>JAQIUQ010004891.1:290000-651981 GCA_030378365.1 Hybognathus amarus
TTCAGGTCCTCTTCGAGTCGAAGCCGTACCTGACTGAAAGCGAGGGCTGACGACCTTCTCTGTTCTCCTGCATTGATTAATAACTTAATATCTTATTAATTAGGGAATTTAGCTGAGAGTGAAATGCTTTAATTTCCCTGAGCAGAATCTCCTGTCTGAAAGCGAGTGATTAAGCGTCGGAGAGGTGAAAAGTGAAGGTCGCAACGCTCCGCTCTCTCTCCTCTCACTCGCGTCTTCTTTGAGCGCATTTAAAAAGATTAATTGTGTCACGTATGACAGTCCTTTGACCAAAGCCTTTTTTCCGCCTTTCGGCACTTTGCACGTTTTTTGTCATGTAAATGGCAAAGTATTTTCAGATCCCATCCGGAAGAGTGTTCGGAGAGCAGTTGAAGGAAGATTAATGTTCTGTTACCTGCCTATTTTCTCTCAACTTCAGTAATGGCTTTTACCCTGACACTACAAGACGCTGCTGCAAATTTGTTCAAATGTTAGCAGCCCATTAAAACATTCCCAAATCTGCCTCACTGTTTAAACAAGCCCAGATAAAACCCTGAGTTTCCATTCTCACATGTGTTCTTGCCTCAGATGAGGTTAGCGAGGACACTGTGATGGGGTCTAGTGTGTGTGTGTGTGTGTGACTCACCCTGGGGCAGGTCAGAGGGCAGGTACGGCACCTCCTGAGCGCTGACGTGTGTCCAGTCGAAGTCGTCGTAAGGGTCCTGCTGATAGTCACACTGAGCCGGGCCGCTCATCGAAGCTGCAGCCGCCTACAGGAGACACACATTATATATGAAACAACTCTAACACAAAGACACAACTTTAGCAGTACACTGTTGAGGACTTCATGTAGGCGAGATGGACACACACACACACACACACACACACACACGCGCGCGCAGTGGTTCTAAATGTCTGTGACCACTAATGAAAACACACAGATTTTATTTTTCATTAATAACTTACATATTAAGTCCACTTAAATATATAACCGTTTTACACATTTCCTCATACATCTCCCATGTGAACTAGGGTTGGAAATCAAAAATAAATTCCAATTCTAGAATCGGATACTTGTTGTAAAATTTAAATTACAGATTCATTTCAATATGACTTTAAACCAGTTTTCAGTGTTTCAGGCGTGTGTAACAGTATATTGGATCCGCGAAACTCTTAAAGCAGTAGTTCACTTTAAAAAAAAACTTGTGCTGATAATTTACTCACCCCCATGTCATCCAAGATCTCCATGTCTTTCTCTCTTCAGTCGAAAAGAAATTAAGGTTTTTGATGAAAACATTCCAGGATTTTCTCCATATAATGGACTTCAATGGGAACCAAACGGTTTCAAGGTCCAAAAGACAGTTTCAGTGCAAACTGTTCAAAGGGCTTTAAACGATTCTCAGATGATGAATAAGGGTCTTATCAAGCGAAACGATCGCTCATTTAATAAATAAATAACAAAGTTGTAAGTTTTATAAGCTCGAATGCTCGTCCTTGCTCTGTTCTGTGATGTGCGTTCGTGACTTTCCTGTTCGAACTTGTTCATCAAAATCCTGGAATGTTTTCATCAAAAACCTTCATTTCTTTTCGACTGAAGAGAAGAAAGACATGGACATCTTGGATGACATGGGGTGAGTAAATTATCAGCACAAGTTTTTTTTAAAAGTGAACTACTCCTTTAAAGTGACAGCAGCCTAATATTCAATTTGCCGTCTCTATAATAAAACTAATCAAGCAAAAAATAGTCATATTTGTAATATATATTTCATTTATAAAGTGCAGTTATTTTACACTTGATTACAGATTTTCTGAATACCTGAAAATCTTAAAACACTGTTTATTTCAAGTCCTATATTTGTTCAGATCTATATGTTGTGATTGCTATTTTTTTTAACCATTAAGTGTTTACTTGTCTTTAATAATGCTTGAAATTTACATAAGTCTAGTTGTTCTTCTATGGTGTTTTTAACCCACATGCAAACGCTCCTTGTGTTCTTCAGCCTGTTGATTTGTGTTCATGATATTCAGATGCAATTAAATGTTTTGCAATAAAACTAAATGTGAATTTTATCTAAGTGTTTCTTTGATCACATGTCTCTTGATCACAAAAGTATTTATAAGATACTTTCTTTGAAATAGCACATAAAGAGCATTGAGTAACATGATTATGAAATATGCACATGAATGGTATTGTAATGAAAGCAGGAAGCGTAAGAGATTTCAGACAAAACTTAAAAACACAGGGAACAGGAGCACACACCCTTTACACACATTCAACCGTTGATAAAGAACAAAGCAAACACAAAACAAGCTAGCAGGACACACTTCAACAATCAGGCTAATCAACACGGGGAACTACAAACGAACACACACACGACATTAGAAGTACAACTAAAGTCATGACATGACACAGGGAACGTATTACGGGTATATGAAAGCAATGTGTGATTCATGCTGTAGTTTAAGCATAGATGCCATCGCTGTAGCATGGAAACACAGTGTGTGCCAGACACTGTTACTCATTTAACAGAGATCACTGAGAGCACAGTCTTCTCAGTCAGAGCTTCGCTTAACCCCTTACACACAAAACACACACACACACAACTGCAGCACACGGTCTGGTGTGTTAGAGATGTGGTGTGCAGTGATTTAATTTTATACATGCTCATATTGATCAACATATTGGATTGTGTTCCAGTGAAGAGTGTGTCATATCCTGTCGCCATTATCACTTTCACTCTCAGTGTGTGTGTGTGCTCATATATGCAGTCACACTCACAGCACAGAACAGATATGCGAGTCGGCAGCAGGACGATCTGTCAGTGTGTGTGTGTGTCTTCTCGAGTTCTCTATCAGCTGTCAAACATCACTACATCTGTGATGGGGAAGCAGGTGTCTGTGTGTTTGTTTAAACAAAAATAAAAAGAATTTTAAAACAATATTACAAATACTAATATTATGTTTATTACAGGGTATTTACTGGACACACATCAGAAGATGATCAGAGGACAGAGAAGCACTTTCTGATATATATATATTCAGGCACAGTGTTTCAACTCTTTTCCCTGCAAGCGTTTTTTTCTCTCTTTTTTTAAGTTGCCATCCAGCGCTGCATTTTTGATCATATTCACAGAAGTTTCATGGCTCCCAGAATATGTTGTTGTCTGAATATGTAAACAGTCGCTATATCAAAAGAAAAGCATGTTATTTTAGCTTCATCCATTTTTTTTGAATGTAAGTTTCATAAACAACATGAGAAATCTTGTCGGAGACTTTGTTGGGATGGGATTCGGAGCGATGATGAAAACACAGGTGGAGTAGATCGAGTTCATCAACACACACACACACACACAACTTCCTGTATAACACTGTCATTCAGCAACATCAGGGCCGTGACACACCAAGCCGATGGCCGTCTGTCGGCTGTGTTTCCCATGATTCTGTGTCAGTGACAGACACAACTCTGATCAGCTGTTCAGCTTCGTGAACGCGTCAGGGCACAGGAATAAAGCCCAACTGATGAAAGCCAGTAAAGAAGTGAAGATGGTCCAGACAGAAGGCTACCTGAGCTTTCAAATACATTTATTTCATATCAACATGAGCCGACCGAATGAAGAAAGCGATCAGCGTGATTGATATTGAGAAAACGCTGCTTTGTTTACAGTTTGTATCTGCCGTCCTCCCTTTTTGAATGACGATTACAGACTATTAAAGGGTAAGTTCCCCGAAAAATTACAATTATGTCATTAATGACTCTCCCTCATGTCGTCCAAGCCCGCCAGACCTTCCTTCATTTTCAGGACACAGTTTAAGACATTTTAGATTTAGTCCGAGTAGGGCTGGGGCATGGGAGATGTTTCACTGACGTTGATGAGATTAACCACTTGGGTACCGAAATTTGGTATCGAAAAACAAGACATGTTTCGATACTCGGTAGTACCGAATCAATTCGGTCGGTACCTAAAAAGTACCGAAATTCGGTACCCAGCCCTAAGTCCGAGAGCCTTCTGTACCTCCATTGTAAATGTGTGTACGGTATACTGTCCTTGTCCAGAAGGGAAATAAAGACATCATCAAAGTAGCCCATGTGACATCAGCGGGTTAGTTACAATGTTTTGAAGCGTTGAAAATACATTCTTCGCTGTGTGTTTAAGCGCAGCTTTTTGTCCGAGACGCAGGCGACAGGAAGTCACACCGTGTCCGAAAATAGGGATGGGCATTTTTCAAAAATATTGCATTCGAATATTCGGGCTCATAAAAATTGAATATTCGAATATTCGGTTATTTAAATTATGTTTAACGAAAAAGACGTTATTTTTAAGGGTTTTTTTTACGTTTTTTGTCACCATTTCTGGACAAGCTTACAATTTGGCAATACACAACAAGCTTACAATAGTAATTTAAGTTTTCTTTTAGTTGAAAACATTAAACAGTAGGCCTATGAGTAAACAAAAAATATATATAAAAAAGCATGATTAAAAGCATGGTCAAGCAGCGCGAGCGAAAAAAAAGCCTAATAAAGCAGATTGCGTCAGATATCGTACAGAACATACACACATACATACGAGTCAGCAAATGATTGATTATCGTGTTTATATTGTTTCACGTTTATGTTGAGAAAAACAATAATATCTAACGTTACATGCAGAGGCGCCGCCAGCACTTTATGCTCGAGTGAGAAAAGACGCTGCACTGACAGACGCTTCAGAGACACAAAGAGAACAGTGTTTCTAACAGGACTTTACATTTTCTGTTCTTAAACCGGTCTCCCCAACGAAACTTAAAGGAAGTATGTCTCAAAATCATTTTGCTATTAGATAAGTTAACATCTCTGATCACGCAGGGTCCAGCTGCGTGGGTCGTGATGCAGTGATGAACAGCTGTCTTTCCTCACTCGACTGTTTGGATTTCATGTGATTTCTCATGGTGATGATATCATAACTCAGGTTAATTAAATAATTTGATCAAAAGTAATTCCATTTAGTAAGATCCTTTTCAAGTAACGTTAATTCCAAACTTCACGAGAGAAAGACGACAACATTATGTGATCAAATACAGACAACTTGTTAACACACTCCACAGCGCCATCCTGTGCATTTAATTATAACTGCGAGTTAGTTCTTAGGATTTATCATGGACTCGCTGCATTTACGACCAGCATTTTGTATTCAAAATTCGAATAGTATTTTCTTTTTCGAATAATAATTACATATCGAATATTTGAAAATTTGAATATTCGTGCACATCCCTAGTCCAAACTACACGGGACACGATATAATTCCAGCGACAGCAAGTGTGTCTGTCCACACTAGACGTGACGCGACTGTGAGACGCCACAAGTCAATAAAAAACACAGCCATTCAGAACAGCATGTGGGCGGAGTCTCTCTTGTGAAAGTGCACTGCTGGCCCGCACTCGCATTGAAAATGGGTAAGGACATAATCAAATCAAGAAATAACATTATTAAAAATCAAAACATTAAAAAATATACTCTTTGACTAATTTTGTTATGAAGTACAGTTGTATGTTTGCATAGAATTAATTTTAAACTCTATATTATATGCTTTACAAATCTGAGGCAAATTATCCGTTATCGGTTGTGGCACAGTGACCTATGTTTAACTAAAAATAAATAATGTGTACTCATAACCAGTGTAATATCTCTGTGTGGGCGGATCTGTCAACCGCAACGTCGCAGAAATAGGAACCGTTTCTAAATTAGAAACTTTGCGTGTCACCGTTGCATCTGGTTAGGACAAAAACTCTGATTAACATTGAAAAGATCCCTTTTATTGGGTGTCGTGGCGACGCGTCACATGTAGTTAGGACACGGTGTCAGCTTTCACGCCGCTAGTTCTTTAACGCAGCTTTTGTTTGGCAGGTTTGGTTTACATGCTGTTGAATGTTTGATGATGGTGTTATTTTACATGTGCTTGGATCACTTGTCTCTAGGGTTGGGTATCGGTTGGGTTTTGTCCGATACCAGTACCTACTCGGTATTTTTAAACGGTTCCGGTGCCTAAACGGTTCTTGAAACGGTACTTAAGAAAACGAAACCGCACACACTTTGTCAAAAAAAAAAATAATACCCTTTATTTACAGCCAAACATTTCACATGTACATTTCACGTGTGTTTAATCCCCTCGCATATCAGCTGACGTTCCGGGAGTCTCCCGCATATTGATAACGGCTCCCGAATGATCGCAAATTAGTTCAAATCTCCCGGAATCTAGTGCGAGCGAGCAAGCGCGCGTGCGAGACAGATCAGGCAGTGCTTCAATAAACCGTCACCTCATGCCACCGCATGCTACAGACTCAGGCATCGAAATCAGGCATCGAAATTTTCATTCTTATTCGGTCTGGTTACTACCGTTTACGTCAGAACCGGTTCCCTATTAGAAACGAGTTTCGGTACCCAACCCTACTTGTCTCTGCTTCTTCTTTGCCAGTGTTTTGATCTGGAGAGGCTGTGCTCTTTCAGAAGATGTGTAACAGCGCCCCCTACAGTATAACAGCGGAGGAAAGGCGGGAAAGAGTTAAGGAGCAGCAGTGGAGTAACGGTCCCGGGACAGTAAGATTCTGGTGATCTACTGGATCCGCCACAAACCGACAAGAAATAACAGTTAGCAAGATCGGGGATCTGCCACACGCAAACTGTGACCAGCAATTTTATGGACTCACTTGTGCCATTATTAAAGTCCACCAGTGAGGTCAAACACCACCCCACCGCCAGCATCCCCCAGACTGAAGGATTCATCTGAAGGATTAACGATCATCATCTCGAAACACTGTTTTGACAGGACTTCATGACTGACTCGGGGCTTGTTAGCGACTCAAAGCAGTGCATTCATTATGTGAGGTTTTCTCACCTGTGTAAAGGTCAGACGCTCCGTGTTTTACATCCACTGACCTTTACACCCGCCCAGTGATGTCACAGATCCAGACAGATGAAGGTGTTAATTAAAGCAGCTCTGTGTAATGTTGGGATGGAAATACCTGCACATTCCGAGAGAACACACACATTCATCAGCGCACCGAGGGCTGCGACGCCACACGGAAACCAGACAATAAACTCAACTTTCACTTCAGGGATGCAGATATATCATCCACCATATCGGTATTGGCCGATATATGTTCATTTTTATTGTTATCGTTATCAGCCCAAAATATTAAAGCTGATAAATAATGTATTATCTGTTCACTGTTCAACATGATGGTTTTAAATTGCTTGAAATATGATTTGAGTCACTTCAAAAACCTGTCATATCGGCTACATAACACTATCATGACAACATTATTATAATCGTGAGCTTGGGACATGTATTTAATGGTAAGACTCTTTTTTGTAATCAGGCTCTCAAAATTATATAAAACTTTGGATTTATATTTATTTGCCAATATATTGGTTTTCAGCTTTCACATAAAAGCATCAGTTATCGTATAGGCCAACATTTTCATATCGCAAATCCTTTAGTTGTATGATAACCCAATATGTCAGCATGAGAGACCTGACATAAAACTCAACCGAATTCATTTTAGTTGAATTTTATGGGACTATCTTGTGTTGAGTTGGTGAATCACACGTTTCCCATGTTTTGCGTTTCCAGCACATGCAAATGTAGGAAACGTCTGACAAGGACTTGTGCAAACAGAGCGTTGCGAGAGTGTATTGAGTGTGTGAATGAGACGAGCTAAAGCAGAAGACCGAAGAGGGAACGTGCCTTCCAGAGGGCAGAGAGACGCTGTCTGCACACTTAATCTGAGTGATTATACACACGGACTAATAACACTGCTGTCCTTTACTGCTAATCCACACACTTACTGCCATGTCCTGCTAATATCATTTGAGACGTACAACATTAAAAGACATGCCATTTCACACGCACTAATGAAAGTTACATTATGAACTGAGCCTCAAACCTCTAACAACATCAGAAAATTATATTTGAGCCGATTACTGATCAAAATGAAACCATCCGTCATGAAAGTGTCAATAAAGGGAAAGTGCAATCTGTTTACCTACTAAACTATATTTTCATCCAGAAGTGACGAAAACCTGACAACATCTCCCTTTAGGGACGTCCTCACTAGTAAAACTGGTATAAAAATAAAGTAATTTAAGGCATTATGAAAATGTGTGTGTGTTCAAATCCACTGTGAGACACCAATGCGTCCCTGAGCAAGACACTTTAACACTAGTTGCTCCAGAAGCATGCGACCCACTGTAAAAAAATATTGTTGATTTAACTCAAATTAAGTAACCTGGTTCCCTTAAAATTTTAAGTTGATTGAACTGGAAAAAGTGAGTTAATACAATGAAGGAGATTCATTTAATCATCAGAAACTCAAAATAATAAGTTATCTGAACTAGATAAATTATTTAAGTTGATTTGACAAAAGAAAAAATGTTGTGATAACAAATCTTGAAAATATTATTATTTTTTTACAGTGAATTGTAAGTCGCTTTGGATAAAAGCGTCAGCTAAATGAATAAATAGAGTAAGTGTAGAAGAATATACAGTTTGTACAGTATAAAAACCATTATGTCTATGGAGAGTCCCCATTTAGATAGCTAAGTAAACGTGTGTGTGTGTGGCTTCAAAAGCCAAAACAAAGAGACCCCCGAACCAAAGCAAAAACATCTTCAAATTCGACACCCACTAGATCGTCTCGCAGTGTTTAATTTATCTACAGCACAGGAAATTGAGCTCTGCCCACACACACACACAATACTCTTCAGCATCACAAACCGAACACCTCCACACACCATCTGACTGCGTTTGGCTCTGCCGAGGGGCCGGAATAAGCGCTGGTAGCTGGCCCGAGGACAGCGCGCTCACAACAACCCCCGTCTATGTGGCGAGGACAGAATCGCTCTGTTCAAACGGGGAAGCGTCTATTCAGCGGCTCCCAGATCGCCACAACCCCACTGCCTTATGCAGAAGACATCTTTCATACCCCTTTGGCATTTCACGGCGCTCACCTCAGTCCATTGTGCGGCACAGACGGCCGAGTGCTTTAATGAGTCCGCGGCGCTCCAGATGGGCCGAACGCCTCCTGCATTCAGCGCGAGTGCAAGGACACTAACGGGATGATTTGCATACTAATCTATGGCTGCAAATATTCAGCCTTGCTAATGAAATAATAGCCTGCTCTTCATTTACATAATAAAATAATTATTGTGCCTGATAAAACCTCAAGGGCAAAGCCCGTTCACAGTCCCCAATAAACACGGGTTAACAGCTTCATCCCCGCACCCACTCGTTACCAGTGATTGAGAACGAGACAAACGTGGGAGAAAAGTGCGGGACGCGAATCGGCCCACGTTCTCAAATTAAAAGTCAAAAATCGATTGCTAATATTGCAAACTAGCCAGATGTGGAGAAGAGTGTGGCAGGAGGCGGAGGAATCAATCATTACGCCATCAGCTGATGAAACACAAATAATGATCCAATCAACCTGAAGAAACACAAATAGTGCTGCTGTTGTTTGGGGTAAAATGGGAAAATGTTATTTTACAGAAGGTTAGTCACAGACGCCGTCAGATTAATCAACTTCACAAGAGATCCCATAAATAAAACCTTGCTTCTGCTCTGCTCTCGCATGTTTTATTCTCTTCACCAATGTCAAGATGTGCTATTTTGTTTTATTTGTACATGCACTTGTAATTGTAAAAGGGGCTCAGCACGGTTTGTGACCTTGTGTCATGAAGCCCTGAATTGCACTGCCAAAGTGGCCATGCAATCTCAATGCAAGTTGTTTAGCAACAGGCAACCAATAATAAACTCAAAAATGGTTATTTTATTAAAGCCATGCTCTTTATAAAGCTGCAGAGCCCTGTTTAGTTTCATTATGCCCTAGAACAGGTTTTCCTGCTTGAATGTTGATTATTTCCTCATATTCTCCATTGTTGCGGCTCCTCTCTTCCCAGTCTGTCAGTAACGCTCTATCACTTCCTGTCTCTATGAAGCCCCTCCTTCTGAAAAACACACTGTGCTCTGATTGGTCAGCTGGATCAGAGTGTTGTGATTGGTCGAGCGCTTCGAGTGTGTTTGGGAAATGCCCCGCCCCTTACCAATAACCGCCAGTTTAACACACTACTAACTAACTCAACCAGGCCCTGAAAAAACTCTAGACTACAAAGGAGGCGTTTCAGGAGTTGATAAGAGAGAAGAACTCAAACAGCAACATTACACACTGAAGATGAACATGGGGGAAAGGCATTCTGAATTCAGGAGTGATAACCTGGGTTATCTTCACAGTTTTGCTTCAAACCATCCATAAGACAAAATGATGCCTGTGTAAAAGTCTAATGATGACCTAAAGTCCACCTTAGTCAATAATTGTATCCCTTAAAACTCATCTTTGCACCAAAATGACCTATTTAACATTTTTTCCTTGAAAAAAAATTCTTCATGCCATAAAAAAGCTTGATTGTAACTCGACACCCTTGCCTCATTTAATACAGTTCTATGAATATACAAATGGCCCCCACCTCCACTCACTCATGGTTGACGATCACACTGGTTGATCTGATTGGTTACAAGGTGGTTTGTGACGTCCAGAAACACCAGCGATTTCACACCGTGATTTTGAGACTGTCTTTGGTTCACTGCAGTTATAAGGAGGAAATACTCAGTAATGCTGTCCACTTATGAACTTACACACGGTTTGTCTTAAAGCATATTAAAAACACCACATAGACACATAAACAACATTAAAAGCTGGATTTGCACCACAGGGGGATTGTAACAGTAAAGGATTGTCCAGCAATGGTAAAAGCACATAGCAGTTTAACTAACATAATATGAAAGCCACTGGAGTTGAAGAAAAAACAAATGACTTTGCAACTTCAGTGACTTTCAAAACCAAACAGACAGCTAAATGGCTTCCTCTCACTTTTACTTGAAACAAAATGTTCAATTATGTAGAAATAACGAAAGGTGGCACTTGTCTGTAGGTAAACAATACGTGTCACTTCCTCCATCGTGCCTGAGTGCTTCGCTTCACGGCTGCGCGCCGCTTTGACCGCGGGTTTACAGATGTTTTAAAGCAATCTGTGTGTGTTAGTGGAGTGGACTTAAACTGAGAGTCTAATCTCGCCATTAACATTATTATTACTGTAAATGGCAGAAGCAGTTTCTTTGAAGGGCACGAGTTATTTTCTGCTTGTAGAGGAAAATGTCAAAAACGCAGACATTGTAAATGGATTTCCTACCAATTAAACCGGGTGAAAGCAACACCTTCAGAGACTGTCAAAACACTCCTTAAGCCTCTCGCTGAACGAGCCGTCGACGCTAAACCCCTCCGCCGCTTCGGCTGAACCACAATTCATTACAACCAAACAAGTAAACGAGGGAAATGGAAAAGGGCAAAGGCAGAAACGCCACCATTGGTGTCCGCATCAAATTCATTTTTACAAAAGTCATTTAATATACATACAAAAGCATATCAAATTAGTTTTGTGAAAATAAAATATAATCTAAAATTGTCATTCAGCGTAATGTATCCAGGCTTTGATGTTACCATTACATCTTTTAAATATATATTTGTTTTCTTGGCAATTTTCAAACAAGTGTTGGCTGTGTAATATTAAAAGGACTTGACCTAGGGCACTTTTGTCCCGAATACATTCGGTGTGAAAGGAACAAGAAGTCATTCTGAAATCATATAAAAACTGACAGGCTGCATCTGAAATCACACACTTACCTACTATATAGTTGATATATGATTGTTTTGTTGTATAAACTGCATTATAGTTTTATAAACTGCATTATAGCATCATATAATAAAAAAATGTATTTGTAAAAAAAAATGTAAAAATAGTAGTTTCTTTTTTATTTTATTTTTTGATATTCTAATCTATGGGGGTGGGGGTAAATTTAAAGCTGTATTACTCTTAAAAAAATGCTTGAAACCCCCTTTTCACCTTTAAGTCAAAACTTCATCTATCAAAAAACCCAGCAGTGAGCAGGATAATTCTCAACACTGTCTTACAGTAATGAGCGTGTCTTCATGTAACAGCTGCACACAGAGAAGTGTCAGGCACAGATGATGTTTTACACAGGAAAACCTCTGCATGACATCAATGAGCCAAAAACACCTCTGACCCTTGCATCTGCCTTCAGTCTTCACAAAGGTTACACATCTCCTCCCCTCTGAGAAACTGAACACAAGCCTCACTGGAGAGAGTCAGGAATCAAGCGTACGCAGAGAGAAGTGAAGGACCACCGAGGTGAGCCTTTCATTCATCTCGTGATCATCTGGAAACTCATGCAAATCCTTCATTTGTGCTGAATGACAGTTTGTCCAGCTATGAGCTACTCAAATTATACAATAACAGACAAGCCACTCTTTTGATAAAGCCATTATATCACAAGATAACAGTATTAAACCTAATAAAACTAGAGCTGTACGTTAACTTTTTTTTCTTTTTTTTTTTGGTTGAATGTTTTGTAGCACAAGTAAAAAATACAAGAAAATGCTATAAAATACAAAAGAGAGTATTAAAGAATTAACTAGGGCTGTGGAAAGATTAATTGCGATTAATCGCATCCAAAGTAACAGTTTGTGTTTACATAATATACGTGTATATGCTGTGTTTATAATAATTTTGTATATATAAATATACATGCATGCCTGTATATATTTAAGAATTATTTGCACGTAAATATTGTGTATATATATATATATATATATATATATATATATATATATATATATATATACACATACATAATCTATATTATTTATAAATATTTTATATATGAATAACACTTTTCTTAATTTATAATAAAAATATATATATATATACACAAAAAATAATATTGTTATATTTTTACAAAAAAAGAGTTGCCAAGGTCGTGACCACGTCTTCAACATTTGAAATGTTCGCAAATAAAATTAGCATTTTAAAAGATGCACACAATCACACTTAATCGTATGCATATTATGCCAATAACAACGTGTATTAATGTTTCTTCATTCAGTTTATGTCACATTCAATTTCCAAACACATTACATGAATCAAATCAATTACAAAGGCTATATTCTATTCAAAAGATAGAAATTTGACACAAAAAAAATCTGTTTGCGTGACTGGATGCTTAGCTACTTATATCCTACCTCACACTCGTTTACTGTGAACACTTAAGCCACGCCTTCTTTAATTTGATAGGCCATCTCAATCATTTTGACATTGGCGAGCGCTGTTAGACTACTGAGGGAGAGAAGCCGAAAATGTAATTTTACTTGAATTTTTTTGTCATCGTAACAACAAACAGAGGGGGAATTATTCTATATTAAATTATGGGGGATTATGAAGTGTGTGTGTGTTTATTACATCCGCTCGCTCTTCTGTAAAGCTGCATGTTCAATACGACGCAACATTGGTCGCGCTACATCACCACGCACAGGAATTCGTAACTTGCTACTGGAAAAGCTCCAAGTGTAATGAAAAAAACAGTGTTTTACTCTTACTCTTCTTCCATTGTCAAGATCAAACAAACAAGAGCCGGAATATCACAGTCCCACTGCTTCCCGTCACACTTCTTTCTTTGAGCGCTGATTGGGCGTGCTTTTGTGATGTCACACAGAAAGCTTTTGAAACGCAGGCGCACCGAACAAAGACAGGGTGAGAGTGACCCCCTCCACACACACACACACACACACACAGCTCGTGATAGCGTCTCTCTGAGACAGCGAGAGAGAGCTGGTTTACTGAGGAGACGTCTCCTCTGTAGTTTAACCTGTTGCTTTCCTCACGCACCATTTTACAGCGCTTAAGAACAAAAGACACGAGTCGAACAGCATGTAATTACCCACGAGTGTGCGCGACATTCTCCTTTCCCTCACTTTTACTCACCGCATCTCTCTCCCGGCAATAAAACACGGCCTTTATACATGATTACCTGGCACTTAAAAACACAATGTTTTTCTCGTCCACGCCGCAGCGGGGAAAGGTTTGATGTGTTCATATGGCCGCCAGCCATGAAATGTCAGCGTATGAAGAAAAATGCTGTTTTCCGTTCTGGAGAGCAAAGCGTTTCCGCAGGTAATCGTCTGAGCGGAAAGCTCTGGTACGGCTGAGCGCTGCTGAATTCAGGAGTAAACGGGGGAAAGTGCTGTGGAAAGGCCAGCGAGGCCTGCCTTCATATCACAGCGGAGGAAGTGATGGGATCTGGACATAAGCTGATTTACAAAACGGGAGAAGAATGTGAAAAGACTGGGAAAATGATGACTAGGTGAGTCGTGTGTGTGTGTGTGTGTTAATGGGGTCCAGGGAGGATGCTGTTCTTCAACTAGCTGTCACCATGTTTGAGGTTTCTCAGATGCGTTTGAGGAACTGCAAACAATCAAGTGTGGTCCGCAAAGTGCTGAGAGTGCAGGTCCAGTTCTCGTATAACCTCTCTCGGCTCAGAGTTTGGATGAAGCCCAGGTGAGATGACAGTGAAAATGAATGGTTTGAAGTCACGAGAGCCCCCGGTGAAGGTTTTCTGTCACCCTGTTGAAAAGCCCCACATATTCTGCTCTGGCTTCTTAACTAGCTTAAACCAGCTGGACTTGACAATGTTTAAGCATCACTTCTCCTCAGGGTCTGGCATGTGCTCAAGGCAACTCCTTCTAAAACTCAACCAATAATGTGTCTTTTGCCCAGTTAAAAAATCATTCTTCTATAGCAATGAATTAAAATGATTGCGGGAATAAAGTTAGCTCTTGACTGGACCGCAATCTTCTAACTCATGCCAAGAATGTCAGCTTTTCACTTGTCAGAAATCCAGCCGTATCCTCAGACTGACCCAGGCCGGTGCGTGCGCTGTTCAAGAGCCTGACTTCTCCAGCTCGAGGTAAGAAGATTAAAGCAGAAGCAGACTCCACAGCAAAGCCCAGATCAGTTTACCTGCGAGTGGAAACCTGTCAGACAGGTAATGCACAGATTCACTCAGCGGCTCTCGTGTTTCAGTGAAATGAGGCCTTTATGTTGTGAACCCAATAAATCCACTCTGTTGTGTCTGTGAGTGACACAACACTATCAGCTGACAGTCTGCCATATGATATATCTCAATTGAACCTGGCATGCCTGTGACACTACAACACTAAACCAACAGGTTCTCTCATAAAAAGGCAAAACGTCAGACTTTGGCATGACATTTAAAGCATAAACAGCAAAAAATCATTGCCACAATTAGTATTTTTAGTACAGTGAACTCAGTGAACTCATGTTTAAGAAACCAATTTGAAATTTTGTGGCATGGTGCATTATCCTGCTGGAAGCAGCCATCAGAGGATGGGGACATGGTGGCCATAAAGGGATGGACATGGTCAGAATCAATGCTCAGGTAGGCCGTGGCATTTAAACGTTGCCCAATTGGCACTAAGGGGCCCAAAGTGTGCCAGAAAACATCCCCCACACCATTACACCACCACCATCAGCCTGCACAGTGGTAACAAGGCATGATGGATCCATGTTCTCATTCTGTTTACGCCAAATTCTGACTCTACCATCTGAATGTCTCAACAGAAATCGAGACTCATCAGACCAGGCAACATTTTTCCAGTCTTCAACTGTCCAAATTTGGTGAGCTCTTGCAAATTGTCGCCTCTTTTTCCTATTTGTAGTGGAGATGAGTGGTACCCGGTGGGGTCTTCTGCTGTTGTAGCCCATCCGCCTCAAGGTTGTGCGTGTTGTGGCTTCTACAAATGCTTTGCTGCATACCTCTGTTGTAACGAGTGGTTATTTCAGTCAAAGTTGCTCTTCTGTCAGCTTGAATCAGTTGGCCCATTCTCCTCTGACCTCTAGCATCAACAAGGCATTTTCGCCACAGGACTGCCGCATACTGGATGTTTTTCCCTTTTCACACCATTCTTTGTAAACCCTAGAAATGGTTGTGTGTGAAAATCCCAGTAACTGAGCAGATTGTGAAATACTCCAACAACCATGCCACGCTTAAATTGCTAAATCACTTTTCTTTCCCATTTCTGACATTCAGTTTGGAGTTCAGGAGATTGTCTTGACCAGGACCATACCCCAAAATGCAACTGCCATGTGATTGGTTGAATATAGAATTCCATTAATGAGAAATTGAACAGGTGTTGCTAATAATCCTTTAGGTGAGTGTATTTCAGAGATTTAATTGCATTTACTTGTTTTAAAAGAAAGTCTTTAAATGTATTAAAAAATACTAAATTAAATGTATTTTTCTTTCTTTTTTATCGTTATTAAGACAACTGACCATTTGAAACTATTTCTTTTTGTATTTGCCTTTATACTTGTATCTGAAGGTAAAATCTTCATGTCGAATGAAAGAGGTTCATGTGCATGTTGTATTTCCTGCGGCGTACATCTCAAATAACACTGTGGGAGAAAAAAAGAACAGAGCGCAGCCTTACAGCATGTCACAGCCTGCAATCACTACACACACACACACACACACAGTCAGTGAAAGGTGTTTAATGGCACTGATGTGAGAGTTTTGTTGAGGCCAAATCTGCAGATTTTCTGGTCAGCAGAGTTTTAGTGTCCACATCTGCAGGAGGTGATAAGCCATAAAAATGACCCACATTTGGCAGCACACACACACATCATCATCCACCCCTGACTGCAATGGAAAGTGAAGCCGACTGAGATCACTAACTCCACTCAAGGCTGAAGTGTGTCGTTTTTATGTCTAAAATGCATGTTTGAGCTGAAAGCACATAGCACTCGCATATCCTCAAATATTTCAATTCCATTGTTATGTTATGTTTTAAGATGAAACCAGGCCTTAATACTTTCGTTTATGTTAAATATCCCTTACAAAAAGAAGCATGCTGCTTTGGACTAAAAGTACTTTAGGTTTAACAGTAGTAAACTTGTATTGGATGTAACTGACAGCATTGGTTGCAGTCAATAAGGGGATTTGACACGTCAGCATTAACATGTGGCAGGAGATGATGTGAGTAATTATATTTAATCATTCTGTTTGATGATGCTGGAGACACAGAAATGACACACTTCAGCTTTAAATACGAACCGAAGAAGATTGTGTGTGCTGAGGTCAACGCTGGCAGCGGCTTTACCGCGAGGTGACATCACTCACAAACACACCGCTTTCTTTGTGCTTTTCTCTGTCAAAGCAGTTCTGTTGTTGTCGGCAACGTCTATTCAGCACCGAGCGGAGAACAGAACAATCTAGAGCAGCACCAATCACACACACCCACACACACACACCGGTGGTCAGTGTGCTCTCCGTTCCTGAACCAGGGCAGATCATTGATCATTAACACACACAGTTAAGATGACTAACTTCAGTTCCACATCCAGGGTTAAAACAGGGTCAAAATCACAAACTACACACTCCTGTCTCCTACACACTCACTCTTTACATGAATACTTCCTTGTATCCTAGTTTACCCTCAGGCTGACTTCCTAAACTGTACAACTGTGACCACAGCGCTATCCAGAAAAACAGCATTTGTGAAAAATCAAATGGATCTGCGTTCAGAACACGGATCTGCCTGTTTGAGCGGCCCGGCATGTCAGAAATTAAAACAGAAATGCATGTGTATTATGGCTTTAGCAGAGATTTCCGTTCATCTTCAGATAAATAACTCGTTCAACTCAATGTCAGCTGCAAACTGATGCATAACACCGCACCAAATCACAGTCTAATCCCACTCTGCAGAACTCCAGCATGAGCGCGTGACACACACTCCTGCGGTGCGCTGGCAGGTCAGCGCGCCGGCGCAGTCGGGCTGAGCGTGCTGTGTGTGTCGCGGCTCAGAGAGGCTGAGCGCAGAGCTGAGATGCCAGAGAATCAGACTAGTCATTAAGCCGGGCTTTGAGTCCAGACTAGAGCTGGATTTGAGGCTTCCAGAGAGCAGCACCAACTCCTCCTGCCAGATCCTGCATGGCACACACACACACACACACACACACATGAGGTAAGCTGATAACAGCTGCTGAACGCTGGCCTGAAACATGACCAGAACCACACCCGTACGCCCACTCTCTTCGCCTTTCTCACTTTGATGGAGATGATATCTGGGGAGTCAGTAGAATGGATCGTGAAGTGTGATTGATTGACAGGTGAATCGTTCAAACACTTCTGACACACTTCAGCTTCTTTATATCTACTAAAGCTTATAATAATGCAGCTTCATAAATAATACAGCTTCATAAAATGACAGGCACTGTACAGAAATATGCAGAATTCAAAATTCTGCTACTGTACTTTTTAAGGGGTGGTATAATGCCCTTTTCACAAGATAAGTCTCTGATGATGAGTGTGTATGTGAAGATTTAGCTCAAATACCCCACAGATTTTTATAGCATGTTAAAATGGTCACTTTTTGAGGGTGAGCAAAAATGTGCAATTTGTGTGTGTCCCTTTAAATGCAAATGAGCTGATGCTCCCGGCACAGAGGGCTTATGAAGGTAAAAGAGGAGCAAAACTCAAAAGCATGTAGATGTGAGTTTGAGAACTGCAATTAAATTCAGTTTCAGGTTTTGATATTTGCAACTCTTTCCCCGATAAGATGCAAAGCTACCTGGCAAACTCACTGGCGGCGGGAAAGAAAGGGGGCGGGGGTGTTCAAAGGAGCCGTTTTATTGGGCGCCTAGCCAATTAAATGGGACTTGACGTGGGACTTTTGTACGTGAGGATGTCACAAAACCCACATTTTTAAAATAGATATAGAATAGAAGAGAAAAGAAAGCGTTAGTATTAATGTGGGCTATCAAGTGTGGTCGAAAAGATACGTCTTCAGCCGTTTCTGAGGTGTTGACTGAAATACCCTTCCTCCTCTGTTGCTCAGTGATGGCTAGTCTTCCTCAAAACGGTTATTCTCTCATACTGGCATGTGATTCCACAGAGAGATAGAGCAGAAGATTAATGGCATATTTCAAGAGAATCGTTCAAATTGGTATAGAAGCTTAAAATTTGGCACAGATCCTCTCTAAGGGTCACTTTTTGTGAAAAAGGCATTGGCCACCCAAAAATTAAAAAAGGTGGTCATTTTTTCCAAGACGGCCGCTTTTTCTGTCAAATGTTGATTATGTCAACTGTTCAAACTACTGTTCTGAAAATACTTTTTTTTTATTTTATTTTTTTTTGAAAACGGTGCTTGTCCCTTAAAAAGTTTAAGATGGTAACTATTTTTTCAAGATGGCCAGCATTGTTCTTGAACCCTTAAATCTTTTTTTTTCAAATGGTGATGCTATCATGAAATTTGGTACAAATATTCTTCAGTGAACATTATCATGGAAAAAGGTGTGTTTGCCACTCAAAAATTCAAGATGGTGACTATTTAGATTTTTGAGAGGCACATACCTTTTTCCAAAATAGTGTTCTTTGAAGAGTATGTCTGCCTAATGTTATGCTTGCATCACCATTTGAACAATTTAAATAATTCTTATTCAGACATGTACGGTGGCCATCTTTAAAAATGGCAACCATCTTGAATTTTAGAGGGACAAGCATCTTTTTCCATAACATGTTCTTTACAGAGTTTTTGTATCAAATATTATGCTTGCGACTCACTGCTGAATAATTGCATATAATAAGCATCTAATTGCAATATAATAGCATAATGAATTTGAGTGACCAACGCTTTTTCCAAAATAGTGGCTCTTAGAGAGTACCTGTACCAAATTTCACAGCTTCTATAGTCAAGTGAATGATTTTCTTACTAATCTGCTGTACTAAGAGCAACTGGGCTTCTTCTAAAACAAAACCCACCACTGACCTTTCTTTTCTTTCTTTCTCTCGCGTAGCGAGATTAACATCCCGCCAGAGAGAGACGAGTTGTAAATCCCTCTCACAGGCAGGTAAAGGGCATGTTGGGCTTTAAGAACTAGTGTCTGAGGGCCAAATGACGGCGGGGAGTTTGGGGAGACTTATGGCAGCATTTAAAGCGCAGGAGTCATTGACTTCCACACCATACGCATGAATCACTCGGAGGAGCAGACGCTGATCTCTCATTGGCTGGGAGATGCATGTGTAATGTAACAGTGAGAGCTGCACAATCAGTGTGACGCTGTGTGTGTCTCTCAGGTCAGAGTCATCTAATACCGCCGGCACACATTCCACACTCCTCTCTGACTCTCTGTTCTTAATTTTTCACACTGCAATTAATCGAGCTGATCCCCAGACCAGCCAAACCTCCAGTTTCTATCCCAACATCACAATACACTTTGGGTCTGGACCATCTCACTTCATGCTTCATTCTTCAGAACTCAATCTCACATGCAGGTCATTCAGGAGCATAAAAGAGCTCGGAGAACATAGAGCGTTCCCGAGCTCCACCCCTTGGCTCTTCTCTCCAGTCTTTATCTTCCTCCTCTGCCCTGTCTCTCTGCATTACAGTCTTCTGCCCTCGGTTTGGGCGTCCTCTTCACCCTAACAATGTCTCTCCTGACCTTGAATGAGGAGAAATTAGTGACTGATGAGCAATGCAGATCAGGGCGATTAACAGACAGCACAGATAGAAAATAAATTCAAGAACGTGTCATGTCTCCGCCACAGGCTCCATTCATCTGATCATGTTCAGTCCCTATCTAGGTAAGAAATGGCACACATATATGGTCTCAATTGAAATTTGGAAAGCTGAGTCCAATTTTTGTCCAATCAAAATGCTGCCTTGAATGAAAACACCCCTCTGTCTGAAACCACATGCAACTACTAGTAAGAGTAGGAAATCATTGCTCATGGTTGTGGTATATGCAACCCACTGGCTTTTTTCAAATGTGACCGAATCCCTTCAATATGTCTCCCTAGCTTCCTGTTCCAACCATAGACCGTAAGGAAAGATGGACAACGCACCTTCACTCTCTTCCATTGTAGAAAAGTGAAGCCGCCAATTTCCCAATATGCCGCTGACATATTGAGCGCATTTGGGACCTGATTCTGCCGCAGTAGTGAACGTGAAGCCGTGTTGATACACACGGTTGGTACAGTCGGTGTGATATAAACAGTTATGGAATTGTAGAAATTAACAT
Source organism: Hybognathus amarus (assembly GCA_030378365.1). Classification (NCBI taxonomy): domain Eukaryota; kingdom Metazoa; phylum Chordata; class Actinopteri; order Cypriniformes; family Leuciscidae; genus Hybognathus; species Hybognathus amarus. The sequence continues at coordinate 310,975 of JAQIUQ010004891.1, forward strand.
TGAAGCTCAAATCTCCTCCCGAAAACGTCTGATAGTGCCTCAGTGATCACAGCTGTCAATCATGACGTCACATCTCCGTTTTAAAAAATCAAATAACTAAGACAAACTTACTTGAACAAAGCTAACACTAAACTTACATCAGCGTGATAATAACTAAATTGACAATAAGCATGTTTGGAAAAAATGTATTTGAAGTGGAATTTGATTGTTTAGTTTGCGTCCGTTAGACTACATGGGAGGGTGGGGTTTATGAGCTATACTGGGACCAGCCACCAGGGGGCGATCGAGACGGTTTGGCTTCACTTTCCAGCACTCGTACGGATACCAAATTCAACTATTGGTCAAGGGATCAAGCCAGTAATCTTGTGTTATTGGTCTAAAGATAAATAAATATGGCCTTGGTAAGGATCTGGTCTCAGACAAAACCACAGTCTTTTTCAGACACACATAAGGTAATAATCAGCTCAAGCACTATCATCACAGTGTCTTCACTTTTCCCAACGGCTACTGAGCTGCAGTGTTTGACGTGAACACTGCGATGTTCAGCATTCCCTAGTTCCAGTTCTGCCCTGGTTTATGTCGTGGTATGGATACATCTCGATATTGTGTAACGCTGGTTATTGGCCCTGGGCGTTAACCTGCTGAACTGGAGTCAGGTTTCTCACCTGCGCCCTGAACTCACGGAGGATCTCAGGTTCCCAGAGAAGCTTCTTTAGCACTCAGATTAAAGTCTTCATCACTCCTCACTTATAGTTTATATCACTGCTTAATAAAATCATTATATAGCAGCTCCCTGTTTAAATTACTAGAGGTGACCAAAATCTTAAAGTCATTTTCAACCAGAAACATGTTACAGTAATTCTGCCTGAAATTTTGCTAACTGAAATTAAAGGCAAACCATTTTAGCAATGTTTACAGTTCAGGGAGAGAAGGAATGTAAAACTTTCATCACAAAATAAACAAACAACAAAACAAAAGTAAAGTGTTAGGCCCTCACGGACGACTGCCGTTTAAGTTGAAACAAAACCCAACATACAGTCCAGGCCTGGTCCTCTCTCATCCTTCACTGTCTTCACTTCTCCTTTCATCCTTCCGGAAGCTCCTCCGTGGGACTGAGAACCTGTGTGGGTCGCAGGTGACGCTCATCAATACTCAGCGACTCGTCCCACAGCTCTCTCGCCTCACCCTACTTGCAACAACCATATACTTCTTTGAACATCCTTGCTTAAAAAATGTTACTGCAAACTCACACCAGACTCTTAACATGCATTTTCTACTCAAGGCACAGGATTGTATCTTCACTGATGTCCAAATCCATTCATTCAGGTGTGTCCGAGCATCTTTACACCTGAAACGTCTAGTCTTATTTTCATTAATACTTCTGAGCTTGTTCTGGCTGTAAACAAACCCAACCAATTCTTAAATCTCTAATTGCACTTTAGTTTACAGCACGTGTACTTACCTAAGAAAGTACTGAATAAGGTAAGGTTACTACATGGGTTAAGGTTAGAATTTAGGTGTTAGTTCCTAGCTTATTGTAATTACAATAATATGTAGATAGTGTGTACATGCGGAACAGAACTAAAATAAAGTGCTACCAAATCTTTTCATAGAACAAAACCAACCAATATTCAAATCTCTCAATTGCCTTTAAACTCTCAGATGTGCTCGATTCACTGTGGCACTGATATGTGCTAGCCAACACTATAAATTCAATGTAGATCTCAATCTGTAGGATTACACATATCATTTTATACTGTCATATCGCCCAGCTTTCGATCTTGCTCTAGGGTAAAGCGTTAGTGCATTATAGACCTAACAGTATGACTTTTTATAAAGCTAAATTTGACTTATATAATATTCTAACTATACATGATTATATGATCAATTATTTATATTTTATAATATTTGAAGGACTGATATAAGCTCTGCTTTTAACTATATCACCAATTTCCACTTCGATCTGTCTTTCACTCTCCATCTCTGAGTCTTTCATGTGTGTCCAGGCATACAGGGCTTCTGCTGATCACTGCCCGAAGACACACTTACAGGGCTGACGGACACAACAGAGAGAGAGAGAGAGGACGGCCTACGAGGCCAAACACTGCCGCCAACACTCGGCACGCTGGGAAAGGATTTACCCTGCCCCAGTACCACACACACAACAGATACACAACGAAGCATTTTCACATCAAATCACTTCAAGATTTTTTTGTGCCCAGATATGAAACATCTCTGCTTTTGTTCAGTAAAGCACTTGGTTGCTTCAGGAAACACACGCCACGTGATATGAAGTGTACAAATGTTCAAGAAACAGTCAGATCTGGGATATTCCTACTAGATGTCTCCAGCTTCCAAACCTCGAGGCGCTCTGTTGTCTGATGTTCAGGAAACATGACATGAGGAAACAAAATGGTAATGCTAGCATGATTATAAACCACTAACTTTGCAATTTACTTGCTAAAAGCAATGAATCTCAACTGAAACACCCACATCTTTGTGAAATCCAGACTGAAATGTGGAGCTCTATTGCATCTTTTCCAGTAGAAAGGGGTAAATTCGAACTTTCTGGGTCGTAGCACAAACTCTGCAGTACATCAGCTCTCCAACGGCTGTCATAAACCACTGCCGTATGCGAAATCTGCTGAACGGTGACGAGCCAACGCTTTGACCGATTGTGCGATGAGCTCTAGAATTATATGGGGAATTACAAGCTGCTGAATATCAAAAATCTGCCCTTTGAGGATCTTCATAAAACACAGAGATCTGCGGCGACTGAAGGAGGTCAACTCGAACTCGGGTACACAAACCCTCGGACACACACTGCGCTGATAACATCCCGTCATTCTCCTGACACAAAGAACCGCGTCAGGTTACATTAGTTACATTAAACTGGGCAACTACAGAGAGATACAGACAGAGAGAGACCCAGCGCTGCTTCTTCCACTGCCACTGTCAATTAAGCAGCAGGAAAACTTCCTTCGGTCACAGCACCACAAACAATAACCCAACTATCCCAAGTGTTTTTCATTAGCATGTTTCTCGTTGCTATTTGGTCTGTAAAGCTTTTCAATTTAATGAACAATTAACAGCTCATTTGAAATGAAAGAGCGCTGCATACCAAAACAGTCATCATTTACTTTTTAATGTCTATTTTTCACACTCTCTGAATCTTACAATTGAATATGTTGTTTTTGCTACCGCACCATTAATATGTCTATATGTAAATATCCTCTGTTGTGATTGGCTAACCTCCATATACACTACGGGTCAAAAGTTTAGGGTCGGTAAGATTTTTTATGTTTTTAAAGAAGTCTCTTCTGCTCACCAAGGCTGCAATTTTTGATAAAAAATACACAAAAAACACAGTAATATTGTGAAATATTATGACAGTTTAAAATGACTTTTTTATGTTAATATATATTAAAATGTAATTTATTCCTCTGAAAAAAGCTGAATTTTCAGCATCATTACTCCAGTCTTCAGTGTCACATGATCCTTCACAAATTACTCTAATATGATGATTGTTATGCTCCAAAAACATGTATGATTATTATCCATGTTGAAAACTTTTACATTTTTATTTCAGGATTCTTTGATGAATAGAAAGTTCAAAAGAAACAGCTTTTATCTGAAATGGAAAGCTTTTGTTACATTAAACACTACCCTTTAAAAGGTTTGGGGTCAGTAAGAATTTGTATTTTATTTTTGGGGGAAATAAATAAGAAATCAATACTTCTATTCATCAAGGATGAGTTACATTGATCAAAAGTTACAGTAAAGACATTTATAATGTTAGAAAAGATTCTAATTAAATAAAAGCTGTTCTTTGAACTTTCTATTCATCAAAGAATCCTGAAATAAAAATGTAAAAAACTGTTTTCAACATGGATAATAATCATACATGTTTTTGGAGCATAAAATCATCATATTAGAGTGATTTGTGAAGGATCATGTGACACTGAAGAACTGGAGTAATGATGCTGAAAATTCAGCTTTTTTCAGAGGAATGAATTACATTTTAATATATATTAACATAAAAAAGTCATTTTAAATTGTCATAATATTTCACAATATTACTGTGTTTTTGTGTATTTTTATCAAAAAATTGATAGACTTGAATAGACTTCTTTTAAAAACATAAAAATCTTACCAACCCTAAACTTTTGACCGGTAGTGTATCTGTTTAGTGGGTGAATTTCTGTACAATGTATGACAAGTGTTGTGTCTCTCACTACATGTCTAATGTAAAGCCATGAGTTCTATATGTTTTATAGACATTTCATTGCAAAAACCCTCCTTTCCTTTAACCGAGAGCTTTAAACTCTTCTGTGTCTCTGACATTAGGGAACGTCGTGTTCAGAATATCTGCAGTGACAGAGATAAAGGACTCAGGGCTGAAGAGCAGAGCATTCACGAAGACCCCTCAGATCCCATTACAGATCAACAAACTCACAGTCCCAACAAAACAACCCGTTTCAGCGAGAGCTCATCTGAGCGTGTCACGGCTCCCTGAAAGACAGTGGATGTTGTCAGTGCTTCATGAAGACTTAAGCAGCACAGCACGAGTGGAGCCGTGCTCAGGTTTCGAGAGCTTCGCTGGCATTTTTCAGGTATGGCCCACATAATAAACGATGTTTCGTGAGGCCAAAACCTCCCAGCGGCTTCAGCGGCTACTTTGCACAAGTCGAGCGAAATGCCTCATTTGTTTTCTCCGGGAAAAGTTGCAGCCATAAATTGTAGTGCGTAAGGCAGCGGCCTAGCGGGAAAAAGGCAGAGGCACCTATGAAGAAAATGAAGATGTTAAGAACGCTGACCAGGCTGAACGTGAAAAACCTGAGCTCTCGTCCTGAACTGCTCATGAAATTCATATTAGACCGTGAGTTTGCGCAGGGAAACTGTGGAGCGCCTCTGAGATTCACTTCGACATCTGTCCTCACACAAAGCCTCGTTCACCCCTTACGAAGAAGGACCATGCTCATAAAAATGTGACTCATCAGAATATTACTTGCAGTACCATTGAAGTACAACTGTAGATTAGATGAATCTCATAAAGCCTGTCAAGAACATGGTGCACACCATAATAAATAAATAAAAAAAATTACTCAAACGTAGGGGTGTAACAATATATTGCAGATTTATTGTGCATACTTCACCCAAAATGAAAATTACAGTGGGTGAAAAAATGTGGTTTGAGTACTACAGAATATAATGTTGAATATAATGTATAATAATGCAATTGAGTAGAATGTGTGTGTCCTGATAATGCCAAATGTCTACGGTTGGGTATCATTTGAATTTGAACGATTCTGATTCCGATTCCTTGTTTCAATTACGGTTCCTAACGATTCTCGATTCCGATTCTTTTAAGAGGCAGGGTCAAAAAAGTTTAGCTAACCTTGCTAACCAACGGTCTTTCTGAAGGAAATAGTGATTCTATCACAAATACTTCTTTTGTCACAAATTTTGCATTTTGCAGAGATTTCGTTTTTAGAAAAATGAAGCCACACTTTGGACCGCCGACATAAGCTACTCATGTTCGACTAGCGCGGTTATGCCAACACTTCTGGTAGACGCTTCTTCGTTGGTGTTGTTCAGCGGTTCCTTCTTCCGGTCGACGGACTGTGAATATCGAAACTAGGAATCGAAATTTTAACTTTTGAACGATTCCGGAAAAACGAAAAGTTAGTCCCGGTTCCAATTGAATACTCGATACCCAACCCTACAAATGTCTGATGTTGGCAGTGAAAGATTTTAAATATATCTAATCAGTGAAAGAGTGTAAGCATGTTCATCTACAATAATTCAGTGTTTTCATCTCCAGAATCATGAATATTGTTATTCTGGTGTCTCTATTGTCCTGTGCAAGTCCAAGCCTGCTAATTTACACACACAATGTAATATCAAATTGATCATTTTAATCGACAGTACATTTTTGTTAACCTTTACCATATGTCTTGGAGTTTCGCAATAATATCATAACGTGAGTTCAGTATCGTGATATGTATCGAATCGTGACATGAGGGTCTCATCAAATACGTTGTAAGTGGAACGAAACTGAGCTTCTCGTTATTGTGTGGTTGATGGACCGTTGATCAGTTTGGACCAATGCAGCGCGAGCCGTTCTCAATCATCAGCATTGTCACTACACAGCCACATCCAGTAAAGAAAACACTTGAATTTAGAGTTGTTCCGAATTCCGATACTAGTATCGTAAATTCCGCCAATACCTCTACTCAGATCCTCTATTGGCTGGAGATACAACAGGAACCAATCAGCTTGTGCCCACTCAAAAAAAAAAGGTTTCTTGTTAAAATGTGATTGCTTCATGTTAAAGTGACTTGAAACGGTCACTCTTTGACTTAATTTGATGTTTAATTTTGAAAAAACATGTTTCAATCAAGTAACTCAAGAGTGTAACAATGAAATTGTCAGTAGTCTGTGTCATCTAGAGTTTCGTGACAGAATATGATATTTTAATCACAATTTATGCTGATTTTAATTCAGAAATAACTTTGTCTTTGTAATTATGACCCAGACATGTTCTAGACAGAGTTCACAAGATTCATGCACACACACAAGAACTAAGTGAACCTGAAAGAGCTGCATTGTGTTCATACTGACACCTGATTCCTCCACTAATGTGAGCTTAACTAATGTGTTAAGCTGATCCATTCAGAGGGTCTTTCAGTGCTTTCAATGCTTTCACCAAAACCAGTTTAGAGCCAAACACCTTCCCGAGTGACCGTCAGCCATTTGAACGCTTCTCCTGTTCTGCAATATGATAATACATTGCTTGTTTCACAACACTTTCAAAGTGAAATGTCCGGTGAGTGGCAAAACATCTACACTAAACCTGACCGATAGTGTTAAACAAATGTGAGATAAAACACATTTGCAGGAGCAACCATGCAATTTGAGTAGCTTCTACAAGTCTTTGAGCTCTTTACCACAACAGAAAACACACACACAGAGCTGCTTATGCGATGTAAACGTCGAAATGTCTTAGTTCACAAATCATGCACTATGATAAAAGTGTGTTGAGCTCATAACATAGTATTGCACAAGGAACTAGGTAAAAAAAGTCTTTATCTTTTTGATAATCTGCTCCTGTAGTCATAATTAGTGTGAATAGTTAGTTAGTGTTTTACTGTTATGAGATGCTAAATGCAGTGAATCGGATCCATTTGTAAGTTTTGCAAAATAAAATTTAGTAAGGGGCCTGTTTTTCCATTGAGCCTGTGTTATAAAATTAAGTAACACCCTACTGATTTCCTTTCTATATGGTCAATAAGTTTCCTAAAGAGTGTGTCATTAGACCAGTCACGATTCATAGTGTGGAAGTGTTAAGACGGCCGTTTTAATAGTGTCCAACAATCCACTTCAAAGGCTAATGACCGATTCAACTATATGTTGACACAATAAATGATATTTTACCCAAGATGAGAGTTTGAGGTGTGATGGGATCAAAAGACGTCTTTCTATTGAGTTGTTGTCTTCGCGGCTGCATTTTATGGAAACACACACTCTTCAAAAAGACTTTTGATAGCGTCTGACAAACCTACCACTCACTCAAGAGCTCAAGAAACCGAGAGGTCACAAATATATCTTTAGATCTATTGTCCTGCACTATTAAACCATTTGGATTGATAACTTGAGGCATGTGAGCTGCTGATTGGAGATTGAAAGACACACACACACAGGTGGAGCGGTTAAATAAAACACATCGCAGTGACATTCGCTGCCCATCTCCTGTGAGCAGGGTGGAGGAGGAGGAGGAAGAGGAAGGGCCATCTGGATCACAACCTCCGGTCCCCAATCCCATATGGCAGCACAGGAGCCCGACCCACACACACTCACACACACACTCACACAAGGCACGTTCTCTGCTCAAGCATAACAATATATTACCGACACAAACACACACACACACCTTCTGTCCAAATGTAGTAGCATATTATGAACACACACTTTCTCTGCCCAATTATTTACAGCAGGTTAAACACACACACACTGCAGTCCAGTTCAGCCATTCAGTATTACCACAGATATCCGAAATGCTGTTTGCCCAAACAATAAAAAGTGTATTCTTTAGAAAAGTGTAAACTCGATAGTATGTGTAATTGTTGAGACGTCACTTTCTCGTATCCATCTTTAATATGAGAGTCAGTCACACATTTCTAGTTTATAGTTCATCTTTGAACACTGGCAGCATCAGCACAGACTGGCCTCTTAAAGCAGGTTTTACAGACCAGCTGTCGGACGTCAGATCCTCACCTCAGAAGACTTACTCCAAAAGCTGAAGGATGTGGCCATCACAAGCGTCTCCATAAACACAAAGAGGCCGTGATGAGGGCGATGAGTCTAACTGGGTCAAACTTTCCCAACACGAGAGAAGAGACTGAGCGCCAGCCAAGATGGCCGACACGTCCGCACTGATGTCATCTCACGGACAGAGCCACAAAAACCAGGTCATCAAAATGGCCGTGAGCCTGAGGAAGACCAGAGGCTCATGGAGACACCGAAGACGAGGTGCTCGACCCCACCGCTCACGGTTCAGAGTCACACCTCATCATAAGGAAACATGATGATGTATTTAGATTAATATTCTCGTAGTTCAGATAAATAATGCACTGAATATACTTGCACATGCTAAGTTACGTTTGTGCTAACTGGGAAGTCGTTTAAAGGGGTCCTATAATGCCCTTTACTACAAGATGTCAGATATGTCTCTGTGAAGTTGTGAAGTGTGTATGTGAAGTTTTAGCTCAAATACCACACAGATATGTTTTTGTGCTGTATGGTGAATAAGTGACGGCTGAAGGGCATTGTCAGGCTCGACGCGAGCGATTAAACCCTTCAGCCGTCACTGATTCAGCACACAGCACTTGCCTCGAGTACCTTATTGCTTTTATAAAACGGTCACCACACAATACAAATATTAAAGTTGAAAAAAATATGTATTAGTGCAACTTTCATGAAGTAAAATCACTAAAAGCCTTCCTTCCGTTAGAAAAAATAGTCCCTGACCGTGAACAGCAACAACGCTCCAGTGTGTGATATGCATGAAGCTCAAATAAACACAATAGGGATGCACCGATATGACCATTTTGTCCGATACCGATAATTCTTTATATTTGAAAGCAGATAACCGATATATTGGCCGATAAATCTAAATCCAAATTTTAGACGATTTTTGAGAGCCTGATTATAAAAAAGTCTCCTCATTAAAAGACAAGAGACAAACACAATGATGATGTTTTTATTTTAATGTTGTGTAGCCGATATGACAGACTTGCACTGCACATTTTGCACTTTAACTGGATTTTCCTTTTTAAAGTGATTTTAATCGTATTTCAAGCAATTTGAAATAGCGCGCATCTAAAGTGCCTCAGCTGAAGGAAATAAGGAAACATTATTTATCGACTTTTAGATATCGGCTAAATGTTCTTGTTGGGCCGATAACGATAACATTAAAAATGATCATTTATCGGCTGATACCGATAATGTGGCCGATATATCGTGCATCCCTAAAACACAACATAGGAACCGCAGTGTTGCCGTTTGTTATCATGAATAAAGCTCAGCTAATGACCAATCAGAATCAAGGTTTGGAACTAACTTTTATAAAGCATGTTAAAATTGTCACTGTTTGAGGGTGTGCAAAACACCGCCGTTTAAATGCAAATGAGCTGATGCTCCCGGCACAGAGGGCGGAGCTTCAGGAGCTTGTGTGTGTGTATGTGTGTTAGTGCACAAAACGTAGCCCCGTCGCTTGATGAACGAGCCACTGTGGTCACCCGGACTATTTTAACAATGTCTTTAATAACTTAATAAATTCAGTTACAGTAGAAGCCTATGCAGGAGTGATCCAGCTCTCAGATTTAATCAGAAATATCTTCAATTGTGTTCTGCAGATGAATGAAAGTCTTACGGGGTTGAACAATTTGAGGGAGAGTAAATACTGACGCTTATTTCTATTTTTGGGTGAACTAACCCTTTAAAGCCAATTACTATAAAGTGGGAACAAAAATGTGACTGTCAGGAATGTTTATTTCGCTGCACACTTAGATCAGATCCGGACCAAAGATCTCCAGGGGAGCCGAACAAAACACTGATCTGAGGTGGGAGTTACGCTCTCAGCGCTGACATGCTGAGGAGGACCCAGAGCGGCCCCTGAGAGAGCAGACGTCTATTGTCTGCAGAAGATGGGAGTGTTCACAGCAGCCTTGAACATTAATGTCAAGATATTGCAGATCACATTCCCCCACAGTCCTCCATGTAGAGACGCCGTGCAGCTGTTCGAGTCATGACGATCAATTTAGTTTTATTTGAAATAAGTTCATGTTAATGTTTATTGTAATAAATCATTTATTTAGTAGTATTGATGGATTAGTGAAGGGTAATGCCGCTGCGTCTGATGGTGGTGTGTCGGTGAGGAAGTGAGTGAGTATTCGTGGACTGGACTTCCTGTGCCTGCAGGATGGCGACAGTGGGACGTCTCAGACACACTCGAACGACAATCTCAGCCGACATCAGACATCAGGAGAGATCAGTCACTCAAGAGGAGCTAACAGCGCTCCACACACACACACACACACACAAACCGAGGTAATCTTAAACACACAAGAAACTAGCAACTGATTGATAATGATCCATAATGAAAAAAGACAACAACAAATTCCATGATTGATGAGTTGTGTTCAACAATACGACAGCGATCATCGACAGAGCCGTTCCAGACGTGGAAAACACACTTCTGAAGAGTTACAGAACCAGCAAACACACACTTTATTACACATTAAATGCTTCATTCATACAGAAAAGAAAGTTTAGACTTTATTTGAAGCTGTCCTGCAGTGTAATGATTCACAGCAGTGCTGAGTCATATTAACTGCATGTGTTTGCTGTATAATTAGGGTTTGGTTAAGTTGCTTGTAATTATGCACAATTTACTGTTATTACTATAGTAATAAAATAAAGAGTTACGGAAGAGATATTGCAGGACAGTAAATCTGGGTTTTAAACACACCGTATGTACAGATGTTACTCAGACACACAGTTGTGTGTTTATGGGAACAGTTTCTGTAATAATGACAACATCGTGTGTGTCTGCGAGTGTGTGCTGTTCTTTATAACTCAATCGTACTGGGATTGTGTGCACTTGTTATCTTTTGTTTTATAATGTGACTATTATTTGAAACGTATGTAAACGTACATCCATACCTTCAATAGTTTTATAGCCTTTAAAATTAGTCTGAAGGAGATAACAGGATGTGGAGCAATGTGGGGTTTACTATCATATATTACTGTAGGCTGTTTTAAATTAATGAATCACAGAAATAACCAAAAGAGAATGACACACACACACACGAGACGAGAGAGAGAGGGAGACCTGTGTGGGTTTGTGAGCTGTTGCAATAAACACACATCAGATCAATGTGTCTGATTCAGCTCTCATTAACACACACTAATTACAGCACTAGTCACAGAGAGAAGTGTGTGTGGATTCAGCATGTATTGATGAGAAGAGAACGACTCATTACACACACACACACCGACAGGCAGCAGAAAGACCATACACTCACCAAACACAGTTACACACATCATCAGCTTTGGTCTAAAACTATTTATATATCCACAAACAACAACGACACACAATCTCAGTGTTCAGTGATGATCTGGGGTTATGATTATGTGCTTTATTTAATATTAAAGAATGTAATGTGTGTTTGAGTATCATACACTGACAGTGACTGCGGATAATTCAGATCCACCGGAAACAAGATCATTCAAACTCTGACCAAACACAAGTGTGTACTTTTCATAATGTTAAAATGCTGTCATATTTATGAGTTTGATTATGTACTTATGCAAAAAGGCTCCGCCCACAAGCTCTTCTGATTGGCTGATTGTGATTTTTTTTATTGATTTTTTGGCTTATTTTATTGATTGATCTTGTGGTTAGCACAGTGTTAAGTCCTGTTCACACCAGGACGAATTTCGAACGCAATATTTAACGCCTCATGACTAAACAAAGGGCGCTAATGTGAGTGTGCACACCGACTCGAAAAACGCCATGCATAAAGCCTTGTTTATACTTGACGCGTCTGCAAGAGCGACGTCAAATGACGTGAAACATGACGTCATTGCGGTGTGGGCGGTCGCGCGCGTTGGGTGCGCAAGAAGCCATATTGCCTGGTGGTGTGCACGGCACTTTTTGTAACTTTGCGCGCGCGCCGCATCCGAAGATGGACGACTACGAGCCGAATCTGGCCGAACTGGAACGATCTGTACCAGCATGTTTATGATCCTTCTATACACAGAGATATTTGCATTGATGGGAGACCATAACATCTCATTTTGTGAACAGGAACACATTTGCATTAAGCACCTAGTTTGCACTTGTCTAAAGTAATTGGTTACATTTACAAAATAAGCCTACAATAGCAGAAGTTAAGCCCTGCTGGTAAAATTAAGGTTTAAACACTCCAATAAGGCTTCAGTTGTTTAAGTAGTTTACATGCAGTGAAAGTAGCCTACAATAAACTATATACTGCATTTACTCTTTTATGAATTAGCAATTAATAAACTACTAATAAACGGCAAACTACTTCTTCACTGCTGATTCCTGGTGGTTTAGAGGAGAATTACTCCGAGTTCGCCCCCTGTCGTTTCACAGAATAGCACAACGGCAAGCGCGTCAAGTATAAACACCTCGTCCGTTTGGAGAGGTGCGTGCGCAGTCAGCGCTCGCGCTCTTGCGAACGCGTCGAGTATAAACAAGGCTTAATAGCGTCATTTTTAAAAAACGCCTTGGGTTTGTTTTTTTTATTTGACGTGCCACATCAAAACTATCCGAACCAATGAGATTGGCGCTTTTGCTCCCGTGTCTGGTGCTTCTGAAGTTACAATAAAACACAACTTGGGGGCGCTCAAACACAAAACAGTCTTGTCGAGCACACACGGCGAAGAAGATATACGCCACCGTCAACACTGCAGGAACACGAGGAAGATGCAAGGCAAGATATCAATGGGCAAGATGAATGTTGAGCTGCTGGTCTCAGAGCATAAAGAGTTATATTATAATATTCATATTAGTATCTCTGTAATAATAGTATAGTATACTATTATTATTTCTGTTTTAAAGCGCCATCTAATGTCAGGGAATGAATCTGCATGTTCACTCGGCTCATCGTCAGCGGAAATCGATTGGCTGTGAACACAAGAAAACACGTTGAAAAACGCACGCTGATATTTGTCCCGGTGTGTACGGGCACCTCAGTGTGTGTGTGAGAGTGTGTGTGTGATGATGCAGATCTCTTGGTTTATTTCTTGAGGAATGAATTCTAGCATGTAATTACCTTCATCAATCTTCATTCAGAAGTAAACACACAGTTGGTTTTCCCTCATTTCATCTCTTTCACACACACACACTCTCTCTCTTTACACAAACACCAAATAGGAGTGTTACTGTGTGTAACGATCACAGGAAACCTGGAGATGCTCTCGTAACACATTTCACACACTTTCCCTAGTTTACTTGTAAGTTCTTGCAGAGGATATTGTTTTAATGAAATAAAGGCCAATTTTATGAATAAAATCGAGTTTATGAATGTGTTAAACAGCAGCGTGTCTATGAGATGTCCTCTCCAGTGTGTGTGTGTGTGTGTGTGTGTGTGAGAGAGAGGATGGTCACCCTGCATTAATCAGATCTCACACAGCAGGAACATCACAGTCGTTTGAGCTCGAGTCTCTCCTCTCGCTCGGTCTACGCTCCTGTTCAGCCTGGCATGACTCAGAGAGACAAATGATACACACACACAACTATCTAAACACAGACAGCAAAGACAGTGATTTACACCCATACACTTACAGCCAGTCCAACGCAGTGCACTCATTATAACACAGATCTCTGTAATGTGCAAATGTTTCTCATAGAAAGCAAAACGTCTGATTAACGGAGAGGAAGACCTCTGTAATTTCACGTCTCCTTCAGGAGAGATCGGACGTCTCCAGCGAGGGATAGATCTCAGACGTCTTGGACAGATCTCAGACGTCTCGGACAGATCTCAGACGTCTCGGACAGATCTCAGACGTCTCGGACAGATGTCAGACGCTCTGGACAGATCTCAGACGTATCGGACAGATCTCAGAATGTCTCGGACAGTCTCAGGACGTCTCGGAAAGATCTCAGACGTCTCGGACAGATCTCAGGACGTCTCGGACAGATCTCAGACGTCTCGGACAGATCTCAGACGTCTCGGACAGATCTCAGACGTCTCGGACAGATCTCAGACGTCTCGGACGGATCTCAGACGTCTCGGACAGATCTCAGACGTCTCGGACAGATCTCAGACGTATCGGACAGATCTCAGACGTCTTCGGACAGATCTCAGACGTCTCTGGACAGATCTCAGACCGTCTCCGACAGATCTGACGTCTCGGACAGATCTTGGACGTCTCGGACAGATCTCAGACGTCTCGGACAGATGTAGACGTCTCGGACAGATCTCAGACGTCTTGGACAGATCTCAGACGTCTCGGACAGATCTCAGACGTCTCGGACAGACTCAGACGTCTCGGACAGATCTCAGACGCTCTCGGACAGATCTCAGACGTCTCGGACAGATCTCAGACGTCTCCACTGAACTCTTGGCAGGCCGGACTGGAGAACTTCCCTGAACACTTCTCTGGTGTTTAGGCTAAATTCCTGTGAGCGGCCGATGTACCATTGACCCCATTACTGTTAGTTCACACACAATGAGCTGTGGTTAACCTAAACCACATGTGGCCACACAGCAAGAGATTGGGACCCTGACCACACACACACACATTTATTTATCTAAATGGGGACATTCCCATAGACTTAATGGTTTTTATACTGTATAAACTCTATATTCTCTCCACTTACACTAACCTTCCTCTAAACCTACCCATCACACAAACTCTACCTCTAAACCTAACCACCTCACCACACACACACACACACACACACACACACACTGAAAACTCTACCTCTAAACCTAAACATCTCTCACACACACACACAAATTCTCCACTAAACCTAACCATCTTATAAATACACACTAACACCCCCCCACCCCTAAACCTACCCATCACACACACACAAACCCTACCCCTAAACCTACCCATCACACACACACACACACACACTACCCCCCCCTAAACCTAACGCACACACACACACACACACACACACACACACACACACACACACACACAGACCATACCCCTAAACCTACCCCTCACAAACACACACACAAACCCCCTCTAAACCTACCTATCACACGACACTAGGGGTGTAACGATACACAAAACTGACGGTTCGGTTTTCCCACGGTTTTGACGTCTCGGTTCGGTTCGATTCGGTTCGGTTTAGAAAGCTAAAATGGCTTTTTTTTTAAACAGTGGTTTAATGAAAAAAAGGTCTTTGTCTTTAAATTAATTCAGTTACAATTAAACATTTCACAAGGATTAAAAAAATCTGCTAATGCTGTGAACTATATTGAAGGCTGCACATTACTATAACATTAAATGTTGTAGCCTAGACTTTTAACCTAAATTCAGATGCCATTTATTTTTTAGATATAATAATCAACACACAACACATTGTGTGAAAACATGTAAACTGAACATAAGGCAGTTTTACATTAACTTGTCTAATAATTTACACAGTTGTCATTTTCATGAAAGATATTTTAAACATAAATTAAATAATCAAGATATCATTAACAGGTTAAGTAAAATATAATATACAGGCTAACAGTGCATTTATTTAGTGCAAAGGTTCATTTATAGGAAGTTGTGGACACTGAATCACTTGCCTGCTGAGGTAAATATAACTTTATTGACTGTCTCTTTCCGCTGCTTAAACACTGATTGAGCGATTACACGAGTTATGATGCTTTCAGTAAGTATACTGTATCTTTCAACATACCTTCAGGTGTCTTTTCTGTAACTGAGGAAGAGATGATCACGTCTACTCTGCGCGCGCGCTGCCGCTTGAAATGAGGAGCTTAGTAAGCGATCTGTCACGTCACATTAAAGAGCGCCAAAACGCCATTTATTGTTTGAATTTCGTGATCAAATAGTCAGAATCTGAGAGATTACACCTTGCTTATTATCGAAAGTAACAAAACACAGAGCTTGTTATTTGGTGTTAATGGTGGTTAGGCTACAAAACTGAATTCGCTGTGTACTGTATACATAAGACATGAGGTCCATTGAGCACGGGCTGGGCGGGGCCGGGTAGCAGGGGGCGGGGCGGGCGTGTTCGGTACGCAATGACAGTATCGCGATTCGAATCGTGAGTTCAGATATGGCGATTTTTCGGTTCGGTTCGAAATCGTTACACCCCTACACGACACACACACACACTAACCCTACCCCTAAACCTAACCATCACACATACACACACACACACACTGAAAACTCAACCTCTAAACCTAAACATCTCACACACACACAGCACACACACACACAAACTCTCCACTAAACCTAACCCATCACACGCACACACACACACACACACACAAACTCTACCTCTAAACCTAACCATCATATAAATACACACTACCTCCCCCTCTTAAACCTACCCATCACACACACACACACACACACACAAACTCTACCTCTAAACCTAACCATCATAAATACACACTACCTCCCCCTCTCTAAACCTACCCATCACACACACACACACACACACACACACAAACCCTACCCCTAAACCTACCTATCACACACACACACTACCCCCCCCCCTCTAAACCTAACCATCACACACACACACACACACACACACACACACACAGACAGACCATACCCCTAAACCTACTCCTCACAAACACATACACAAACCCCTCTAAACCTACCTATCACACGACACACACACACACACTAACCCTACCCCTAAACCTAACCATCACACACACACACACACACACACACACACACAAACTCTACCTCTAAACCTAACCACCTCACACACAGACACACACACACACTTAAAACTCTACCTCTAAACCTAAACATCACACACACACACACACTAACTCTACCCCTAAACTCAACCATCACACACACACACACACTAACTCTACCCCTAAACTCAACCATCACACAAAACTTTCTGCATTTTTACATTTTGAAAAAACTTGAATTACTTTATTTGTATACCAAATTTACAAATGAGGACGTCCATAAAGGGTGTTTTTGGAGATTTTGTCAGGTTTTGGTACTTTCTGGGTACAAACTTGTGCCCAAAATATAGGTAGGTAGTAGGTACACACACACTCAGACACACACATGCACGCACACACAAGCAAGTCAAGTCACCTTTATTTCTATAGTGCTTTTTATCACACAGGATGTTTCAAAGCAGCTTTACAGAGATAACAGGAGAATAACGCAAGTTTGTTTCCAGAAGAAAATAGCGTCACAGTCACAGCTCAAGTAACACACACACACACACAGCAAGGCTCAGCATTCATAGGCTCATGTTGCTGCTCTCACGTCATTTCTTTCAGTCTCTCCTGTTGTATTTGGCCGTCAGCAAGAGTGTATCAGGACCACGAGAGACGAACAAACAAATCACGTAAGCACATCTGAGCGTAACACAAACTTCAGCGGACACACACTCTACAGGACTCAAAGAAAGCACGTCAGATCAATTGAGCTCTTCTTTTCATCTGTGACCTGTTTTCTGTTTGAAAAGAAACACACTCAGATTCACTGACGTGAGTGTGTGTGCAACATAACTAGCGTAACCTCAAAACAAAGGAGGTTTTCTCAGCAACGCCGCAGAAGAGCCTCAGTGTCTTCAAATCAGCGTGTGTGTGAGTGTGTGCTGTCTGCTAAAAACACACATGATCTGAGGACAAAACACACACACACTCAACTTAAAGATGTAAAAAAGCGTGATGAGTCTATTGAAAGTCTGTTGCCTGTGTGTGTGTGTGTGTGTGTGTGTGTGTGTGTGTGTGTGTGTGTGTGTGTGTGTGTGTGTGTGTGTGTGTGTGTGTGTGTGTGTGTGTGTGTGTGTGTGTGTGTGTGTGTGTGTGTGAGCTGGGCTGTAGTGGGGGTCGGGGAGAGTCTTTTGTTCCAGCACAGGCTGTAAATTCCAGAGTGGAGGTGTGAGAAGGGGTTCAGACACGCCGTCTCCAGAGTCCCGGGGCAGAGGCGTGATGGACAAACACACTGAGATCAAGGGCTCTCCCATCCCTCCTATTAGCAGCAATTAACACCGGCATAATGAGAAAACCTTCTGCACGGCCCTGCACGCCGGGAACTCGTGAGGGCCCATCGACAGGCCTTCACATTAACTGTTTCGCTCACCAGCCACTGTGGCAAATGGTTTTTCAAAGTTACTAGCCACTCAGCATTTTAGGCGAATTACTACCATATAGATATTTCAATACTATCTCATAATTTGCCGATATATTAGGTACTGTCACTTTAAGACCTGACGCACTGACCCCTTTTACAGCCCCGCCCCTTTTCAGCGCTGCGCTCGTTGTCTTTTGCCTTCCGGTCTGTATTTTGACAGCGATCTTTCATGGGTATGAATGAACTGCTTGTAAAAAAATTCCCGGTCGAACATTTGTTAAGACATCTGCTTTACAATGCTTATGATAAACATTACAATGCTCATGATAACTTTTGTTAACTCCACAATAATAATAACCAGCTAATTACTCGTCGACAGCGATGCCATAGAAATATACAGAGCGACCGCGAAAACCGGAAGTTCAAAGACAATATTCTAAAGATGACGGCACTCACATTTCTCTGGTGCATAAGGTCTATATAGCCAATATACACTCACCCTAAGGATTATTAGGAACACCTGTTTAATTTCACATTAATGCAATTATCTCTTTAATAACATGAGAACAGAGAAACTGAACGGCCACATAAACACAGCAAACTTCATAACCTGTAAGTTGATGAGAGCGTAATGCGATGCTCTTACTGGATCAGACAAAGGACAAAACACACATACGGCGTTCACTGCTCAAGAAACACGTAACTCTATTTCAGCTTCAGCTTTTTATAACATGATAATATTATAGGGCTGTCAAATGATTAATCGTGATTAATCGCATTCAAAATAAAAAGTTTGTGTTTACATAATATAATTAAAACAATGTGGGTGCGCTGTGTATAATTATTGTACATACATAAATACACACATGCTTGTATATATTTAAGAAATATTTTCATGTATATACTGTATATAGATTTATAATTTATATTTTATATAAATATTTTAGAAATAATATTTTTTTCTTAAATATACATGCATGCGATTAATCGTTTGACAGCCCTAGATAATAACTGACTAAAGCCACAATATCAACTTTGACAACACAGCGTTAATTATTTAAAAAAATACTTTTATGTTTCATTCTCTGAAAAGTAGCAGTTTTGGACATGCAAGGTTTCTTTATAAATATCGTATATAACTAGTGCTGGGTGGTGCACCGGCTCATACTGAAAACCGCTGTATATTTTTGTCATTTTCTTCATTTTTAAGTTATAAAAAAGTTATTACTGAATGTTCTAGGAATGTCCAGTTTTTTAGACATTGTATTAAAGGGATACTCCACTTTTTTAACTCCCTCAGAGTTAAACAGTTGAGATTCACCGTTTTCAAATCCATTCAGCCGATAATCCAAAACTGTCATTTGGATCTTGAACCGTTTGTTTCCCATTGAAGTCCATTATATGGAGAAAAATCCTGGAATGTTTTCATCAAAAACCTTAATTTCTTTTCGACTGAAGAAAGAAAGACATGGACATCTTGGATAACATGGGGGAGAGTAAATTATCAGCATTTTTTTTTTAAGTGAACTACTCCTTTAATGTCCTTGCTTGATTATAAGAATGTTATTAGAATGTTAAGAAATAACAATGTTAGGTTATACTGGGCACTATTCTATTCTACAATATGAACTAATGACAATAAAATAGACCATCCTAAGTCAATTTATTGCAGTAATTCCTCTCAACCAGTAAAAAATGCTTTGAACACCTGATTATGCATGAAAAAAAAGCCATATACTGGAAAACCAGCTTAATTCTGAAAAAGAAAAAAACGTGATATCAATTTTTGGTCAAACCGCCCAGCACCATATATAACTATATAAATATTGTGTATATAGACCCCCCCACAGGGGCAGAGATGATTGACAGCGCAGAGCCCCGCCCCCTGAGGCCCACCTGTACCGACACTTCCCGCGCTCTCTCCCTCAGGCTAGCACAGCTGTTCCCCAAAACATTTGACCTTATACAGTAGAATAGGCTGAAAACACTTAGGAACAGATGCAATGCTTTTCTGTTTGTTTGCCTGAAGGACAGGGCTGGGCACAGCTTACAGCAACTAAACCAGACAAACATCCTCACTCAAACCTTACACAGAGGGCGTCGTGCTCACAGAAAGGCCAACCTAACATTACTACATGTGTGTATTATTACAGCTATACTGATGCTCAATGACATCACACTCCTTTTTGCCTGGTGTGAGCGAAAAAATATTTTCATGATTTGTAATAACAACATTTTTCTTTTGTCAAATCAACTTAAATAATGTATGTAGTTCATATAACATAATATTTTGAGTTTCTCCATTGTATTAACTTAATTTTTCCATTTCAAAGAACTTAACATTTTAAGGCAACCATGTTAAACCAACAATATTTTGTCTACAGTGTATCTGTAATGTCAATATGAATGTAATTCTGAAAATGTAAGCCTTAAGTGTTTTGTCATAATGTAAAATTAATGCACTGCGTATTAATAATTCAATAAAGTGCCCACTCCATCAATGTGCATCAACATTTAGTTTTAGTTTTCAATTATAATAAACAGAATACAACATCAAAGCACGGACATAGGCCAAAAATGAAAAAACAAACACGTCTAGATAAATGACTCAAATGCTCTAATGGGTTTTTGTTAATGAATCTTATTATTCCAGCAAGGTTACAGTGATGAAAGAGCACTGCAATAGATGAGGAAGAACTTGCCTCTGATGTTTTTCAATATAGTGTCATTACAGATGTAATATTAGCTTGTACAAGTGCACGTCAGACATCAGAAGTAGGCCAGTTTGAGCAATTCAGCCGAAGTCTGAGAGGATTTCACATGTGTGTGTGTCTCAAAGGAGCGAAGAAGGAAAGACAGGTAAATCACACACACACACACACACACACCTGGACGTGTTCAAACTTGATATCTCCAAAACGTCATTGTGTTGACACAGATATAAGACAGCCTGACTCCAGACAGATGAATCACGGCGAGGCATACGGTCTCTCTCTCTCCTTCTCATTTCCAGTCTCATTCGCACTCGCTCGCCCTCATCTCAGATCTGTCATCCGCGCTCCTGTCTCAGCGTGTGAGCTGCCCGTCACCATTTACACACCTATCTGCCGTCCTGACGCCGGGGAGTCAGAGGACATGACAACCATTTTGTGCAAAATTAAGGCTGCCGAGTGATTTTAACAACGCCGTTAAACACGAGGTTGAGCCGAGAGCGTTCACAGGAGGAAACGCTGAGAGAGTCGCCCGAGGAAACACAAAACGCAAATGAGATTCAGTGCTTCTCCAGAACAAAAGACTCTCGTGTCAACTTTAAAGCCTCGAATCTCAACAACGTCTCACACTGTGCTCAGATGTACACACATCAAGAGAAAATCCCAACTGAGATCTCTTTCTAATCTAGTTTCCACTGTAGAGCGATGAGATTACATGGAAATGTTCCCACTTCTCGAAGTATTCTCCTGAGCGAAACACCCAGTAGTGTGGCGTTGTCTTCAGAAAACCTCCTCTGTGGCTACAGTTTGAGATCTCCACCACGTCACAAACACTGAGCTCAACTTCATACCTGCTAGGGCTTTTTCAGAGAAACACCTGGGACGAATGATGAATGAAGCGGATCTGGACGCATGACTCTCCTCCGGGCGACGACACAATGCTGAGAGGATGTTTTCCTCTAAAGAGAGCTTACGGTCGACGCTGTGGGCTTAATTTGATAATCACCAGCACCATCATCATAATCTTTATGGATATCAGGACAGTCACAAATCACAACACACCGCTCTTTGAAGCCCATGGGCAGAGCAGAGACGAAATAAAACAAAAACAATTTAATGACCAAATCCTCAATCCGACTTTCCCTTCTTTGGCTGTGAGCTCGAGCCTCTGTAAAGGAGCTTACAGCCCCGCGGCCCATTACTGCCCTAATCCAGAGAGTGCTCGTCCTCCGCAGGCCCTGCGCTCCTGTCAGCAGATGTTCACTGACCTCCAGCCTCATCAAATCACACTAATAAACACCGCAGATGCCTTCAAAACAGCCGCGCTCGTCCTCCTCTGTGTCACGTGATCTGAGCTTCTGAATCTGAAACACTTCCTGTTTACACACGTTACATGTGGCTACTATAGTAATGCATGATTAGAGGTGTAAAGGTTTGTGTTTACATAATATACACTCACCTAAAGGACTATTATGAACAACTGTTCAATTACTCATTAATGCAATTATCTAATCAACCAATCACATGGCAGTTGCCTCAGTGCATTTAGGGGTGTGTCCTGGTCAAGTACAATCTCCTGAACTCCAATCTGAATGTCAGAAATGGAAAGAAAGGTGATTTAAGCAATTTTGAGCGTGGCATGGTTGTTGGTGTCTGAGTATTTCACAATCTGCTCAGTTACTGGGATTTTCACACACAACCATTTCTAGGGTTTACAAAGAATGGTGTGAAAAATTGGACAGTTGAAGACTGGAAAAATGTTGCCTGGTCTGATGAGTCTCGATTTCTGTTGAGACGTTCAGATGATAGAGTCAGAATTTGGCGTAAACAGAATGAGAACATGGATCCATCATGCCTTGTTACCACTGTGCAGGCTGGTGGTGGTGTAATGGTGTGAGGTAATGGTGTGGGGGATGTTTTTTGGCACACTTTAGGCCCCTTAGTGCCAATTGGGCATCGTTTAAATGCCACAGCCTACCTGAGCATTGTTTCTGACCATGTCCATCCCTTTATGGCCACCATGTCCCCATCCTCTGATGGCTACTTCCAGCAGGATAATGCACCAGGTCACAAAGCTCGAATCATTTCAGATTGGTTTCTTGAACATGACAATGAGTTCACTGTACTAAAATGGCCCCCACAGTCACCAGATCTCAAGTTAAAGAATATAAATGTATATATATATATATATATATATATATATATATATATATATATATATATATATATATATATATATATATTAAAATAGCTCATGATCATTTAAAGGCATATGCACAAAACAGAGCTGTTTTTGACCAGGTTAAATGAGTGTTTTCTTAAAATACTACTGAGAATTTTAAATATAAGTATATTACAAAGTTTTCATTAAGAACCCTAAACATTGATATTCAGGGCTCAACATTAAGGCTTGTCTGCTTGTCCGGGACAAGTGGATTTTTTGTAGGACAAGTAGAAGAGAAAATTAGTTGTCCGACTGGACAAGTTAAATTTCAAACAAAATAAAATGCCATGTTACTTCACATTATGTGCCACTCGTTACGTCTATTTTACAGATTTAATTTTACCGATTTTAAACGAACACATTTTCGCGCTGCCTGTGAATGTCCTGAATGTGACTCACAGAAAGACGCGCGCCAGTATAATGCGCATGCACAGACCGCGCGCCACAAGTTCTCTTTCGCGCTTGAACAAACATCAACAACACACACAATTAAGACAAAATGTCATTTGTCGAGTATCTTCATAACATAAGAGCAGTCTTATGATGGACATAAAGAGTTGTGACTCGTGAGAGAATGAGGCGCGTGTGAGATCCGCGTCTCTGTCCACAGCGGCTGCTCTTAAAGGGCCAGCTACCAATAAAGCGTTCTGTCAGTAAAGTTAATGAAAGAACAAAGGGAACAGAGAAAATTACTCACTGCTCTTGACTAAAGAACTTGTGTAGCTTTAATAAGGGGTAGTCTATATATAATTTATAATTTATGCAGCGCAGACTGTTTGATAACTTTATTCAATTTCTGTATATGTCCTACCTGTTAGACAGTTAATTTTTATCCAGACATCAATGGCTTATTGATCATTATAGGTGTTATCAATCATTTAGTTGTTATTGCTAATTTCAGAATTATCACTAATCTGTGTGTGCATTTGGTTTAGAACCAAACAAGTTGACTCATGAAACCATTTGTTTATTATATCGCAATCGCATATCACAACCGCAATATTGACCTCAATAATCACAATATGACATTTTCCCCAAATCGTGCAGCCCTAGATAAAATTATAAATCTTTACCCGGACAAGTGACTTTTGTGAATGGACAAGTGAAACATAAATGTACTTGTCTGAAGGGCAAGTGCCGCAAAAAGATAATGTCAAGCCCTGATATTAACTTGTAAAAAAATGGCATTATATGACCCCTTTAAAAGTGTTGACAGCATTTGAAGTGGATCAAAAAAGTTCACTAAAGTTGTCCTAGGACAAGAACAGGTATTGTTCAAAATTCATGAGTAACTATAAGATGAAAGGTTTTGATCCACTTCAAATGTTGACTACTGTATATACATGTGTGTATATTTATATATACTAAATAATTATACACAGTACACACACATATATTATGTTAACACAAACTTTTATTTTGGATACGATTAATCATTGCCCAACACTAAAAATTATTTTCCAATATTTTCTCGATAACAATAATTAGACTGATATTTTGCTGAGTGTGATTATTGTGTTGGTATTGTAACAGGTTTAGCACTGCCGTGGACAGTTTGATTTCTTTGATTTTCTTCATTCGTGATGGTCCTTTATAAAGGCATCTTTATCTTTTTTGAACCTAATTAAATGTATGAATCCATCATCTTTTGTGTCAAATTCAAACATTCAATCAATACAAAAAATAATAATATTACTCAAAATACTCGACAATGTCAGAGTGCATATCGTTAAAACAACAATCACGATATTATTGAAGATGATATGATCACATGCAACTAACACTATCCACATGGTAAGTACATTTAATATTACTTCAGTAGCTAAATAAATAATTACAAGGACACACTGAAATATAGTGCACCTGAAAAGTGAATCACAGAATGGAAATGTGACTGTTTATTAATTTGCATGTAAAATCTAGTGTGTATAAATATTTAATGATTGTCACAATGTGCTTTTGATGTTGTGTCATATCTTAGATACAAACTTGTCCAGTCTATTAAGATTTTCAAGCAACGATACATCGTTCAAATGGGCCAATATAATATAAAATTGCACACCAGCGCTGGAGTGAGTCATGTGAGATGACCTTAAGGACAGTCGAGGTGCGGACACGTCCTCAACGCATGTCCTGCTGACAGCTGCACTCTGTTTCTAATGAGAATAACTTCATTCATTCAGATTCACTGAGCATCGACTCCATGAGCGCGCCGACAAAACCTCAGCATCAGCCGAGAGGACTGGATTAAAAATCCATACAGCGGCATCAGATGAAACACTAAAGGCTCCACGCACTTGTCAGGTATTGATTCTGTGCGCATAATCTGAGAAACTTCAGCGAGGAGAAAAAGCGCTGTCCGAAGACAATACCTGTCTGCTGTAAATAGATTTTGTAGCGAGTCTGCAAAATAAGCACGTCTCTCTCTCTCTCGCGCAGCTGCTGTGATAAGCAACTCGCGGCCGAAGCTGTGATTTAACACACACACACAGGCCCTCGTGACCCTGATCCTGCAGACGTCTTCTGCTTCATCTCTGATTCACCACAGCAGACAATACCGTCAACTTTCTGGAACAACACTTTATTTTACAGTGTCACTGTTACATGTGTCAAACTATAAAGTATGCATAATTAGATGTAACAACATAAACCAAACCCCATCATGTAAATATTTCTCATAATTACACTGTTACTGTAAGACACATTAAAATAAAGGGTTACTGTTTTTTTAAGGTGTCAGTGTTACAGTGTTATTATACATTCAAGTCCTGAGTAATAATACTTAACTACATTAGGGTTAGGGTCAAGGGTTAATTGCATGTAATTATAAATAATTTATAGTTATTATTACCGCAGTAACTACATGTAACGTGTGTAACAATGACACTGTAAAATAAAGTGTTACCAAAAAAAGCATAACCCAAAATTTTGGCAGATTTAACCACAATAATAACATAAAACGACAATATAATTGCCATTTTTTATGCCTTTAAAGGAGTAGTTCACTTTAAAAAAAACATTTTGCTGATAATTTACTCACCCCCATGTCATCCAAGATGTCCATGTCTTTCTTTCTTCAGTCGAAAA
This sequence comes from Hybognathus amarus, assembly GCA_030378365.1. Classification (NCBI taxonomy): domain Eukaryota; kingdom Metazoa; phylum Chordata; class Actinopteri; order Cypriniformes; family Leuciscidae; genus Hybognathus; species Hybognathus amarus. The sequence continues at coordinate 337,348 of JAQIUQ010004891.1, forward strand.
GAAATTAAGGTTTTTGAGGAAAACATTCCAGGATTTTCTCCATATAATGGACTTCAATGGGAACCAAACGGTTCAAGGTCCAAAAGACAGTTTCAGTGCAAACTGTTCAAAGGGCTTTAAACGACACCAGACGATGAATAAGGGTCTTATCAAGCGAAACGATCACTCATTTAATAAATAAATAACAAAGTTTAAGTTTTATAAGCTCAAACGCTCGCCTTGCTCTGTTCTGTGATGCGCGTTCGTGACTCTCCTGTTCAAACAATCTTTTTCCGAGTCAGTTCGTTTGTTTGGTTCGTTGAATGAACCAAGTGACTCGAAAAAAGATTTGTTCATTTTGATGAATGAGTTTGAACAGAAGAGTCATGAACGCTCATCACAGAACAGAGCAAGGCGAGCATTTGAGCTTATAAAACTTAAACTTTGTAATTTATTTATTAAATGAGCGATCGTTTCGCTTTATTCATCGTCTGGTGTCGTTTAAAGCCCTTTGAACAGTTTGCACTGAAACTGTCTTTTGTACCTTGAACCGTTTTGGACCCCATTGAAGTCCATTATATGGAGAAAATCCTGGAATGTTTTCATCAAAAACCTTAATTTCTTTTCAACTGAAGAAAGAAGAAAGTTTTTTTTAAAGTGACCTACTCCTTTAACTACATTAGGATTACCTGAGATGAGGGTTTGGTCAAGGGTTAATTGCATGTAAATATGCATAATTTATAGTTATTACAGCAGTAACTAAATATAACATGTGTAACAATGACACTGTAAAATTAAGTGTTACGAAAGTGTAACCCATTCAACATTTTTGGCAGATTTAACCACAATTATAATATAAACCAACAATATAATTGCCAAATTTTCAATGTGAGATCATGCAAATTGACACGATATTACTCTTACTGGAAATATGATTCATAGGTGCGCATTGCTCCACACATTTTACAGTTGACATGAATTGTAAGCTGATCTTCTCTTCTTTATTGTGTCGTACATCTGAGTGAAATGCTTCAGGAACGAGAACAAATGTGGGCGGGGCTTGACTGGTTTGATTGGATGGTTGTGGTTTGCTATTGGTGAATGTTATGTGATTGACAGGTTGCCCCGCCCTCGTCATCAGAGAAGAGACGATCTGTCTCTGCAAGTTTTCTTTCTTCTTGACCTCACAAAGAATGTCCAAGAAAGAAAGTCGAGAGCTGCCGGACTCACACGCTCTCTCGGGGCCAAAACCTTCGGTGTGGAAGACAAAACACACGCTCATCTTCTTCCATTTCTCCTCACACTCACTAAACATCACTTTACATCCCATCTCCATGATTACGTCCACACTCGATGACACATGGGCCGAGATAACGACCCGAAAAGCAAAGCATTATATTCAAATCACGGGTTAGCCTTTCACGACTCCACGCACAAATGCCTTGTTAAAGTCACATTGAAGACCTTGCTTTCTCAGCTGTAAAGAGCACAAACCCACACACACACACACACACAAACGTGTGCGGCTGTGATGGGAGTCTGCAGCAAACGTGTAAGAAATGTGCAGAATTTGCCATTGTGTCTGAGAGCCGTTTGCAAGGCTTTCCTTTAAAACCATTTCAAAGTCAGCTCCGAGTGCTCTGAAGAAACGCAGAAGAAAGCGTTCTCTTTGTCCTTCTCTATAATCATGTTTCTATGACAGCCCGCAATGAAATTTACTCGGAGTAAGAATCGAGACGTGGCCTATCGCGACCACGAGTCCAGCACTTTAACTCTGACAGCTGATTGGAAGTTGTTGGCTCCCTGATAAGTGTGCATTTAACTGAGCAACTGAGCAAGTGGACGACTGCGGCTCAGCGCTCGCTCGGCACATCGGGACGAGGTCATCGGGTCAATCGCTCACACACAGATGCCCAGGACAGATGTTAATGATGATGATGATGATGAGGATGGTGGATTTACGACTCACCTTTCTCCGCATGTCCCATTTGAGCTGCGTCCAGGGAAAGAGAAAGACAGCGATATATCAGGGATTAGCTGGCTCGTTCAAAGCGAGCGCTGATCCCCCTCTTCATTTCCATAACACGCTGGCATAATTACACCAGTCACTAATCAATCCCAGCCTCACGTAATTTGCCATTTGTCATCCGTTGTTTTTGATTATTCTAATAGAATTAATCCGAGGGTTAGACTCACTGATTAATTAATCAGCAATTACATAGACAGCTGTATCCCCCCCCCCCACCCGCAGACGGAGATGTGATACGGGTTACAGATGTGAGCATTAGATGTGTGTGAATCATCTGTGTGAGTACAGGAAAACTTTTATGATTTTAGTCGATTAAAAAAAACACATTTGGCTCCATCTGACCCCTAGGATATTTTACAATAATTACAAAGTAACCAACAATACTAATAATAATGTTGCAAGAATTATAAAAAGTGATCATTTAATATTTGATAATGTGAGTCCATTGGGAAGGATTTATAATGACACATTTGGGCATGTAAAAAAACACCATTAAACCTCATTCATTTCTCTCAGTTGAAAGTGTTTGTAACAGCTCTATTTTATCCTCATATCTGGGAAAGAAACAATTTCAACAAAACATCTGCCAAAATGATTGAAAATGCGCCTGATGCACATTTGTGCTCCAGTAAAACCTATAATAATTCGATTTTAAACATATATTTTAAACAGAAAACTGATAAAGAAAACAAACTCCTGTTCATCTTTAAAATGTGAAGAAACTCAAGTTAATCCGAGGTTTGATCCAACACATTTCCCCTAGTTGTGAAAAATCCTCGAGTGAGAATGTATCATTTCAAGCCAATTCTGAGGGATACTAATGGACGCCAAATCTTAAGGGATTTTTGATTTTCTAAATGTTGCATATTGTGCACTTTTAAGCACGCAGGACTTAAAATAATGTTTTCCAACGAGACGACTCGGGAGTTTTGAATACGCACAACTCCGAAGCATTTGTCGGGTGATTGTATTAGAAAGGTTCCATTAGAACGATTGTGTTAGAAAGGTTCTATGAGAACGATTCTAGTTCCTGTTGTGTTGTAAAGAAAGAGAATTCTCACTAGAATCCCAGTGACGACAGAAATTCCAGGCGGGCAGTTGAGCAGGGTTAGTGGGGCTCGGTGAGGCACTTTCACTCCGCAACTGAAATACCTGTGTTCTCCCTGTTGTCTAGCACAAAACCAGCACAAATCATCACTACACACACACAGGTCCCGTCCGAGGAGCCACCTGGACACATAAACGAACTAAACGTGTGCTCGAGACACACATAGAAGGTGCGCACGCATTCAAAGCAACAACCGCATAAACTTTTGGTCGTTCCGCTCCAGGGATCGTTAAAGGTGAATAGGTACTCACCGGGTGTGTACTGGGCTCCAGCGCCTCCAAACGCAGTGTGCAGGACTACCATGCTGAAAATGATGGTATCCATATCTGTCGGCCGAGTTGAGAAAGTTTTTAAAAGTGTTGGGAATTGTTTCTTATTCCAGCCGATCCGCGCGCCCCATGCTCTCTCTCTTTCTCTTTCTCTCTCACTCTCTCGCTCTCTCTCTCTCCGTGTCTCGCGCTCGCTCCGATACTCTGTTGCGCTGCGAGTGGCGAGAGAGAGTGCGTGACGTCACCAGCGCGGTGGCCCTTTCGGAGCGGAGAAGCGCGCGCCCCTACTGACGGACACTGACATCATCATCATAATCACAGTGCGCGCTCACCTCACTCTCCCTCCTCTTCTCGCCGACAAACACTTCAGGTGCTGCTTGCTGGAAGAGCTTTGTGTTTAATACCACTACAGCCTGACTGGGAAAGGTATGCGAAATCAGTCTGTGACCACCTGAGCACTGCGCTCTAAATACAAGCACTTGTGTCAGTCAATCACAAAGCCTTTAGGCATGTCAATCATTAAGGGGCGTGGTTTCGCAGAGAGCGCTAGATCTGGAAAAAGTTATCAAAACTGTGCAGACTGCATTTAAACTCTCGATAGTTACGATTTATTAATTTGAGATATTTTAGATATTTTTGTTTGATTTTGATTTTTTGAGATGTTTGACTTCCTTTCCCTTGAGAAACCTTCATCTGGTTGATTTGTGAAGGCAGCATAGATGTATCCTTCACTGCCTTTGATTTCACAATCCTGTGCTTTCCATTCGGTGACAGTTAAAAAATTAATAATTAAAGATGCAGTTGTGGTTGGTGGTCATTTTGAGTATAAATGTACATTTTTGACCAACGTTTTGATGTCATTTCTAGCAATAAATTATGATAATTTACTAAACCCTCATCCTTCCCTCGAGGTAATTTAGATTGTTTATCAGAGGGGTCCAAGACCCTAGGACCACAAATGCACCAAACAAAAAGATTCGAGGAGTTTTGTGGTTGAAATTTAAGAAAGTAACAAATCCTTCACTCACGGGTCAATTGGACCCACTTGGGAATGAACTGAATGGGAGGAATGCTTCAGTACATATAGAAAACATAAAAATGCTCAAAATTCAAACAAAAACCCTACCAAAAAAAAAGTTTATAATGTCTATATGTGTTTTTGAAGAGAAATGGTTTTAGGACACAGCGGAATAGGTCATTTGCTCCATATAGAGCTATAAGGCCATCTAGTGGGATGAATATCAGATATTGTGAACTGAAATAAAAAAAATAAAATAAAAAAATGCATTAAAAATATATATCAAATAATTGCAGAATGAAATCAAACAAGCTTTCTGGACAAAAAAATGAAAATAAATGTAAGTTAAATTTTAGGGTTTTGGGTCATTTTGACCCGAGAGGGAAAAATGTGTTACAAAGTACGAGGGAAGGATGAGGGTTAAATATTTGCTTCGCCCAAGCTCTCTGTTTTGCTGTAGTAACAGTTACGCTGCCTTAGTCTGAAATCAGTGTCACTCGTGAGGATCCTGGCTCTGTGCACAAATGCTGCCTTCAAAGGCAACAAGTCACTGCCTAATTTTTGGACGCAGCCCTAGACATATGTGTGCATGTGGAGGGGTGTACTGAATACACTGAACCCAATGCGTTCAGGTGTGGAGATGTTGACAGGGCGGTCCGTCTGCTCACTGCGTCTGGAGAAATGCAAGACAGACGAGAGAGAGAGAGAGAGAGAGAGAGAGAGAGAGAGAGATACATGGAGGGAGCAGAGGAAGGAAAAAGTAAGAATACACGGCAACAACAAAGTGAATGAGTGAGCCGCTCGAGGCTGCAGGTATTGCAAAAATGAAAGAGAAAAAAACATAGACGAGCGCTTCAAACAGTCGCTTTGATAAACAAGGTTATGTGTACATAGTACCAGAGGAGTAAAGGTAGGCCACATTTATTAAAATATCTGTTTTCATCTCTCTCTCCCATCTGGTTTGCTCACAGATGCCGGTTCACACAGCAGCTGAACACGCTTCTCAATCCACTCCAGCCTCCATAGAGGAACAGCAGCAGCTCGGCCACACTTAACATCCACTCTTTAAATACTGTCTACTTACATTAGAAAAGGGGGTAACACTTCATCCTTATTACATGTGTTACATGTAGTTATACTGTAGTCATAACTATAAATTGTGCAGAATTATATTCAACTAAACCAATACTAGAAAACCTTACCCTAATACTAGTAAACATGTAGTTAAATCAGGTTTTTAAAAACATAAGTATGGTGTAAAAACATGCATGTTTTTTACATGTAACATGGTGGTAAATGACACTTAATTCAAAGTGGATCCCAGCTTTTTGATGAAATGTTTCAGTGATTTTGGTTGGTAAGTGACATATAGAAGCGTTTTGTCAAATTTAAAGTTGCAGATTATTCTTCAATCACCATCAATCTCTATCTCTACTCAAACTGTATACATTTCAAAACGTCAACAACAAATACGGCGTGCTCAGGAATCATTGTTAATGGTTTAAATGGATGAAATATGAATCATGCATGAAATAAAACATTCATCATAACTTTAATTTGATTCAGTTTTCAACATTCTGAGTCTTTCATTGTTAGTCTTTTCTTTTGTGCAGCAGCTGGATTATTGGTTATGATGAAGAAGAAGATGATGTAATTCAAACAATATCATTTATTTAATAAAAACAAAACAAAGCAGTAATCCAGCTAGAGTGTACATTGCAACACTGTGTACAAAAACACAACCAACACCAGACAAAATGAATGAAATGAAATGAATGAAAAATCTTTGATAATGAAACTAAAACTGTGACTGCTGTCTCTCTCTCTCTCTATCTGTGTATGTGTGTGTGTGATATTGCTTTTAACAGTTATAAACAAGACATTATTGATTTGCTAAGATTTCAGATGCAATATGGCCATTGATTTTGGTTATTTCTGCTCTGTAAAATGCTGTAAAAACACGGTGAACACAGACAGGGTGATACGAACACTGAAGTGATATGAGATATTGTAACAGTGTTTGAAGGTAGAGCTTGGAACATCTCTGAAGGACTGTGAGCTTTCATACGACAGCCGTGCAGAGCTTACAGTGTTACGGTTTGTAGTCAGGTCACTGTTCCTGAAATACATGTAGAAATACATGTAGAGTACTGTATATTTGCCTGTTAGACAGTAAATCAAAGTATCTGATGCAAAACCCCACTGTAAGAAATTAAAGTCAATTTTTCAGATTTGCAAAGGCATTGCCTTCCGCTTCAAGACAAACACAAATGAAGACGCAGACATGCACACATTCGTAACTGTAACAAGATGAAGACAAAGGTACATATGAAGGAGGAACTTAAATACATGATGTTGATGAGCTAAATGATGATCAGCTGTGATGATGAGTTAGTGTCCATGGTTACGGATGAGTGGCGGGAAATTAGAACAAATGAAACGTGACTGAAGAAAAAAAGTCCATGAAAGTTAAACTGACAGAACATAAATGTGACAGTAACATCACCTTACTTCAGGTCTACATCAATTTTCAGTTAGGCTAGTTAGTTAATATTAACAAACTAATGATAATAAATGAAACCCAATTCCAAAGTATTATCAATAATGTTTTCATGTCTCACAGTTTGTTTTTCTGATCTTTGTGTCTGTTACAGATGCTGTTAAATGTTCTTACATAATTATTAGCATGCATCATATTGGAGTGCACAGTCATTATCACTCTGAATGATAAACTGTGGCTGTCTTGAATCTGGTCCTCATAAGCTTCAGTCTCAGCAGGATAATGAAGGTTAATTATGGAATTAATAGTGTTTATGATGATAAGATGTCCGCCCATGTGATGACCCCGCCCCTTCAGTCACTCTCACACAGATCACGAGAGGACTTCATGTGATTACAGATGAGACTCGAAACGCTCTTCATCCATGTCTCCTCTCATCCCCTTCCACCTCTGTTAAATGCTTATCATGAAATGGATCAATTCAGCCCTGGCTTCTGATTGGTTAATGCAGTGTTCCAGTCACACGTATGCACAGTACCTGTAGAGATCATCTATTAAAGTCGGCATGAAGCTGACGTTACGCTGGTCTTTTCTTCCCCAATGCGACGTATATCCGAGCAAAAAGGCTTCAGGAATAAGAACAAATGTAGGGCTCAGATTGTGAATGAATTACATTGAAGTAGATACAAAAATGTATATAATATAATACAAAATTTACTTTTAATTAAAACTTATTTTGACATTATTACAAAGTGAACTTTTAAATAAAGTCATGACTCATGAGAGTGAACTCTCTTTATTTCAGTCCAATAATACTTTAATACACAAATGGAGAATCTCACATGAACACAAATGCTTAACACATTAAACTGACAGTTACCATCAAACAACTGAACAAAACAGTGAGTACTTATGGACAGAGTAACAAGGGGAAGTGATTGACAATTAAACATAATAAGTAACAAAGGAGACAAACTAGTAAACAGTCAAGGCTAAACTGAACTGAAACACAAGAAACAAACACATAGGAATGAAAAGACAAAAAAAAACAACAACAACAACATAATCCTAATCGTACTCCCCCTCACGCCAAGTCCATTAGTGGAGGGATGGAGGGGGTTTAGGAGGAGAGGCATGGAGAAGATAGCCTCAGCGAAACGGCGAGGATGTTGGCCCTGGATGGCCAAGGTGATGTCTTCAGCTCAAGTGACCGAGGTGGAGGCAGGGAAACCTGGCAGAACGGGGCGACACCAGAGGAAGCGAGGACCACGGTGGAACCGGAAGGAGGATCCTGTTGAAGCTGGAGGGGTGGAGGGCTGAGCTGCAGCCGGAGGCCCGGAAGTCTGCAGTGAAACCAACATGACTAGACACCAAGGTGGAGCAGGAGGGAAGGAAGAGCCTGTTGAAGCAGGAGGCATGGACCTGGAGGGGTGGAGGGCTGAAGTGCAACGTGGAGGCCTGGAAGTTTTCAGCGAAACCAATGTTACGAGACACCAAGGAGGAACCGGAGGGAAGGAGGATCCTGTTGAAGCTGGAGGGGTGGAGGGCTGAGGTGCAGGCTGAGGCCCGGAAGTCTGCAGCAAAGCCAATGTTACGAGACACCAAGGTGGAGCAGGAGGGACTAGGGAGCCCGTGGTCTTTGAAGCTCATGGTCTGCGCGCGGGCATTGGAATGATCTCTGGATCCATTGCGGGTGATCTCTCAGCTTTACCGGGACACTCTGGGCTGAGACTGTAGTCCATATTTTTTCTCCTTTTAAAGGTTGGTTATTCCGTCACATGTGGTGATACCATCCAAAATGAGAACATAAGAAATCAATCCAATAAAACATTAATGCACACTATAGAGTTATGCAGGAGAATCTCACAATTACACAAACGCTTACCACATTAAAAAACCAACACGTTCTCATCCTTTAGCGTCATATAGAACGTTATATGACAAAACGGCATTATACTACGCGCATGGTACCCTTTATCGTTTATATAACACGCGCTGTGATGGTTAGGTTTAGGTGTGGGGTAGGGTAGGGTAGTTTCATATTACGCTAAAGGATTTATGACGCCTTGAGTTTGTGTGTTATATAAACGATAAAGGGTACCATGTGCGTAGTATAGCGCCGTTTTGTCATAAAGCGCTTTATGTGACGCTAAAGGATGAGAACGGGCTCTTAAAAACTGACAATCGCTGACAAAGAACTGGACAAACAGGGAGTACTTATGCCGCCTTGAGTTTGAGTTTCTAGTTATAAATTGGACATAAACACCCTCTCAAGTTGTATTTACCACTTGAAAGCTTAGGGATAATTTTCATACCCAAGTTCCCTAGTTAAGCATACCATAAACTTTAAACATGGCAGAGAGGAGAATGACTGCCGCTGTTATGGATCTTTTTTATTAGTTTGTCCACAACCACTACATCACCATGTATTTTCGTTAAAGTAGTGCATATGTACAAATATGAATAATCATTTGAAGCATATTGTGTGTTTAATACACAGTAAAAATAACCTGTATTTGACCAAAATTCCAGAATCTAGATGTGGTGCGTGGTGAAAGGTTCTATTGTTGTCAATGAATGAATTTTGGCTCTAAAAAGACTTTACCACTCTACTCTAGGCTGGTCCTTTTTGTTGATATCAGCTATATTGATTGAAGATGATGTTCCCATAATGTTTCAGGGCATTTTCCTTTTCTACAGCACTTGATGTTTCTCTCTGAAAGAGAACACTGATCTCGCCTTCAATTTTGCATGAATCTTGTCACTTCATATTTCTTCAGAGTGTTTTTGATTGATTTTAGAGTTTGTATTATGGAGTTAAAAGTCAGTTACACTCAAGTCACATGGGCTTTGTCCTCTCTCAGAACTAATGTGGCCTTTTACTTCACTATTTTAGCATGACATACTTAATCCACAAATCATTGAATCTTTGAGACATGAGAATTAAAGATAGCAAGAAAAACCATACAACTGCTACAGATCATCCAACTCTTCAATTGATCATTCCTTACATCCCTGCCCTGCCTGTGTCTCCAGTAGTTTCTGCTCCCCTTAATCACATTTAGCTCGGGAAACACAATTAGGATCAATTGGTTTATGTTGATTTTTTTATCTATGAGACAACTCTGTCATGAAATATATAAAAACCACAACAGTGATTCATTACAAGTGTAAATATACACTCACCTAAAGGATAATTAGGAACACCTGTTCAATTTGTCATTAATGCAATTATCTAATCAACCAATCACATGGCAGTTGCTTCAATGCATTTTAAGGTATGGTCCTGGTCAAGACAATCTCCTGAACTCCAAACTGAAATGTCAGAATGGGAAAGAAAGGTGATTTAAGCAATTTTGAGCGTGGCATGGTTGTTGGTGCCATACGGGCCAGTCTGAGTACTTCACAATCTGCTCAGTTACTGGGATTTTCACACACAACCATTTCTAGGGTTTACAAATAATGGTGTGAAAAGGGAAAAACATCCAGTATGCGGCAGTCCTGTGGGCGAAAATGCCTTGTTGATGCTAGAGGTCAGAGGAGAATGGGCCGACTGATTCAAGCTGACAGAAGAGCAACTTTGACTGAAATAACCACTCGTTACAACAGAGGTATGCAGCAAAGCATTTGTGAAGCCACAACATTTGGTGTAAACAGAATGAGAACATGGATCCATCATGCCTTGTTACCACTGTGCAGGCTGGTGGTGGTGGTGTAATGGTGTGGGGATGTTTTTGGCACACTTTAGGCCCCTTGGTGCCAATTGGGCATCGTTTATATGCCACGGCCTATCTGAGCATTGTTTCTGACCATGTCCATCCCTTTATAGCCACCATGTCCCCATCCTCTGATAGCTACTTCCAGCAGGATAATATATATTTGTCATCACTTTGCAATTGTTAACCCTCAGACTATTACTTCTGGCATGATCATTTTACAAGCAAAATATCCCACCACTTGTTCATTTAAACTTGTATGGTCTAAAACCCAATTGTTAGCATGTTTTGCCACAGGAATCGACAGCTCAGAAGACCATGGCGGAGCCAGACAGTAAGGGTATATGCAATGGTGGCGGCCATTTTGAGATGAGGCTCTGGAATGAGCTGCGGCCATCTTGGGACGAGGCTGTGGAACGGCGCGGCCATCTTGGCAAGGGCTCTGGAATGGTAGCGGCCATCTTGAGACAAGGCTCTGGAATGGCGGTGGCCATCTTGGGACAAGGCTCTGGAATGGCGGTGGCCATCTTGGGACAAGGCTCTGAAACGGCGGTGGCCATCTTGGGACGAGGTTCTGGAATGGCGACAACCATCTTGGGACAAGGCTCTGAAATGGCGGTGGCCATCTTGGGACGAGGTTCTGGAATGGCGATGACCATCTTGGGACAAGGCTCTGGAACAGCAGCGACCGTCTTGGCAGAGGGCTCTGGAATTGCAGTGGCCATCTTGGGACGAGGCTTTGGAATGGTGAGCGGCCATCGTGGCAGAGGACTCGGGAATTGCGGCAGCCATCTTGGGAGAAGGCTCTGGAACGGCGGTGGCCATCTTGGAAAGGCAGCTCTGGAGCAGATTCTAATTCACAAACTCCACAAATGCCACGAAATTCTGCCGAAAAATGTGTCTTCGAGGCTTGCATGGAAGAAGACAGTGAATGAACGGTCGGGGAAGGAGGTAAGACATGCCAGGTCGAGGATCGCCACGGTGTGGGCCTTGAGAGACTGGTCCAGGGGTCCAGGGGTCCAATGGTCTTGTTCTAGGCAAAGCAAAAGCACTGCTGGGTTCATTATCTGTCTTAGTCTGGTCTTCTGTTACATAATGCAGACACTGAGAGGAAGATGGCAGGTGAACAGTGGGTTTATTGATAATGAAGGGGCAGTAATGAAGTGAGCAGGTAAATAAGAGTGCAAATGGTCATCCTGAGGGAGACAGAGGAATGGAAGACACTGGACACAGGGCGATTAGTCCACTTTGTATTAAAGGGGGGTTGACTGTTTTTTTTCTTTGCATGATTGTGTTTATGGGGTGCAATATAACATGTATTCGTGGTTTTTCTTTTTTAAAAGTCTTATTTTTCATAAACTTCACCTTTATTATCAGCCCCGCTCTCTTCTGTCCCCTGAACGAGGCGGTTCACTTCCTGATATTATGAAAACACTCCCTCAGAATGACGTAGTGGGCTCAGATTGGTTAGTTTGGGCCGGTGTGTTGTGATTGGCTAAACTGTCGCTCACGTTGTCCGGAAGATTAACGCCCATTACCTTTACGGGCATGTCATGAGCTCCGGTCCAGATGTAAATATGTGTCGAACTGCAGTATCAGTTTGAGGCAGAGTCAGACCGAGAAAGCCGTGATGAAGAGAGTCAAACAGAACCTCACCACACACGGCTCTTACTAAACATTTCTGAATGATAATTTGCTACTTTTTTTTTTACTTTATACACGTTTGTTTTACACAATCGCATCTGACTGGCAACAATAGCAACTGACTGGCTACTAATGTTATAGTGCTACTTAAACAGCGTTGGGCAAGTTTACGTTCTTGATCAAAATCGAAAATAACGTCATAAAGCATATATACATGACAAATACATTTACAACATTAGTACTTATACAAAATTCATGTTTGTACGCGGTTGTCATAGACACGAAATAGCATAACTAAGTGGCTAAAGCCAGCGCTGGCATTTGATAAAACATAAAACATTACGTCTGGAATTATACATGCAAATACATTTAAAATGATTAAGTCTTAGCCTACTTACAGATTGTGGCCCAACAACTGCTGCCTCTGGTTTTAAAGTTGGATCTGCTTCATATTTAGTTACAGTTTCTTGTTGAATCCGGTGTTGAACTCGTGGAGATTCTGGAAGTCTTCTGTAAAATGCGCAGCACAGAGAGCTAGATTATGATCGTCACTTTCAGGAACATAATCAAACATAAATTGTATCCATTGTTGAGGAAAAATAGCGTCCGTGGGAAGTACGAGCACAGAAGACCTGACAGCTGCGTGAACAACACACTCGACGTGCTGGAGGCTGGAGCTGCTGAAAAATGTGCATGCACCTTTTTGCATTTTCCGGAGGGAGTGGTTGATGCAAATGTGTGGGTTAGTGATGTACCATAACCCAGCTGTAGTCCCAACGAGTCGTTTTTGTAGGCAATTATACTTCCTGATTTTTAAAAGACGATATCTCTGCTTACACTGAACTTTCAGTGCTGCAACTTTGCAGATACTGTTCATGCACCAACAGCAACATTACACACTATTTAAAATGAAAAAAAGTGAAATTGCAGTCAACCCCCCCATTTAACGAGACCAGACAGTGAGTTGGGGTGAAGTTTCTATATGTAGTGGCAGTGATGAGGGTGATGATGAGGTGCAGGTGTGATTGATTGTCAATGACGTGCTGGTGGAACAGAAGGAGAGTGATGGGAGATGTGGGAGATTTTTTAATACCTCTGCTTTCACAGTCCAAACTACAATGGGAAACAGCATTTTTAAACGTATCCACTTGGGAGAAAAAAAAAATGTCTTTGTTGACTAAAAACTCTGTCTCAGGGTATATTTACTGTTTTCAACTGAAAACGGAAACCTTTAAATGCATTTTGGTCATCCATTTACAGGACAACTACATTGTCTGTAGTGTAGAAACACACCAATACTGAGGGTTGTCTCTTGTGTAGAAACACACCAATACTTAGACGTTTTCTGTTAGCATTTCTGTGGCTGCAATTACATTTCAAGTCCTCGTGCACACATCCCATTTTTAACATATACATTTATTTAAAATTAAGACTAATTTTATTTCAGCATCTGTCCCAAACTGGTAATATTTCTTCCCACAATGTATATGAACAACTCTTATGTCAGAGGCCTAAAGTCTCAACTAGTGTGGAGTCAGGGGCTCAAACTCTCTGAGAGCGCTTTAACCTTGTACATGCTCAAACTGTTGACCTTCCTTTGTACACACAAAGCACGCAACTTTTCCAGCAATGTTACAAATTCGAATGCACCATTTCAACAATGGGCGCTGCTCACACATGACCTCTAAACAGAGAAATTATGTTAAACTTATTTCTATGTGTGAAAGCACCTATTGATGTACTTTGAGCTGTTGGTGTAAGTTATTTTAATAGTTTTTTTGACATGCAGTCAGGGCCGAAGGCAGGGTTTTATGCTTCTTATGCTTTCATTTCTTTGGATCTACATATATGCATATAAAGACGGTTGAAGGCCAAAAAATAGGAAGTAAATAGGATTTTACAATAGTTGTAAAACCTTGTCAGTGGGCAGTAGATTATTTCTCAGTACCTGCTTTCTTCTCATCTTGCTCACTCTTTTTCTTGCCCTTATTTCTCTGCTGATTTTCATCTGTGTCAGTAAAGAAAACATAGGGTTAACTAATATTTATGTATGCATTATTCATGGTGCATTATCCTGCTGGAAGTAGCCATCAGAGGATGGGGACATGGTGGCCATAAGGGATGGACATGGTCAGAAACAATGCTCAGGTAGGTCGTGGCATTTAAACGATGCCCAATTGGCACTAAGAGGCCTAAAGTGTGCCAAGAAACATCCCCACACCATTACACCACCACCAGCCTGCACAGTGGTAACAAGGCATGATGGATCCATGTTCTCATTCTGTTTACGCCAAATTCTGACTCTACCATCTGAATGTCTCAACAGAAATCGAGACTCATCAGACCAGGCAACATTTTTCCAGTCTTCAACTGTCCAATTATGGTGAGCTCTTGCAAATTGTCGCTCTTTTTCCTATTTGTAGTGGAGATGAGTGGTACCCGGTGGGGTCTTCTGCTGTTGTAGCTCAGCTCAAGGTTGTGTGTGTTGTGGCTTCACAAATGCTTTTGCTGCATACCTCGGTTGTAACGAGTGGTTATTTCAGTCAAAGTTGCTCTTCTATCAGCTTGAATCAGTCAGCCCATTCTCCTCTGACCTCTGAGCATCAACAAGGCATTTTCGCCCACAGGACTGCCGCATACTAGATGTTTTCCATTTTCACACCATTCTTTGTAAACCCTGAGAAATGGTTGTGTGTGAAAATCCCAGTAACTGAGCAGATTGTGAAATACTCAGACTGGCCCGTCTGGCACCAATAACCATGCCACGCTCAAAATGGCTTAAACGTACAGTCTGTCATTTTTGGCCACCAGGGGGCACTCGATCTAAATAATAACAAAAGACGTACTTTGATGACGTCAGGAAAGAGTCTGGGCTCACGGGAGTTGTTGTCGCTGTCCCTGACAATCAGGCCTCCGAAGGAGAGAGAAGTGCGCGAGCGAACACATCGGAACTGTCATTCCCTTCATTCCTCACTCACTCTATGTATTTTTGACAATCACGTCTTTTTGAACAGAGATATAAATGAATTATCAGACCCTATTAAATCAATATTCCATCTAGCTAGTATTAATAGAAGTTTAAAAAACACGGTCACCTTTTGTTAATAAAAAATTACGTTTATACGATGATATCGAACAAGACAACGTTAGTGAACTGCATATGAAGCTACTTTTTTTCCCAGCTTAATTTAGAAGTTAGAACACATTTTAATTTACATTATAGCTACTATACATAAGAGCTAGCCCGTCTGCGTTTCACACATGACATAATTTCACAAAATATACGGATAGATATAGTTAACTGAATGGGTGCTTACCTGTTTATTAGAATGCAAGCGAGATCGGCATCTCCTATTTAGCTTGTCAACGCTCTCTCCATTTTAAAATTCACCCCCGCTGTTTAATGTGTCATGCTTCTCCTGCCTCAAATCCTTCTCGGGTTATATTTTTCACCTGTACGTTTGCTAAGTTGACCATATTTTGATTACCAAAAACCAGGACACTCGGTCAGCAGTTTTTTTGAAAACCAGGACATTTTCATCACTTTATAAATACAGTCAGGACGGCCAGGACAGAACGTGAAAGCAGGACATGTCAGGACTGTTGGTCACCCTAACGTCTGCGCTTTGAGCTGGCTCCAGCAGCAGAACGTGCAGGCAAAGCGTAATCGTGGTCCAAAAATATCCTGTAATGTAATCTAGAGCGAGCATGTTTGCGAGACAGATGTTGAGCTCCGAGTCCTAACCGCACACGCGCACAATGTCAGAGTGATAAGCTAGCAAGAGATCTTGCGCGTGCACCCAAACCCCCCTCAAGTTTGTTGCAGGTGCAAAATGATACTAGCTAATACTTTTTTCTTTGTTGTCGTTTTCTTTGCTTTTATTGGCGGTAGTCCGGTGTTCCCCTTTGTGTTTGGTGGTTTCGCTGGGTTTCGCATGAAGTTAGAGAAAATAGAGGAGTCAAAGGTTACATGACGTCATAGACGGGCGACAAAACGGAAATAAAGAAACGGTCCGTGTCTTCGAATTAAACTATACATTTCTCCGGATTTGAAAGTTGGTGGAAACTGTCTGGATAATGTAAGTACATATCTAATAGAAATATATAAAATAGATACAGTTATTTTTGCTATTTTTAAAGCAGAAAAAATACATATTGTGGCTTTAAATCACCTTTCTTTCCCATTCTGACATTCAGTTTGGAGTTCAGGAGATTGTCTTGACCAGGACCACACCCATAAATGCATTGAAGCAACTGCCATGTGATTGATTGATTAGATAATTGCATTAATGAGAATTCAAACAGGTGTTCCTTATAATCCTTTAGGTGAGTGTTTATACACATTCATATTTAATCTTATGCCTAATGAAAATGGCTTGTTAAGATTGGCTGTCCCCTCACTAATTATTACATTACATGAATCCAGTAAATCATAGGCCTATTTTCAATTCACAATTGCGAAGTTAGACACATTTATTCATTTTTAACGTCTTTTTGCAGGGTGAGATGTCTGCTAAAGTAGATTTAATACTATATTAGTCGATTATTTCACAAACTTTATTATACACCTTGGAAAAATGACCTCATAGCTGGATACAGGGCATGCGTGCAGTGAGGGACTGCAACATTCCTAAAATATACAACAAAATTAATACGACAGGAATTAGGCTTGCTGTAATTACACACATTTTATTTACACTTCTTAGGAGCCATCATTGGTGATACAGACTCAGGCTTAGTGGATCTGTTCTCCCGCATGTTGAGCCTCGTGTACGAACCTCTGCTGAAATAAATACACTTTCTTCTCTCAAGGACGACAGCTTGACATGATTGTGTACCTCTGACAGACAACTTATCTCTCTGGAGATGGAGGCCGTACCTCAGGGACAGCACAAGTCTGTAAACAGAGAAACTTGCAGGGGTTTCACAACATCTCTGGACAGTCCATAACACACACGGCTCTGCCTGGAGCACATTTTACATCTGTAATTTGTCCTGACAGCAGGTTATAAAGAGGATGAGAAGGTGCTGGATTGATCAGCGGTAAGCACGGAGGTGCTTTCCATCAAACAGGGTTTGGTACGCGCTTCACCGCTGTGCAATTATCTGCCAGCTGCTTCTGCTGAGATAAATCTCAGCTCTATTAAAACACCAATGATTTTCCATTTAAACTCTTTTGGATCCGTTCAATTTCACCAAGTTAAAAGTGCTAGACTGCAGGCGAAAATGCACATCACTAAACGTCCATGAATAAGCGGCACTTCTAATCGCAGCACTGCAAATATCCTTACAACAAAATCAATATCCTTAAGAGACAAAACGTGGAAGAAAATAAGACAGAGATCATGAATTAGTCATTCTCAGATGTTTTCTAACAGTAGGCTATAGCCTATTGGGTTAAGTTTATCAGTGTTAAGGTTCATTTGTTAGTAGTGGAGCCCGAGAACTAATACACTTCAAGAAAAGACATATTGACTAAGAACATGATTTTCACCTTGAGTTTTCCATGTCCAGATAACACCATTGTCAAAACGATCCCATTCACATGGATCCGTGAAAACGACTAAAACGCTGTATTCCTGTGGCCAGGCCACTAGATTTACATTTACATTTATTCATTTAGCTGATGCTTTTATCCAAAGCAACTTACAATTGCTATATATGTCAGAGGTCACACACCTCTGGAGCAACTAGGGGTTAAGTGTCTTGCTCAGGGACACATTGGTCTCTCACAGTGGATTCGAACCCGGGTCTCTCACACCAAAGGCGTGTGTCTTATCCGCGCCATCACCACTGCGCCAATCACCACCCATGACGATGAAACTCTATATACATAATACGCTTGTTCATGACGTCATGGTCTTCAGAGATTTGCGTTTTTGTTGTTTACACAGAGACTCGCACTTTGATACACATTTCCAAAATTTTGCGTTTTCAGGCACCCAAGACGCCAAGTTTTACATTTTTGCCAAGTTTTACGTTTTCAGTTGAAAACGGTGTCGTGTAAGCAGCCCGCCCAGTTAAGTTCACTGCCTTTTAAGCTATAAAAGAAAAGAAAAAATATATACAATTCTCATCTCACCCTAGGCCATCTTAGCAGAAGTTTCTTGGTTTAACAGGCATCCATTTTAATAATTATTACAGGATTTCAGTTAACTGGATGTGGCAACTGCATTCAGCTCACTTATTGATTAAAAGGCTGTGGAATGCTTTAGATTTCTAAACACGAGAGCACTATCCAATCGGCCCGCTATTTTGCTTTGGCTAATTCTATTTGCATGTGTAATTGCTTTGGCTGTGTCCATAACTTCATTAGGATAAAGCTACACAGCGCTGTTAATGAGATCTGCTCCTATTGCTGCCTGGCTTCATCAGATCTCTCCTGCAGCAGATTAAACTCGCCTGCTTGTTATTCCTGCACACAGCTGAGCTGACAAATATGATAAAACCGAAAGCAAGCAAAACACAGGCACACCATGTGCGTGGCATGCCTGGCCAGTCATCTGGAGACCGAATCACGGCTGCCTCTTCACAAACCTCGGCAGAACTTACAGAAAAGTTCCACACTGCATTAATACCAGGTTTGGATGTGGTACCATTGTAATAACTTGGTTTTTGTGGACTAGTATTGTTACCCAGTATTATGATATGTTGACAAAACGTTGATTTTGACATTTATTGTGCCGTTTTTGGCATGTGCAAATCATTTGTAATACTACAGTGTTTTTTTTTTTAACTGTGCAAAAAGTTACTGTCCTTAAAAAGTGTATTTTAGTTCCCTAGACTCCAGAGTCCCTCCAGCGGAAGTTCTCTCTCTATATCAGTGTCAGTGTTTCTGAACTCCTGAAACACCTCCATTGTAGTCTTGTGTTTCTTATCGGTATTGAACATGTTACAATATTCCTCATTATGGATATTTCCCAAACACACTCGAAGAAGCTTAACCAATAACAAAAACTATGACTTTATTCAGCACTATGACTTACGTCAGCCGCGGCACTGAACACGGATCCGCAATAGAACTGGAACGACAATACAATGCTGAATAAAGTCAGAGTTTTTGTTATTTTTGGACCAAAATGTATTTTCAATGCTTCAAAACATTGTAACTAACCCACTGATGTCACATGGACTACTTTGATGATGTCTTTATTTCCTTTCTGGACAAGGACAGTATACCGTACACACATTTACAATGGAGGGACAGAAAGCTCTCGGACTAAATCTAAAATATCTTAAACTGTGTTTTTACTGGTCTTACAGGCTTGAGGTGACATGAGGGTGAGTCATTAATGACATCATTTTCAGTTTTGGGTGAACTATCCTTTTAAGTGTTATGCATGTGTTGTATAGCCGTATGGAATTGGAATAGTATGGTGCATCCTTGTTCCAAAAGTAGTATCATTTACTTATTTTTATTACTTTAGCTTTATATTTTTAGGTACTGCCATGTTCTTTGATATATATATATATATATATATATATATATATATATATATATATATATATATATATATATACACATATATACACTCACCGGCCACTTTATTAGGTACCCATGCTAGTAACGGGTTGGACCCTTTTGCCTTCAGAACTACTTATCCTGCTGAAAGTAGCCATCAGAAGTTGGGTACATTGTGGTCATAAAGGGATGGACATGGTCAGCAACAATACTCAGGTAGGCTGTGGCGTTGCAACGATGCTCAATTGGTACCAAGGGGCCCAAAGAGTGCCAAGAAAATATTCCCCACACCATGACACCACCACCACCAGCCTGAACCGTCTGATACAAGGCAGGATGGATCCATGCTTTCATGTTGTAGACGCCAAATTCTGACCCTACCATCCGAATGTCGCAGCAGAAATCGAGACTCATCAGACCAGGCAACGTTTTTCCAATCTTCTATTGTCCAATTTCAATGAGCTTGTGAAAATTGTAGCCTCAGTTTCCTGTTCTTAGCTGAAAGGAGTGGCACCCGGTGTGGTCTTCTGCTGCTGTAGCCCATCTGCCTCAAAGTTCGACGTACTGTGTGTTCAGAGATGCTCTTCTGCCCACCTTGGTTGTAACGGGTGGTTATTTGAGTCACTGTTGCCCTTCTATCAGCTCGAACCAGTCTGGCCATTCTCCTTCTGACCTCTGGCATCAACAAGGCATTTCCGCCCACAGAACTGCCGCTCACTGGATGTTTTTTCTTTTTCGGACCATTCTCTGTAAACCCTAGAGATGGTTGTGCGTGAAAATCCCAGTAGATTAGCAGTTTCTGAAATACTCAGACCAGCCCTTCTGGCACCAACAATCATGCCACGTTCAAAGTCACTCAAATCACCTTTCTACCCCATACTGATGCTCGGTTTGAACTGCAGGAGATTGTCTTGACCATGTCTACATGCCTAAATGCACTGAGTTGCCGCCATGTGATTGGCTGCTTAGAAATTAAGTGTTAACGAGCAGTTGGACAGGTGTACCTAATAAAGTGGCCGGTGAGTGTAATATATATATATATATATATATATATATATATATATATATATATATATATATATATATATATATATATATATATATATATATATATATATACATATATATATATATATATTCTTTTTGGCTGTTGCATGACAATAACGCACTGTTCTAGACATTCATCATTATTAAACCATGATGTTGGACGTGAATTATGATAGTAGCACAGTATCCTCTGAATACCATCATGGCACTAGAGATGGTAACTCTAACCTTCAGGACATAATAATCATTAGGTGCTACTGCACTATGGAACCGACAGGACACTTTTTGTTAAGGAAGTTCTTGCACGGTAACTCTGATTCTCTTCACCTGCCTTCATCTTTGCTTCAAAGACCAACCGTCCTATTTGCATTCCAAATTCTACGCAATTAACTACTGTGTAATTATCTTCTCCAGCAACTGGAATAGCAACAAAATGAGAGCTTGTCACATGAAAGGTGATAATAAAAAAGGTCCTTTAACGTTAGAAATTAACATGCCACATTCTTCACCTCCGCTGCTGCATAAGTGAATGAGGGGAGGCAGAGAGGGCATAAATATTAGCACTCCTACTGCTCCACACACACACATTACTCTGCATGACTTACTGCGGCTGCTTGTTTATGTGTCATAACCACCATACTGCATAAGCTCATTTTCCTAATCAGTATTTTTGTCTGGTTTACCAGTAAAATATGTCTTAAAACAAGATGTATTTACTTGCAGGGGAAAGTTGTTCACCATCTTTATTATAAGAAAAAAACCTCTCAGAATATAGTGATTATCATTAATACAAGATAAAACTCGTTGCCCAATCGAACTGAATTGATCTTGTTGTAGGGATGCTTAGATATTTCACTGCCAAGCAGATTAACGACGAGGCTTGAGAATGTGGAAAGATCCTAGTATCAAAAAAATGCAATAAACAAAGGATATGGGAGGGAGTGATGTGTGTATGAGAGAGGCGAACTATGAGTTAATGTGTGCTCTCTTTTAATTTTCACAATGGCATTAATCATAATCAGTAAGCACATTTTAATCATATCCACACAGACTAGACCTCCTTTGTTCCAGGACGCGGCGGCTCTCGCTTCACGGCGAGCATGGAGAAGGATGAGGCTGGCATTGAGAGAGTGTGTGTACGCGTTGCAGCCGGAGGCTTTTGTTTCTCTCACACAATACTCTCTTTGTTTATATTCAGTTTAATGTGCTGGAATAACTTTCACCGCCAGAATGATAGAATGAGAGAGAGAGATTCAGCGGAGGGATGTGGCTCTGATTGCATTTTGAATTTGAGATTGATCATAATATCCCCATTGGCCTCTCGCAGACGAGTAAAAGTGCTTTCTCGCTTTCCGTCCAAATAACATATACACTCAAAGCACGTGATTCCCCATGAGCCCAATCACCGTACACTCACAACACCAACACACACACTGTATGTCCTTCACTGGACGCTTGTCTATAAACTGATGAAATTTTCATGAACTACGCTCCAGGTTTAGCACAGCGTTCTTTCAGTGAGGTGATCAGTAGTGTTTGTCTTTCTCAGATTTGGGTTCAGATGCACATTGAAAGAGAGAGACACTTTTGCTCTTTGTCTCTCACTCTCAATCCCTCTGCAAGGCCTTTGACAGGTTGACACACACAACACACATTAAGTTTCGCTATGTTTGTGAGGACACACCATAGACATAACGATTTATTTTTGCTGTACAAACTGTATATTATATCCTCCTCCAATAACCCTAGCCCTAAACCTACTCATCACAGAAAAACTTTCTGCATTTTTACATTTTTCCCCCAAAACCCAACTCATTTTGTATGATTTACAACCTTGTTTTTTAATGAGGAACTCAATTTAGGTCCCCGTCGTGACACGAGTGTCCCCATCAAGCCTCTGTGGTCCCTCCCGCTCACCACCAGAGGGCTCCCTCACCTGAGTATTGACTCGTTCCCTCAAACGCCATTTCCCATAACCCTGTACCTGGGACTGATTGCCTGCACACCTGACCCTCATTCCCTGGACTATTTATTCAACTCTATTCCATGCATTCTTTGCGAAGTCTTGTTTTGCCCTGCTGACAATTCTGATTGTTTTTCCTTGTTACCTGATCGTTTTGTGTTTGACCCTGAACTGTTTTCACTGTTATCGATAGAAGACTTGGGCAGTGATTTTCCATCTATCCGAAGAAGTTTCTGCCCAAGCTAATGTTCTGCAATTTGATCGTCTGACACCATTGATTGAAGAATTAGTAAAAGTGCTGAAACATCTTTACTTGCCCACATCTGGCACATCCAGCGCTAGACCTCGCCTAGCTATTCCAGAAAAGCTTGATTAATGATTATGATTAATTACTTGCTAAATGTAAGGGATTTCTGCTTCAATGTTCGCTGTTTGTCAATCAACACCCCATGTTATATCCCACAGATGACAGCCATGGAGTTGGCTACTACGATGTGGAATGATGGACAATCCTCATTTTCTTCAGTCAGAGGCTTTCTGTGACAGTTTTGTGAAGTATTTGAACACATAGAAGGAGGCAAGAATGCTGGTGATCAATTATTACGTTAGTTTCAGGTCTTAAACAGTATGGGTAAAGGATACTTTAAAGTTGTTGTTTTGCAAAAGGGATTAATCTTGAGCTCCAATCTGAAATTGCTTGCTGTGATGAGGGGAAAACTCTAGATCAATTTATCAGTCTGGGCTTTCGCATTGGTAACCTGATTCGAATCACAAAGACCCTCTAGTACTCTGGATCAGCGATACCACATCAACCTACACAACTGATCCTGAACCCATGCAAGTCAGAATCTCTCAAATCACCTCTGAGGAGAGAGATCAACGCATTCACCAAAATTTGTGCTTGTACTGTGGACAGCCTTACAAAATCATATAAACACATATAAAAATCCTCCCGTCCAACCCGGCCATCTCTTCGAAATACAACTGTGGTGATATCAGATATCATGCTCCTCATCATGTGTTGAGTTGATTATACTTTTATTGTTTTCTGGGAAGTCTGTGATAACCACAGCCATGATTGACCTGGGGACAGTGGGTAACTTTATTGACAATAATTTTGCCAAGTTTCACCACATTTCACTAATTCCCTGTGACTCTCTGTTGGCAGTGGCAGCGCTAGACGGACGCCCCCGGGGGCTGGTCATGTCCATCACACCACTGGAGATATTACACTGCAAACTAGACCCTTACATACTTAGACAATTTGACTATTTCTCATCCAATCACCCAATTTCTAATCTCATTAATTATTGGACTCCCCTGGTTACTAAGCATGACTAAGGCATCTCAACTTCCACCTCATTGCTCCTGTGACTGTGCAATTGAGTTCATTCCAGATACAACTCCTCCTAAAGGCAGACCTTTTTCATTATTACATCCTGAATCAAAGGAGGTATTGCTAAGGAATATGTATTGTTCAATATATATATATATATATATATGTGTGTATGTATAATATTTGGTTATGCCGTTCAGGGTGGTCAATAGTCCATCTGTTTTCCAGGCTTTCGTCAATGATGTCTTTTGAGAAATGCTCAATAGATTGGTCATCAGGTACATTGAAGATCACAACAGGCTTGTTCAATCTGTTCTGCAATGTTTGATAGCTCATCAATGTCACAAAAATATGAATTTCACCAAACTTATGTGTCATTCCTTGGTTATGAAATTTAGCCAAGACGAAAACACTAGGTGCAATAAGGTGCATGCAGTTTTGAAATGGTCACAACCCATAACAATCAAATCTTGAATATCTATACACAGCAAAGAGACTCAACCCAAGACAACCAAGAAGGGCATTATTCTTTACACGCTTCAATTTCATGGTTTCCTTCCAATCTGGTTCAAAGAACACCAAGGCTGATGCTCTCTCTCTGCAACACAAATCCTCTCCTCAGTACAGTACCACAAGGTCCAACTCCTAACAAACCACTTCTGGTGGCCTTCAATGCAGGCAGACACAATCTCCTTTTGTCCAGAATTATCCCACTTGCAATATCTCCAGGTCATCCAAACAAATAATAGCTCCCAAACTCCCATGAATTCCCATGGTCACACAACCATACAAACCGGTGTAGATCGCTTCTCCAAAGCTTGTTGACTCATTTCTTTGCCCAAACTGATTACTGCCTTTGAAACTGCTGAACACTTGTGCAATTATGTATTCAGATTCTACAGCTTATCTCTAGACATAGTCTCAGACCAAGGACCTCAGTTCACGCCCATAGTATGATCATACTCAACATCAGTGTCAGTCTCACCTTTGATTATCACCCACAATCTTAACGGTCAAACTGAACGACTCAGAAGGAACAGGCTGATCATCCCAATCCTAAATACCCCCCTAGTCAATGGTTCTGGCTGAAGTTTGTTTATTAAGCATGCAGGGCAACCACCCAGTAGAGCATTACAATAATCTAGCCTTGAGGTCATGAACTAATTAACGAATTGTTCCGCATTTGTCATTAAGAGCATGTCTTAAAGGGTGATGAACTGAGAAATCAAATTTTCTTTGAGCTTTTGACATCTCAAGAGGTCATCATATTATAAAAGTTGTATTATAAAAAGGAATATACAGTATATTATCCTGTAAGTTTCAGAGCTGAAAACGTCCTTGTTAGTCCAATAAAAGCTTTTATTGACACCAGCCTCAGCAAACGACTCGTTTTTCAAAGTGGGGAACTATGACGTCAAAGAGGATAAAACACCACCGCCCGCAGAAGAAGATCAACACCTACTTCAACACGGCCGGTTTACCGCCTCAAATACGTGAAAATGAACATGTGGTTTCCAGACCACATTTCATTCTCAATGATACGTGGTCTGGCGTTAGCCAGGCTAACTGTATATGACTTTCAAATGAAAGATTGGTATCAAAGAGCACACCCAGGTTCCTAACCGGCAAAGAAGACTTGATTGAACAGCCATCGAATGTTAGACAGTATTCTAGGTTATTACGTGCGGGAGGATTTGTCCAGTAATTAGAATCTGTTTTTTTTTTCAAGTAGTAGGAAATTAAGAAGTTAAGTAGAAGGAAATTACTATACTAGTCATCCAATTTTTTTATATATATCAGCTATGCATTCCTTGGTAAGTTTCGTCAGGGCAAATATAGATGTTTCCTAATGATATCTCCCAAAAGGTAGCATGTACAGAGTGAACAGCAACGGTCCTCAGTACTGAGCCTTGTGGTACACCATACTGAACTTGTGATCAAAATGACATCTCTTAATTTACTGCTACAAACTGATAACTGTCAGATAAGTGTGATTTGAACCATTCCAGTGCAATTCCACTAATGCTAACATAATTTTCGAGTCTATTCAAAAGATTGTTGTGGTCAATAGCATCAAATGCAGCACTAAGATTCGAGTAACACTAATAGAGAGATAACAACCATGATCGGATGATAAGAGCAAATAATATGTAACTCTAAAGAGAGCTGTCTCAGTACTATGGTACAGTCTAAATCTTAACTGGAAATGCAGATATCATTTCTTTCTAAAAAAGGAACACAATATATTATTTTGATGATTTGGAGACAGAAAAATTATATATCATCTTGAAGTCACCTAAAGGGCATTAACTATGCATTGGAGGGTTATATTAATAATTTTATTGTTGAGAAGGTCGATGAAAAGCTTCAGCTCCAGGCAGAGATGTAACGTTACAGGTCACAGTGTAAACATGATAACCCGCATATCGTTGCCATCACAGTTTGGTGCTACAGAATTTACATGAATCATTCAGCACAACACTGTTAACATTTGTTATCTCGGTTATTTACAGATATACTTTAATGAAGCTAAGTCGACATGATGTACAATGCAGCTAGAAGCTAACGTTAATGTTTTCTAATGTACGTGAGACGTATAATGTTAGACTAATGTTACATTAGAGATTTAAAAAATAACGGTCAAGACACGTCTGTTCACTTAACTTAGATCAGATGTAGACATCCTTGTTTAATTTATCCGCATTTAGTTGGTGTTGTGGTCTAGCTACCTATACCTTTCTGGCTATAACTTTATCTAGAGCAGACACTTATCTCGGTTGAGATGTGGCTTGGGAAAGGGTAAAAAAATACACACCGTCGCCCAGCCTCTCGGGAACCTAGTGTCAGACTTGCATGTACCCCATGCACACCGTTTGACCATTTTAAACTTAAAATAACAAGAAAAAACGAATGAAAACTGACTAACTCCAATGCATTTCAATGGAAGTGGAAGCAGAGAATGTCCAAGTGTATTGGGTTAGCTGTGCACTGTGATTGGCTCATCGCGTTTGAGGGCGTGGCTTAGCCATAGGTCAATTGTAAGAAAGAGGCAGGGCTTAATCAGACTAAATGATAGGAGAATCCTGCACACGTCGTCACCAGAAGATTCAGTTATGACATTTTCAAATGAACAAATTGTTTTGTAAAACTGAAACTCACTAAGATGAATAATTCATAATAAAATGCATTTTTTTAATTACACAAAAATATGCATTTCACGTCAACTGTAAGGTTATCTTTGACTGCGTTTAGAAGCTGCAATGCTAGAGCAAACTTTCAGCACTGTAGACACCCTCATGCCATCATACATGCAAATACATCAGATAATCACTCTGCCATCCACACGCGCACACACACAAACACATAGGATAATCACTGTTGTGTAGACAGACAGCTGCATTACTCTCTGTTGCTCTTATTCTTTGACATCTGCTGTCACCAATATCTCTAATTGCAAAATTGGCCCTATAAAAGAGGAAGAGTGTGTGTGTGTGACTGATGTGATAAGAGCGCTGTGATCCTGGGCCATCTTTAATTGGACTGACCTTGTCATCCGTCTGATCCCGCTGTGCTCATCCACTCTTCATTTTGCTCTCCTCCCTCCACATGAAGCACAGATGAGAGATTGTTGTCTGTCAGATGGACTTTCCTTTTTGTTGTCATCCATCTTTGACCCCCATCAGTTCAGGGAAGGGCAGCAGGGGCCGTTTGATTGACAGGGCGGGAACTGAGGTCATCAGCTCTGCCTGTCTGCCAGTTGGAGCGGTGGATGCTGAATGTCGCTCAATCCCCGCTCACTGTTTCTTTCTCTTTTATTGTAACACTGATTTGCACTGGCTACTTTCATTAGTTAAATGGCTTGTTTGTAAATCGGTTTTATGTTTTCTGGCCTGCTCTTGTAAAACTTGATTAATTTGGTAATTATACACCATATACTATTGTTGTTTTTTTTTCATTGATTGTAACCCCCTACACTTTATGTTTAAAAAGATACTCAATGGCCAATGATGAAAATGTCATTGAAATCAAACCTTGACTTGCCCTTGAGATTTCAGAATCAGATGGGATGATTTCAGCAAACAGATTATTTAAATGTCATGCTTATATTCACACAAAGCTATCATGTGACTTAAAAAGCTTGAAAATAGCACACAAATCACATTCACATTCAACATCACTTCTGTAATGATGCGTTTAAGCTGCATTACATTTTGTCTAATGGAAAAGAGCAACATTAAAACTCACTTTGTGTGTGTGTGTGTGTGTGTGTGTGTGTGTTCCATTGAAGGAAAATCAGATTTTCTTTTTTCCAAGTCTGACTCTGTCTCTCTGTCAAGTCTGAACGCTCTGGCTGCTCATGGATATCAAATGGTATTTTCTGTCACTCTTAACAAAACACACAGCAATAACTTCAAAACCAGTGATCGGCAATGCCAGAAGTTTTCATAGTTGTCAGTAATCCTACCCATCTCCGCCCCCCTGATCCCTAACCCCACCCCTAATCCTACCAATCTCTGCCCCCTGATCCCTAACCCCACCCCTAATCCTACCTATCTCTGCCCCCTGATCACTGACCCCACCCCAATCCTACCCATCTCCGCCCCCTGATCCCTAACCCCACCCCTAATCCTACCCATCTCCGCCCCCCTGATCCCTAACTCCACCCCTAAACCAACCCATCTCCACCCCTGATCCCTAACCCCACCCCCTAATCCTGACAATCTCTGCCCCCTGATCCCTAACCCCACCCCTAATCCTACCAATCCTCCACCCCCCTGATCCCCAACTCCACCTCTAAACCAACCCATCTCCACCCCTGATCCCTAACCCCACCCTAATCCTACCCATCTCCACCCCCCTATCGCTGACCCCACCGCTAATCCTACCCATCTCCACCCCCTGATCCCTAACCCCACCCCTAATCCTACCAATCTCCACCCCCTGATCCCTGAAACACACCCCTAATCCTACCCATCTCCGCCCCCTGATCCCTAACCCCACCCCTAATCCTACCCATCTCCGCCCCCTGATACCCAACCCCACCCCTAATCCTACCCATCTCCACCCCCTGATCCCTAACCCCACCCCTAATCCTACCCATCTCCGCCCACTGATCCCTAACCCCACCCCTAATCTACCCATCTCCGCCCCCTGATCCCGAACCCCACCCCTAATCCTACCCATCTCCACCCCCTTATCCCTAACCCCACCCCTAATCTTACCCATACTCCACCCCCTGATCCCGAACCCACCCTGAATCCTACCCATCTCCACCCCTGATCCGATGCTAATCCTACCCATATCCATCCTTAGATCTGGATCCAGACTCTGCCCCTGCAGATCTCGCATACTGCAAAGTTTTTCGGACGTGACTACAGCGAACATCACAATATATATCAGTCTCCTCCATCGCTGAATTGCTCTTGTGCGGTGGAGGAGTTCTGCTCTTGATGCTTATTTGGAGAGTGAGCATGATGCACCTCCTGTTGTCCTGCATCTGTTTTAAAGCCTCGTCACATACGTGGGATACGCTTACCAAAGCAACCCATGCAGATAGGTTGGTAATGTCTGGACTCTAAATCTCATTTGATCACCCAATTACGTAAGAGTGTGGACAGTCCGATTTGCCTGCAGTCTGAACATAACAAGAGGCAGGGAGAGATAAAAGAGAGATAGTAGAGTGAATAAGAAAAAGTGAGTCCAGGAGCCCAGTGGAAAGCATCCCTGTACAAACAGCACTGAAGAATAGAGTCCCAGCCTGTTCAAGACCTCATTACGACTGTAGGATAGAACCCAATGGAATACAGATGCATCTCCCTCACCGTCTCTGTTTCCAGCACTTTCTTGTGGCTCGTCGTTTGGACAGGGACCCCAATCGATACTTCTCAACTAGGTTAATATGGCACTTTAGAAGCAGTCTATTCATCGGCCCAGGAGTACACACTCAGATAATTGCTTTTTGAATTGGGTCGTACTGGGAATGTGCGTGGTGTGACTGGGGCCTACCGCCCTCTGTTGGATCTCTCATAGTTTTCCTTTTTGGACATCACAAGGCATTCAAGAAAATTCTACACTCACAGAAATGAAGATTTAAAGAAGACAGTGGAAATGTGCTGATTTCTGATGTATACTAGCTGCTGGGATGAAATGTTGGATTCATGCTGAACAGATATGCTCATGCCTCCACACAGCCAAAGTGGATTTTGAATGGAGAAAAAATGAAGACTAATTAGTTGTCAATCACACATACACACAAACCATTGGCATTTTCTGAATTCCACATAGTTATGGGACACAGAAAGTAATAACAATCACATTATACACACACACAGTCATGAAGTTTTGGGGATAATGCATGCTAAGTTTTGTACAAATCAGATAATGTAATGGTGCAAATATACAGTATGTTTTTGATCACTGAAATCAATCATAGATTATAGGCCCTTGCTGTGCATTTTATCCACATACCACCAGCCGTTTGCTGTGTCTGAATGTGCATTTGCAAATACTTGGCTAATCAGTCAATGTTCTGAGTGTCTAAAATAGTTGACAAATCTTTAAATGAAATTTGTGAGGGCAAGCCAATGAATTACCACTACTTCTTCTGAACTAGTTTCTAAAATAACATCAGTATCGAGTTCTCAGGTCCTACAAACCCCAGGTAGGCAGACCCCTCAGAGGAGCTCTTGGTTTTACAGCAAGCAAGTTTTAGTGAAGTTTTACAGAACTCCACCTTTAATAATCTCCCTTACAAGAAACCGATATGTCATCAAGACTTTCATCATAAAGCTTCTGCTGCGTTTGCTGAACACACGTGCTTTGTCCTCGTTTAAAGACATTAACCGGCTGCATTGGAGAGAGGGGAAAACTCTTCACCTCCGCAAGTTCCCTCATTATTCTCAGCGCCCTGCAAATGGATTTGTAATTATGGCCTGTCTGCCGCGGATCTTGAGTAATTGTCCTTCAAGTCGCTCAAAGAGTTTGCTGCACATTCGCTGACCGCTGTCCGTATTATTCCGGCTATTGATAACGCATGATGAAGGGCCATTACGTCGAATTGTTGCCCGGGCCGGTATAGATACAAGACCACATGGGGCTCCGCCACCCCATTCTCCTCGAGCTCACATTGAGACCCCAAGAAAGTGAGGTATTTTTCCAGCCGAAGCATAGACGCTTGAAATCACCAGCCTACATTTCCCTTCGCTTCACACGGTTCTCTAATCTGCAGTCCTCCTGCAGCGCCTCAAAGTTCCTCAATCAGAGCTCGTCACATTGCCGCGCGGATGATAAGCCAACCCGCTGGCCAGTGTGCGCTCGCCGCGCGTGGGCTGGCGGAGTTATGTGGAGGTGGGAAGTTGCTAAACAAAGACCCGGAGAAAGAAAGAAAGAAATAAAGAAGACAGAAAACACTGTGAATCCACTTGAGACATGGGCGGTTTGCCATGAAAAACTAAAGCGTATTGAATCTCATGCCTGCGGATTTGGCTGCGTTGAGAGGCTCGCCTGCCCGTGCCAAGTTCACAAATCCACGCACATCTGTTTGCGCGTTCGAGTCCGCGCTGGCTTAATGAGATATACTCACACAGACCCGCTCCAGTCCCAGCAGCTTTAGCCCGGATCTGCGGTGATAATGTTATTCTAATTAGAAAGAACACATAGCAGCGGCCAGCACCTTAGAGTCGACATACTGACCTCATCGACTCTTATTACAGGATCTCTCACTGACTTACACACTTCGCAGGGATTTCTTTTCATGAAGACAATAGAAACGTGCTCAAAAAATAAAATATAATGAGACTTATTTTATTTCTATTTTTCTGACCCCATTGGCAAACTTTTTTTCTTCTTTTAAAAAGCATAAAACTCACTGGATTTTGCAAGATTTGTGCTTTTTTGCATCGCCCTATAGGATGGCCCACCAAATCAGACTTTAGGCAAATATGACTTTTGATCTGTTTTATGATTCATTAAAAGCAATCAGAGGGGGGCGGTGTGTTAAAAAGTTTGAGGAAGGGCTGAATAAGACTCCAACACCAGAAAACTGCTGTATTGTCGCTTTATTAGCTGAAAGTAATGGTGTGTTTTACACAAGGTGGCTTTAGTCTGTTGTGGAAAAGCAGAGGCTGACATTCACTGACAATAAATTATTAATTACTTGATTCATTTCTGTAGCTCTGATTGACCGTCCCTTGATTGGGTCATGAATTGACATCGCCTGAGCATAATGTAAGTGTTTAAAATGCATGTGCATGGTTCAGTTAAAAGCTTGCCCTCATTGACTTGCTGTTAATGCAACTGTCTGCTTAACCACAGTGCGAACACAACACAGGCTGCAGCGTTTTGTTTAAAGTGGAAATAAGATAGATACCTATCTAATCTACAAGCAGAGCTGCAGAAGAGAATCAAAGTTTAAAAGCATGCTGGAGCTAACAACACAATATATAAAACTCGTCTTCAGAAATATAATGCTAGGTAGTACCCATACAGTCCGTATATCACAAATACATTGACCTCGTGACTTTAGTAGATAAGCACATTCATAACATGGTTCGGCATCATTGATTTCAAGCACTTTTGCCACCGTGTGTTTTCGAGGTTCCTTTTGAACGCATTTGTAAGCACAAAGAGGTTTGAGAAGATTATCAGTAAAGTGACACTTTTCCTTACACAAAGTTAACCAATGCCTTGGAATACTTTACGATGCATAGACTTCTGGGCTGTGGACACATCGCCAACATGGATGACACCTGACGGACGAAGAATCGACTCCTTTAGGAATGCTTAAGGTTTATTCTAAGGCAAGACACCTGACATGCATTTTATTATTAATGTAAAGTTCAGCCAAAATGGAAATTAGCCCATGATTTACTCACCCTGAAGACATTCTAGGTGTATATGACATTCTTCTTTCAGACGAATTCAATCAGAGTTGTATATAAAAAATGTCCTGGCTTTTCCAAGCTTTATAATGGGAGTTAATGCACTCTGAAAAATGCTGGGTTGTTTGAACCCAAATTTGGGTAAAATATGGACAAACCTAAATGTTGGGTTAAAAATGTCATTTCAAATTTTAACCCAACTTTTACTTTCAACTGTATATTTTTTTAAGTGCATTTTTAACCCAACATTTGGGTTCAAACAAACCAGCATTTTTTAGAGTGTGGGTGTAAAATAAGCAACCGTCCGGCAGACGGGCGTACACATCGCTTAACGCCAAAAGAGTAACCTTGAACTTGACGCACAGCATAATGATGAATACAGTTGAACCACAAGAGGCGTCAAAGCTTCTCCTACATCTATACGTCACACATCGTCAAGTGTTACTCGTTTCACGTGAGTCGGCTTGTGCACAGCCGTCTGTTTGTGTCATGGTTTCTCCCGCCTGCTCTACCTTTGACTGAAATGTTTCCTTTTTCATCTCTTTTAAAAAGTCCATTTGAAGATTCTCCGCTCCATTCTCTCTCCGGTTCGGAACGGATGGCATACAGTATGATTGGCCAGACCACGTTTAGACCGTTTCACACGAAATCCATCATCTGAAGCTGTGTTTTTCACAGAGTTGACTGCAATTGTCAACATTCAATCACTTTCAAGTGTGTATGAAGGTTTCCCGTCTCTGTGTCCACCCGTCGTAACCTTTAAAGATCCCTTTTCTGCTTTTTCACCAATGCTGATACTTTAGAGAAGTCTTTATATGTGTAGATATAATCACATAACATGTACAATTGCATTTTAATAGTGTACAGAGTATCAAGTTTTTGATTAATTTAGGATCTAAATTGAATTATTTTATATGTTTCTAATGTAATGCTGTGGTCAAAACATTGAACTATTTGTCCGAGTCACAGCACCGTAACACTGACTCAACCAATGGGATAAGTTTAGGGTGGGACTGTCTGTTTGATGACCGACAGACTGAAGGCAGACAGGATGAGTGTTCAGAAGAAAAAATTAGGTTTGTTATATAGAAATAACGGTAACACTTTACAATACGTGTGCACTAATAAGCATTAATTCATGCTTAACTAATGCACAAATAATACTGAATTAATGTGTAACTAATGATTATCTAAGCTATTCATTAATGATTACCACATTATGAACTAATTAAGAGTATGTAAGGTTAATGTATTAGTCCATACATGAATTGTTATTAATTAAATATGTAATTGTGGATTAATTCCATAATAACTCATTTTTTAACTAATAGTGTTAATTAATATGTTAATTACTAGAATGAGCCAAAGCCTTGTATTTCAACTTCCAGATAATATGACAGGTACACTAATATGCATTAATTCATGATTAATTAATTAATTGTTAATGCAAATTCATGTGCAAATTACCACAATTACTAAATGACTAGTTAATAATGATGTGCCTCAACAAGTAAAGTCATAACATAATGATACCTTTGCAAATCATTAGCTAATGATTAATTAAGGCAGACAACTGGAAGTTGAAGTGCATAGCTATGACTAATTGTGGTAATTAACACATTAATTTACACTATTAGTTAATAAAATATGTTATTAAGGAATTAATACACAATGACACATTGAATTAATAGCAATTCATTTATTACTTAATCTATTAATCATATAGACTCTTTATTAGTTGCTGATGCAGTAATCATTAATTAATGGTTTAGTTCTTGATTAGTTATACATTAACTCATGAGTATCTGTGCATTAGTTAAGCATAAATTAATGCATATTAGTGCACACGTATTGTAAAGTGTTACCAAATAACAATTTCCCCTTCTATTATGTTCAATCTATTTTAACAGACAACTCTTTAAAGTCTTAGGATTGTGTGCTTGTTGTGTAGAGACTATGATTGGAACAGTAGCTTGATTCATGAGTCTAAGTCTGTCAAACTTTAAAAAGTAAAAGTGATGGCATGCATATTCACTGTTAATGGTCTTCTCTGGTGTAGGGCTCAGATCTCATTCACACTTTCACATATTCACCCCACGGTGGGTTTGACATTTGACATGAACGCCACTGGTTCTCGTATGGCTGGTTATCATTCACGATGTAAACGTGTGAATGAGAGCAGAGTGTTTGTACTGGCCTTGCCCTGTTCTGCTGACCTTCTCTTACTCTGAACAAAGGCAATAGATGATATCTTGAGTGAGAAAATCCAGTTTCACTTCAACTGTAAAGTACGAAGCCTCACACATGACAGTGCGGACAAAATATTTATGGTGGCCACGAATTAAGAATTGGTTCTCACGTCTTCCTCGTTCACAGTGGGATTGTGAAAGTTTATGTACTTCTGCGATTAAAAATTGTTACCATTAAAATGAAGTCTTTGTTTCTCAGTGGTTGCATCCTCTCTGGTCGTGAGCACTTCAGAACATCTGCAGTTTAAAGAGCACCTATCATGGATTTTTGAAAATGACTGGTCATCTAGTGTGGACTATAGCTCTAAGGGAATGAAAACATCCTGCAAAGATTTATATCTGAAAGTGCACCGTAAAGTTATTGTTTTTCAAAAGTGAGAGTCGACTCTGAGTCTCTGAGCCGTTTGGTTCCCATTGAAGTCCATTATATGGAGAAAAATCCTGGAATATTTTCATCAAAAACCTTAATTTCTTTTCGACTGAAGAAAGAAAGACATGGACATGGGCTGAGTAAATTATCAGCAAAAGTTTTTTCAAAAGTGAACTACTCCTTTAAGAGAATAGGGACAACTCTTTAGACCATGAGCTTAGATCCTTAAAATAGGGCTCTTGATCTGACTGATTGACCTTGATTATGTGGCAGGAGCAAATCTAATTTCATAGTGATATTCTCATAAACGCAGAAGAGAAACACACAAACTGATGCAGTTATAAAAAAGTGCTGTTCATAATTTAATTGCCTATTAGTAGCAAGCAGAATGTTTCTGATTAGTTTTTTACATAAAGTTAACTGACTGTCAAAAGTTGTTTACTGCGCTCCAGAGACAACGAGGGAATAATAAACACACTGTAGAACAGCATCTCATGTGCTTTTCATGCATGATTGGCCTGGTAAGTGCCTGAGCAATGAACATGGTGAATTATGACAACAGCACTCGATGCTAGATAACATTTCACAGTCAGATTTGTGGAAGGAAGCAAAGCAGGCTCATTAACCTCCAGACACGGCTCCGTTTAACTTTATTAACAACCAAACACCACCAACCAGAGCAAACGTGACTACAGACGCAGGATTATTTGTAATCTATTTGTCCTCGAAGGCTGTTACCATTCCTTTGATGGAGCATATCACCCCTGAGACGCTGCAGAAACAGCCCCAGGAGTAATATGAGTATGTCCACAGCTCTGCGGCTCATGTCCAGCTGAGTCCATTTGAGCTGCAGGTGGAACAGGGCAGGCAGCAGGAGCGTCATGGCCGCCCCGGTGGCACGCTGCCCGTCAGGCCCATGAGGAGAGAGAAATGAGGCACGTACAGCGCCATGAGGAGGGTGAGGAGGAGGAGAGAGCCACGCAGGAGCAGTGTCCACCGCTCTGCCCCGTCTGCGGATGAGTCCAGCTTTCAGGACGCCGGTCTGCAGAATCTCTGCCGCGGCGTGGAGCGGCAGAGGGTACGAGAGGAGAGCCTTCGCCAACAGACACAGGTTCACCCCCGTACGCAAAGCTGTGGGCAGGTTATCTGTTATCACCTAAAATAAAAAAAAATAGATGTATTTATGTCTACTTTAAGTGATTATTTACATGAGCATTATTTACAAGCACGGTCGCTAAACACATCCTTTTGTGTTGGAAGTGTATCTATGTTCCCTGGGTATAATGTTCCCAGGGTTAACCTTGTATCTAAATCCCACCCCTAAACCTAACCTTGGGAAGTGTTCCTTATTTGACATATAAATCAGGGAACACAGGACCCTGGGAACAACTCCAATGTGATGTGGGTTTAGAACCTCATAAGTTTGAGGACATAATTTTAATTTATAATAAGGTGAACTACACTTGAATACATCGCAAACTTGCACTACAATAAAAATAAATGAAAAAGTTAACATTAGATGAACTTGGCTATTGTTAGCTACTATACATGCATGTGATAAATTGTGTCCCACATTACTCTACACACCAGGGTTCCTTAAATCCAGGAGCAGGATTGGACACTCCAGCCCTACATAGTGAGCGCCAGGTTGGCCCAGGCCAGATTCCCAGCTAACACATTTTTGTTTTTAGAACGTTTTCCAATTATCAGTTTTGGTTATGGAAACATTCAAATGTCCAGTTTCCCTAATGTTACTAAAATGTTATTTAAAGGTTCAGTGTGATGTTCCTGAAAAATTCTTTTAATCATCTTTCAAAAGAGTAATAGGAACACAAACGTTTTCCAGAAACAGCCTTAGATGAACTGAATATAAAAGACATGAACTCTCTCAAGATCTGATTAAACAACTCCACAAACAGCATTATCTGCTTCACTAACCAGACTATTTCTATCACACATCTACAAAAGTTCTTATTGAGAATTAACAGAGGTTTAGATGTCTTTTGAAAATGTTTTGTTTGAGGTCACCATTATGGAGATCAGTGTTTGCTGATGATTGAAAGAATGTTTCAGGAACATCACACTAACCTTTAAATAACATTCTAGTAACATTAAAGTAAAATTGATATTTTTATGTTCTTGGAATGTTAGAAATCAACGTTTCTAGAATGTTGAATTTTAAACCAATTTAAAGTTGAAAGAGTGTTTGAGCAACATTATACCTTTAAAACACGTTCCTCTAACTTCAAGAAAAGAAGAAAACATTCTGAGAACCAATACTTAATATTTGGAGAACGTTCTTATAACAAAACTCTGTTAGCTGGGGATGTTTTAGTTTTTCAGAAAGTCTGAGTTTCACAATAGTATTACAGCCAGTTGCACAATATTTAAAAAATAATAATAATAACAAAGTACACTTCTGATCAGTGATTAGACTTAGACTCTTCAATGGAGAGACCACTTCATGATGACATTAGTTAACAGTCAACATCATCTCATGTTACTCTGTCTCTTGGATCGACTACAAAACTACACTGGTGTTCAGGGACAGGCATTAAGCTGGTTTAGATCAGTACTTATTGGACCGTTCTCATTTTGTCTGTTTAAATGGGGAAAAATCAAAGATAACGTCTGTAGACTATGCAGTACCGCAAGGATCGGTTTTAGGCCCTCTGCTATTCTCTCTATATATGCTGCCACTTGGTAATATTATAAGAAAAAATGGAATTAATTTCCACTGTTATGCTGATGACACTCAACTATATATTTCATCACGACCAGACGAAAACACTAACTCATCTAAATTGACAGAGTGTCTCAAAGATTTAAAATGCTGGATGACGCGCAATTTCCTGCTATTAAATTCAGATAAAATGGAGGTATTACTTAATGATCCAAAAAACTACTCACAAAACCTATTACAATACAAATTTAATATAGACGTATAATATAATATAATATAATAAAGATAATATATAAAAATTAGTTCATGCGTTCATGACCTCGAGACTACGATTGCTGTAATGCTTTATTAGCTGGTTGTCCTGCATCCTCAATAAACAAGCTACAGTTAGTGCAAAATGCAGCTGCTAGAGTTCTTACTAGGTCAAGAAAATACGATCATATAACACAGATTTTATCATCTTTACACTGGTTACCTATTACGTTCCGTATCAACTACAAAGTACTACTACTGACCTATAAAGCCCTAAACGGTTTAGCTCCAATGTACTTAACGGACCTTCTTTTGCCCTACAATCCACCGCGTTCTTTAAGATCACTAAATTCAAGGCTTCTGGTCATTCCTAGGATATCTAAGTCCACTAAAGGAGGGAGGGCGTTCTCACATTTAGCTCCAAAACTCTGGAATAGCCTTCCCGATACGGTCCGAGGCTCTGCCTCGCTGACACAGTTTAAAACTAGACTAAAGACGCATCTCTTTAGTCAAGCATTCACATAATGCTTACTTTTTAGTCCTCTGTTATGCCATCACGAAACCGTTTGCCGCTGAAACTGCTTAACGCACCAGTGGGGCTCGACAGCCTTTTAGTCAAACGGGGTCGGCGCGTATGGTTGGGTTGCGGAGAGTTTGGGTTGCGGAGAGTTTGTGAGATAGTGGTTTTCTAACACCGACTCCCGTATAATGGAATTCATTATGAACATCAGCTATGCTGATTATTTCCCATCTGCCTCTCTGCTGTTATCTCGGACGTTTGTCCCGAGAAAAATGGCGTTTGTCAGGGATTTCAGATGCCCCAACGCCTGTGAAGAGACAACTCAACGCCGGTGATATGTTATGGCGCCGTTTTATATATAAACAATATTTATATTTAATATTTATATATAAACAATATG
The DNA here is from genome assembly GCA_030378365.1 of Hybognathus amarus. Classification (NCBI taxonomy): domain Eukaryota; kingdom Metazoa; phylum Chordata; class Actinopteri; order Cypriniformes; family Leuciscidae; genus Hybognathus; species Hybognathus amarus. The sequence continues at coordinate 376,772 of JAQIUQ010004891.1, forward strand.
AATGTTAGCCAGAGGAGAACTGCCCCCGACTGAGCCTGGGTTCTCCCATGGATTTTTTCTCCATCCAATCTGATGAAGTTTTGGTTCCTTGCCACTGTTGCCTTGCTTTTGGCTTGCTTAGTTGGGGATATTTAATATTTAACAATATTATTGATCTGTGTTGTACTACTTTCATGTTATCACTGTGAAGCTGCTTTGACACAATCTGTATTGTAAAAAAAGCGCTATATAAAGAAATGTGACTTGACTTGACCCTGTCTCTCACAATAAACGTGTTAAAACTATTAAAGGAGCCAAAGATAAACTAACAAAACAAACAGGAGTCATAAGCCCAACTACAGGAAACACTGATCACCATAATGGTGACTTCAAATATGTGTTCCTCTTTCCTTTAGTGTGTCATCATTAATGATTAATCATCACTTAATAATCTAATAAACTCCAAAACTGCTTCAGTTTAACACTATAGAGTGTGGATACATATGTACACTGATCAGTGTTCAATAAACACAGGGGGTTTTGCTGTGTAACAACCAAATTTAAGCCATTTTTAGTCAAAAAGTGAGTGTTTATAAATGGCTGTTGAGATAGTGTTTTTATTTGGCTTGGAGCCGGACACAGCATTCAATATCTCACGACTTGACAAGTGTGATTATGATTAGTTTCCTGCTGAAAAATCCATTACAATCCAACATGAACCTCATGTTATTCCATGCTGGTTTATGCTATTAAGAACTGGGATAGTGCTGGTCTTGCTGGTGGACCTGCATAGTCATGCTCTTCTCAAGCGAAACTGTAGCAGGTCCACCAGCAACCAGCCTCCCCTGCTGGTCCCAGCATGCAAAATATTCCTTATGCTGCTGGGTACCAAAGACTTACCAAAGACTAATGTAGACCCAGCTACATTACATTTATGCTAATTACAAGTGCAGCCTGCAACTATAGTCGTGTGGGATCAGTGCACCTCTTTGGTTTCCTCTCCCCATGTGAGGAAGGCCATGCACGGAGAACGCCGTCTTCAGTACACAGGCCAGAGCGTGAGTCCAGTTCATCATGCTGTCAGAAGTCTAACCTGTCTGTCATGCTCTCCTCCAACGTAGGCAGATAGATCTGTGATGTGTAGCTAAAGATAATCACCCCCACTGCAACCTGGAAGCCATTAAAGTCCACCATCACAGCACTGAGTCTCCTACTGGCCCACTGCGCGACTGACGGAGGCAGTAGCCAATCACAATGAAGGTGATGAGGAACTGAGCCAGCGAGCAGAAGAGGCTCAGGCGCGGACACCACTCTCAGGTCATGGATCAGCATGCAGGGCACGAGGATGAGGAAGGTGATGGCGGAGCAGGTCGCGGGGGTCAGAGGGCAGGAAAAACAGGCTGTGACACATCAGATTGCTACTGACCACCAAGTATAGGATGCAGGTCATCACGAGTTCCACTACCTGTGCGGCATTCACGACCATACCACCGATGTAAGGGCAGATGTGTCTGCAGCAGGCTTTAGCGACGTCCTCGTAGGTGTGTCTGACGCGGACCGAGTGGCCAGTCTCGTCCTCTTCGTACAGACAGGACACCAGGATCTTTCCAGTGTAGCTACAGATGAGTGCGGCTAACACCAGCAACAGCAGACCAACGTACCCGCTCTGCAGAAGAGCGTAGGGCAGTGCCCAGCACAAACACACCCTGAGGAAGCAAAGGCACACATCAGGTCTTGGTCAAGTATTTTAAATCAAACGATCCTCCTAGACAACGAGTTTAACTGAGAGACTTGCTGAACTCTCCTGGCTCTCAGACCCTGAAAATCCCTCATGTCTCCACTAGGAATTCAAAAAAGATAGAGAAGTTTTAAAGAATGCACTTAAGAGAAAATGGAGAGCAAAATATCAGTACTATTCATTAAAAAAATTGCAGGTGACAAGGGCTGAAAACTCCTTCTAGAGCATGTAGGATCAACAAGATTAAGTAATAGAATTTGAGAATTTTTGTTCTTTATTGAAAGTAAAATCTTTTAAAGGCAATGAATTAATAATCTAGGATAATTAAGTGTCTATACGTTATTTTATCAATTGACAGGGTTTGTTTTGTTTGCTATATGAATGGCTCAGCTAACAGGCCAATCAGAGACTATTAACTACCATTATTCATTGTCTAAACATCTACAAATGTATAAAACTGATCAGACAAGACACTTGTTTATTAGTTCTCAGTGATTCATGATTCATGGGTTGACAGAGATTATCACCCCCAGCGTTGAACCACTGAATTGAAATCGAATACACACTTACATATAATTAGAGTGGATAAGATTTAATGTGTATTTGGCTCTGTCCAGGGGGAGGGCTCCGAGGCTCTGGCCTAAACCCAGAGTACTCCCTCCTATGTATGTGTTTAGGACTGGAAGTGTGGAGAATTTCAAAACAGTTATGACATGATGAAGCCTCGTTTACTGAAATCACGTGACTCTGGCAGTTTGATACACACTCCAGACCATTGATTCAGAACAAACTATTCGTAAAGGTTTCAAAGCTTTATGAAGCAGTGTTTTGAAATTGCCATCACTAGTTTTCTATTAGTTGGGTGTTGGTATAGATACTAAGTCCACACTCCAGATCAGTGGGTGGCAGAAATGCACCCAAAATATGTTTGCCAACCGTCGATAAAAACAACAGTAGAAGAAGATTCAAACAGAAGCTTGCCTTCCAGAGTGCTGTGGTGTCCCTCACCTGCCTTTTACTATTGCCCTTTAGTAATGTGTAGAGTTGAGACTGTGTAAAATTCTGACTTAGTTGAAGCCTATTGTAGCCTATAGAGGTCTACCATCAGTTCTCATTGTTGATTCTTCCTTCATATGCTCAAGCACGCTGGAAGCTGTAGTTCTACCAGAAAGATGGCGAGGCAAAATGTAGTAACAAAGCATAAATGCATTAACAGCTCAGCAAGTATTATGATATAAAGTTCTTTGCCGTAGGCCCTGTCCATAGCTCCCAATCTAAGGGTACGGAATCTACATATCCTGCTCGTTGTCATATCCTGCCTGAAGACGAAGGGAACCCCGGGAGGTACGGGCACGGGCCACCCTGGTGGTGGTGAATGAAAGCGTCAGCATCTGCAAACTCAGACATGTGTAAGTACTGATCTTTTATACTATGAGTATTAGAACACGATTGGTTAGATGAGATTCAATTGAGTCTTGAGTCTTCCTAGCAGAGCCTATGCTAAAGCTTTCATGGAGGTGGGGGCCTCTTTTTGTTATATCTTTTCTCCTGTTTTTGGTTAGTTAGGGAGTTAGTGTACATTTCTGTTGTTTATTTGTTTTCTTCTGGTAGTTTAAGTCGTTTTACTCCCTAACTAGTCAGAGGGTAGTTTTGTTTGTTATTTTGGCGTTTATTTCCATTTTCACTGTTTATTCCTTTACCCTAGACAAACTTTACACCTGGGACATAACATTTCTCACAAGATCAGGTTGGATCAAATACCTAACATTCAGTTTGATCGTGTGCATCCTCCTGCAGTGTGTTTCCTCCAGACATGAAGGATTCCTCAAATGAGGCCAGCAACATTCACAGTTTTGTTTCATTGTTACTCTTATGTGTTACTTCTTCTACGTCAGTCCATCCATCCACTTGTCCTCTGTAGGGTCACAGGGATGCTGGAGTCTATCCCAGATTCTCAGACTGAAGGCAGGGAAACTCCTTGGAAGGATGGCCAGTCCATCACAGGACTAACACACACAGACTACTCCAAAATCATTCTATAATGAACAAGAGGCCGAGTTGATACTTGAATGAACCGTGGAGAACTCCATTAAGCAATGAAAGAGCAACCTCTGAGCACATACAGGGTTGACGCTCAGTGTCAAAAGCATATACAGACGACTAGGAGAGATTTTACAACACACACACACACACACACACACACACACACACACACACACACACACACACACAGCTGTGAGAAACACACAGTCACAAACGTACAGCAGATGGGAGTAATGAAATCACACCCTCTCACACACCCCTCAACTAATGAAGTCACAGTCATCTCTAAAGAGGCGCTAAGTGACAGATATTTTATCTTGACTGTAATTGTTTGTAAATTGCTTTGTGTTAGACACAATGAATAAAGATACAACACTGCATTCATTTCCTCTCAGGGTCCTAATGACTGTATCTCTTGTGAACAGACGACAGCTCATCATCCACACACACACACACTGAAAGAGAGAAAGAGGAGTCCAGACTCTAGTGAGCTGCCGACCCGGACAACACTTTCAAGCTTGAGAAACACACTTCTGACGGCTGTACCAAATGTTAGCTGTGTTGGCCAAAACTCTGCTTGTGTTGCACTGTGACCAGCTCTGTGAATAAGATGGCAGATGGGGTCAAAAGTAACAACTAAAAATGTATTTCATTCATTAATTATTCATAAAAATTTTTGGTTTTTAACGCTCATTGGGGAAACATCATTAGTTTAGCAACACATGTTGGTGTCAAGCACAGGGAGGTCTACGGCACCTGGAGAGAGCTATCCGCTAGCATTCCCATTCATCTCAATGCGATTTATTTTTCCAAACCAGTAAAGCACAAACTTCACCCCACAGCTGATTCTTAAGATTTCACGGGTCATGTCAGGCAGTCACAGTGGTAACCCATGCTAACCCCTCACCTTAACCACAGTGTTGCAGCACATCTGATAGATTGAGCATTACTGTTTGTCACAATCAGCTGCGTCCAGGATTTTTCTGATGAAGTCTGAGCCCTTGTTTAAAGATGAAATCTGCTGTGGGCTGGAGTCACGCTTTACTGGATAGGGACAAAAACCATGCATAATCTCAGGGACAGTTTGTGACCTGCATGCAGACATTTTTGCTTATAGGCACCCAATTCTGGAAATTTTTCTGAGCCAATCACCTGTGGCGTAAATGTCATGTGACACTCAGCTATCCCGAGCCATGACGTCAAAGACAGCAGGCAAGTGAAGTCATGAAATATTGGAAATGTGGTCATGGCATCTAACAGTAAATGTGCGTTCACATCGGTCGTGAGTAGTGCATCAAATTTGCGTCTACCATGTCTCAGTTTGACCCTTGACCACTTTGTGTTAATTTCGCGCTGACGTGCATAAAAACAAAAGTATGAAGTGAAATTTACACGCTTCAGAATTAAAACTCATTGGCGGCCATCTTTTTTATGTTGATCGAGCATTTATCGAGAGAGTCACCGCTCTGTATTTGCTCCGGAGAGCAGAACACCGGCGTGGGGATCATCGTCACCGTATTTGTGTCCACCGGACCCTTCGGAGGTGAACTGTTTGGCGAGTTTCACCATTTGGTTGCTCCAGGAGCTGCGCTGGATGACGGCCGCTGTCAGTGGTACTTCCGCCTGTCCCCGGACAGTTTGATGACCTGTTGTCCCGCATCGGAGCGAGGATCACCCTCGCCCTCATCCATCTAATCTGTCATTTAATTTTTGTTTTGATGATAACTAGAGCCAGCTTCCAAAAGTTATTAACCTGTCCTGTGATTTTTCTCTCTTCCGTCCAGACACGAATTTATGCACATGTATGTTGGTTGTCTTTACATCAGAATAATAGTTCATATAATCTAGATATGGAATAAATAATATTCAATACAAAATGAACATGTCTCGTATATTGAAATAAAGTTTTAAGTAATATTTTCTTTTTTTTGTGCATTAGAACCATACCAGGCATTTAGTCATATTACAAAATAATTAATTGAAGCATCCAGATATTTCACCACGTGAGCAAACAGCAGGCTCCTGATTAGTTAACCTGGTGCGAATTGGTGCCAAAGTTCAGATTTTTTTTTCAACTCGGGCGGCAGACACAAACTAAATCATTTGCGCGTAACATGCTTAAAGGCCAATTTATACTTCTGTGTAGGGTGCGCGCAGTAGGTATGGCGTAGCATACGCACAGACGCGTCCCATACCGCGTACCCTTCGCCGTAGCCTGACGTGCACCTCCTCAAAAATTTAACTACACGTTGCGACGACGCGGACCGCAAGATGGGTGATTGGTTGGCTTGGTAGCATCGCATTTCCTCATACGTATTTCTGCACGTACCTTCTCATGCATTTCCACACGTACCATCTCCTCCGACGTCTTCTCTCATTTCTGCCTTTCAGTTTTAGGAATTTCACTAAAAGGAACTGTTTTTCCACCTCAATAAGCTCCAACTCCAACATGATCCACTCTCTTTCAGTCGATATTGCTTGTAGTAACCTAGCCGCGAGGAATCTAAACACAGTGAAACATTAAAACCCTCTGCCGCCAACTAGCATTTCGGAGAAGTACTGCAGAGCAACCAAGACCTGAACACAGAAGTATAAATGCTCACAACGGCGTCGCCTACGTGCGTAGCCAACGTCGTACACTACGGCGTACCCTCGACGCAGAAATATAAATTGGCCTTAAGCCTTGTTTATACTTGACGCGTCTGCAAGAGCGATAAGGGCGCGCGGTAAAAATGATGTCATTGCTATCTTGACGGTCGCGCGCGTGGGTGCGCAAGAAGCCATATTGCCTGGCGGTGTGCGCGGCACTTTTTGTAACTTTGCACGCGTGCGCCGCATCCGAAGATGGACGACTACGAGCCGAATCTGGCCGAACTGGTACGATCTGTCCCAGCATGTTTATGATCCTTCTATACACAGAGACATTTGCATTGATGTGCGACCATAACATCTCATTTTGTGAACAGGAACACATTTGCATTAAGCACCTAGTTTGCACTTGTCTAAAGTAATTGGTTACTTTTACCAAAATAGCAGAAGTAAGCCCTGCTGGTAAAATTAAGGTTTAAACACTCCAATAAGACTTCAGTTGTTTAAGTAGTTTACATGCAGTGAAAGTAGCCTACAATAAACCTACTGCATTTACTCTTTTATGAATTAGCAATTAATAAACTACTAATAAACGGCAAACTACTTCTTCACTGCTGATTCCTGGTGGTTTAGAGGAGAATTACTCCAAGTTCGCCCCCTGTTGTTTCACAGAATAGCGTTTAACGGCGAGCGCGTCAAGTATAAACACCTCGTCCGTTTGGTGCGTGCGCAGTCAGCGGAGACTCGCGCTCTTGCGGACGCATCGAAGTATAAACAAGGCTTTACCGTCTACCACGCCGCGCTTTACACCTGATTCCACGCCGCAAGAATTTTTTATGCACGTAACGCATCTTTGCAATGACTTAACATTGAAATCATTCGTGCCTGACACGCTTTTTGCATCTGGTGTGAATGCACCATAAGGGTTACCTGAGCATAACTAACTAAATCTTGACCTCCTGGTAAACTCTACTGGAGTCAACCAGCCCGATCTCACGAATCGGATTCGTACGAATTTTACAGATTGATGGATAGACTGCATTTTCATAGCACTTTCACTGACCCAATGGCAAAGCACTTTACATATTGCCTCACATTCACTCATTCACCAATGGCAGTGTCAGCCATGTAGCTTGTCGGAAGCAGCTGGGGTTAGGTGTCTTGCTCATGGACACCTCTGACTCTTGGTTAGGTGGAACCAGGGATTGAACCACCAACCTTCCAGTTTGCAGACAACCTACATGAACCACTGAGCCACTGCCGCTACTTACAAGGTGACTAAATTCGTAACGAATTCATATGACCTCACTCGTACGCTTTTGCTAAATCATAGATATTTTATGATTTTCCCAATTCCTATCCATGATCCCTAAACCTAACCATCACTGGGGTTTAGACAAATCGTACAAATTCATACGAGTGAGATCGTACGAATTCATACGAATCAGCCACATTTTACTCACTCAGTAGAATTCGTAGCAAGTTGGTCGTGAGATAGCATTGTCATATCTCCTTTGTGTTTAACGTGAGGAGCAGAGGAGAGCCTGTGCAAACTTCACTGGGATGCTGCCTTAGAAAACTGTTGCCTATGTAGACAGCAAAGAGCGAGGGTTTGTCGGAGGAAAGATAGAGTCACAGAGAGTGAGACAGATGGGTGAAGAGGGAAGGAGAGGCACATTACGCTATAAAGTAAAGCAGAAGGATGAAATTAAACAAGCTCAAGCAGCAGTAACGAGCAGTGTGAATCATTAACAGCTCAAATATCACTCTCAGCCTCGAATGGGAATGAGCAGATGAGGTAATGGGGTGTCATTCACATAAACAAGGATTTATGCAGCTATAAAGTAAATAAGGCATATTTAAATGCACACAAACAGTCGTGCAATAACTCTTAAGCATGCAGCATCTGAGGAGAGAAAACTGGATGATGATCCGTGTACTTAACATTTTAATTTATTAGCATAACATAACACTTCCCAAACACTCTGGGATTGAATTCGCTTCACACTTCTGAGAGAAGGATTTCAGCGCAAAGATCCTGCATCTTCATCACTAACCTATACTCGTTTAGATACTTAGTCAAAGAGACAAAAAGCTTTTCTTATGCCTAAAACAAGAAACTATTTGCATATTTGATAAGAAAAAAAATAGTCTTAATTCATAAATTGTCTTGTTTTAAAAATGTAAAAATACTCCATATTATTTTCTTAAAAGAAATGATTCATTATTATAGCTCACAAGAAGCAGGTGTTAAACAGACTCTGATGTTTATTTGTGTTTTCCTCTGATGATTGATGACAGCGTTGGGTATGAGTGTTATGAGCAGTTATTATATTCAGATCTGATTGCTGGCAGGGTGTACAGCGAGATCATGTTGGTCTGCTGCATCCTCCAAACCCAACACTCAGATTAATCTAGCTTCTTTTATTTTGGCACTGATATCCGATTTACATAATTCATTTTCTGAATCGGCTGCTAAAACAACACAGGCAGCATGTGCAAATACGTGACACTCCAAGAGTACTTCATTTTTAGTGTGTTGTGGTGTGTGTACATTACCTGCACGTTAGCTTTGCCAAATTTCCAGGAACATTTTTTTGGGCATTTCCTACATCTTTATACACTACCCTGTCCCCCTAAAAAGACCCAAAAACAGAAGGGTCTATATAGATCATTAGTGCATTGCTTATAATGTGTCTAGCATTTTATATGTTTGGCATTAGTTCTTCTAACCCTTAATGATGGTGTGTGTAGTTTTTCATTTCTTACACAACCCTGTATGAAGACTCATCATGGCCATTTTCAGGAGGACAACGTCTGATATTCATCCGGCTCAGATTGTGAAAGAGTGGTTGTGAGGAGCAAGAAGAACCATTTCCACACACAAATTGAAGCTCCTCTGAGTCCAGATCTTAAACTCAGAGAAAGTCTTTTGCACGTGCAGCGGGAGACTTTACATTGTCCATACATGATCTTGACCAAAAATGTATGCACCTCTTGATATAATTTTGGTCAAGATCTTGTATTGAATAAATCTTGACATTGTCATGCTGGAATTTGGCCAGGAATCGTGTAAAAAGCTACACACTCCATCAATTAGGGTTAGAAGAACTGATGCCAAACAATAACATGCAAGAAACAATAATGATTCAATCATAGACTCTTAACATTTGCCTATTTAAATCCAAATAGCATTTTTTTTTTTTTTTTGGCTGGGCAGTGTAGTACCAATGCCATGCTCACAGATATGTGATGCGGAGTGTGTGTGTGTGCTCACCTGTATGGCATTGGTGACGCTCCAACCCGCCTCCCATGTAGTGATTTTGGTCCGTGTGCTGGGAAGCGCCGTCCTCCAGGTTTTCTGGACTGGAAGCCTGAGAGTCTCCAGACGTCTGAGCCAGCTCATCCCTCTCCACCAATCCTCGGTTCTCCTCAGCATCCGCACGGAAGCGCTTCATCCAGAGAGCCTCCGCATGGCTCTTCCACCACGAAAGCTGGAAAACGGGACATTGCTCAGCCACTCAATCGAGGAACAGAGAGACAAAACTGCTTGGCTTTCACACCTTTACCTCACACGAAGTGTCTCAATGCCCGCCAAACGTCCATCAGGACTGTGGCAGTGTTCGGCCGGATGTCAGTCTCGAGCACTGCGAGCGCGTAACCCAGATCCGGGCCATCGAGCCTGTGAGGAGAAACTGGCTTTGCATCCATTTTAAATTGGGCAACAGCAACACAAGCGTGTGGAGGACTGACAGGCCGATGAACTGAACACATTATAATCACTGACAGCCTATAGATGTTTGTTTAGAAAAGGTCATGCTTTCCGTTTTGTCCAAATGAGGACTGTGTGCTTTTGGTGAATAATCTGTGAGTCCGACACTAGAGGGAGCAGAGGAAGTCCAGAAACCCCAGCTCTCCTTCTTCTTCTGCATGGGGAAAGATCTGTCCCTATACTGTGAGTTTCATGCTAATCCTCCAAACACTGTCCCAGCTAGCCTAACCGAGTCTGAACAAACAGGCTCATGTGGAAGAATTGTGCTGCTTTCTGAAGGGTTTGTGAGCTCCCTTCCCAGCATGCATCACAGCATGAATACATTATGCACTCATTGGATTTAGTTTTCTGTTTTCTCGTCCCTGTTGTTGAAAATTAGTTCATTAGTTCAAACCATGCGTATATCTAAACCTTTAGGACTTTTCTTCTTGGAACAAAAAAGATGATGTTTTGGTCACTCTTTACAATATAATAACAAGGCCCTTTTCAGCTTCAAAAAGCTGCATGAATGTTATGCAATTATCATTAAAGTGATCCATGTTGTGTTATTTTAGGTCTTGTTTATTTATAATAGTATTTAATGATTTAGAATTTTCACATTTAATCATTAAACTATTTTGCAACCCAAAACAATGCAAAAAAAAAAGAGTGGGAAAGGCAACATAAAATATCTTTACTTTACCGCTGTTACCTACAATGTAAACAATAATCCTGTAAAAAACAACCAAACAAACAGATAAAATAACAGGCAGCTGTGATTGCCAGCATCATACTGTAAAAATATGGCGTGTTACTGTTTTTGAAATTCAGCAGCTAAATACCGTTTTGTCAGCTATACAACTGTAATTTAACAGCATAGCTATAGCTGTGCAATTTTATTCTGTAGCTGACAAAACAGTATTTAGCTGTTAATATCAAAAACAGTAACATATCATATTTTTACAGTGATGTCGGCAACCACAGCTGGCAATTGTTTATCTTTTTTACAGGATTATTTTTGTCAGTACTACCGTTTAACATGCTGCTTGGTTTTATTTGGCTAGAAAATTTCATGTATAATATCTAAAAAATAACATAATAAAAACTATGCCAAAATGGCTAACAGGGATACCAATTCATCCACAACTGGGAACATATGTGATTCAACAATTTGTTGAATTAAATGAAAATATTTTGAGCCACTTAATACATCTCAAAGTGTATGGAGTTGAGAATATTTCAAAATGTATCCCATTTGTTTATTTTAGAGATCATTTCTCCAGATAGAGAGATGATACTGTAGAAGTTTTCCTGGAGAGGAAACGCAGAGGAATGTGAGCTCGGGATGGGACGCCCTCCTCAGAGCGCCCTGGGATAGGAGGGCTGCTGCCAGACCAGCGTCCCAAACTTCCCAAAGTCACTGGAGGAGTTCCTGAAGGATCCTGGACGGCTCCTGGAGTTTGACCGAGCGCTCATGAACAACAGGCAGATTGGGACATGAACACACCTGGTTTCCTCGGTGCTCGTCGGGCTGCTGTGGCGGGGTTGTGGAGCTCAGCAGAGAGGTGAGTGGATCTACGGATCTCGTGTGTGTGTGCGTGCGCGCGCGCGAGCAGCCAGCGGGGATGAGCGCGCATTGCGCGTTCTCCGAGTTCATGTGGTGATTTACGCGCCTGATTTTTGTTTCATAGTGAAATAAATGGCTCTGTAATCCGGTCTACTGGCAGAAATCAAACGATGCTATTTGTTTTCAGTGTGCCCAAAAATTACATCTGATAAGATATTGCATCGAATAGACCCTGTTTATATCTAGTGGACAGTATGTTGTTTGTTTAACCCGTTAAATCACCATGACATAATAATGAATTATTATTAGGTTTGCTCTGTGCTTTCTATTTAAACCTGTTTGCTTATGTTTGCCTGTGACAATTTCCCCTTATGTAGATTCTCTTCAGTCTTAATCGTTTCATAAATTGGCTTAAAAGTTCCACTCTGTTATCCAAAAAGTCGCAGTGACAAGTTTGATTGGTCACAGAAGCATACGATAGTGAACAATGTGTGTTGTGATGATAGTTCCTATTTATCTGCTGTTAGTCGTTTTTGCGCTGATCTTCAACCCTGTTTGATTGGAGTCACTATACCTCGAGTAACATTTATAATTATTATTTTAGAACATACTCTCATCATTATAATGTGCGATTAAGACATCTTAAGAAACTGAGTGACAGTACCAGAATGTACCTGCACTGTAAACAATGTCCAGGAATCTTATTTTACAATATTTACTGTGAAAAAATTACTGTGAAATTAATGCATGCTGCCTATTTTCTAACGAATTTAATGAATTTACATGATAAAGTTGTCTTTAACCATGGCACTGTAAGAAAATATATTGTTTAGGACTGAAGTCACCATTATGGTGATTATTGTTTCGATCTAGCCAAGTCAGAAGTGTGACAAATGAAAACATTTGTTAAAGCAATTACAAGCTAGAATTAAAAATAAGCTAATTAGCTGATTTTAAGTTAGTCATGCTATTATTAGATCTATTTCAGCATAAAAATTGACCAACATCTCATTTGAAATTGGTAATTGTTTGTAGATGGCGTCTCTTAACAGCTTGACACATGCAGTGATCTTCAGCTTTCTAAAACAAGCGCTCAAAGCTTTCTTCACTGCAGAGCCCTTGAGGAAAATCAATTTGTGAGCATCAATGCAGGGCCCATGCAGTGGCCTTTAACATCACGCCGCTTTAGATGCGTTATTGTTTCATTTCTTCAATGCCTGAATCTTCTAGAGATGCTTGTGAGAGTGATATTTGTTTAGCGTTTAACGAAGCAGAGGCAGTTAACACAGAAAAGGCTTGCGTGGGGCATCTTTCATCTTTCTCTCAGCTTTGTGTGTGTAAGTGCACCTTCACATTTGTTGTGCCATCAACAGGTGTTTGTGTGTGGCGGCTAAAAGCAGATGTTGGGAGTATTTTTAGCAAAGGTAGAGAAGGAACAGAGGATGTTAATTATTGTCTGGATCCTCACACTGACGACACAGGAGAGGGTTTGAAAAGAGTGTGATGCTGAAAAGAGCGCATCGGTCACAGTGAGAAGGTCAATCATTCCTGCAGAAAACTGTCTGATAGTGTTCCAGTCAATCAATATACCAGTCACAAGTTTACAGTCATGAAGACTGGTTTACAGTAGTATGTTTCTGAAAGAGTCTCTCTGCTCTACCGAGGCTGCATTTATTGGATCAAAAATACAGTAAAAACTGTGAAAATACATGAAAATATGTAGTAAAGTGTAATTTATTCCTGTGATCAAAGCTGAATTTCCAGCATCAGTCTTCAGTGTCACATGATCCTTCAGAAATCACTCTAATATGAGGATCAGATGATCAAGAAACATTTATGAGTATTATCAGTGTTGAAAACAGTTCATATTTTTGTGGAAACTGTGATACATATTATTTTTCAAGATTCTTTGATGAATAGAAAGTTCAAAGATCCACATTTATTTGAAATATAATCTTTTGTAACATTATAAACTTCTTTACTGTCACTTTAAGAATGGCTGAATTAAAAGTATTAATTTCTTAGTGCGATAATGTGGATGGATTGAGATTGAGAGAGAGAAAAGCTTCTTTGTGGCTATTATGCACGTTCAGGCTTTGTCTCTGTAATACCTCTGTCAGTAAAAAAGAGAAAGATTTCAGAATGCTTGAGGAGGAAAATCAATAGGTAATTCCACAACGCCGCCAATGAATGGCCCAGACCGATCGGGTCTGACTTTATCCTGGTCACCGCTGATGAACAGATGCACAACTACGCTCTGATGGATTGTTTTCAATGTTTTACTGATTGCTTGACGTTGATTTGCCAGCAACACGAACGGCCTCTGGGCTTATTTCTGTTTGAGCAGAGAATGCTTTGAGTATAATGACAGAGAGATTAATGTGGTTTGATATTTCCAACACTCCTGTTGAGGCAGCATGTGGTTCATGGGGTTGAGGTGAGCTGCTCAATATTTTACACACTGCAAATGTAGATGCTCTCGGACAGAAAACAGACTGAGCATGAGTACTTGGAAAAGCTTGTAACTGGATCAGAAGCTTTAAAGATCACCTTTACCCCTAAACGCCGTATATTAGTCAAATGTAGGGCACATAAAGGGATATTTCACCTCTGGAAAGATGAATGTAAACATTCATTTCACATTTCTTCCACATAAATGGCCCATTTTAAATAAACTTATTTAAAATGGGTCATTTATGTAGAATAAATGTGAAATATTTTTTGAATTTGGATTTTTCTAGACTGAGAAAAGCCAGAAAATGTATTTTTGGGTTATGTGGATGAAAGACAACAACTCCCAGAATGCACTTGCTTCACTGCCCTAGGAGGCCACGCTGACCGGTAACAGAACGCAGTCGTTAAACAACAAGTCTAGGCTACTAGTGAGTCTCACAGTTTGCCTGAAAATGTGTTTCCAGATCGCCCAAAATGTCCGGGATTCATGTCCGACACCATGTGTTCATTCTGTGAGTGGGATCGCCCTCTATGGGCGGGTCGAGAACATGCGGGACAGACCCGACTACTGACTGTAGTCTTTAGCTCTGGACAAAACATCCTCCAATGACGCAAAATGGCGATTTTGCGTCATTGGAGGATTTGTCCGGACAAAAAATACATGAATCTCTCGTCTCAGGGGGATATGAGGGTGGAAAGCACGCTACTTCGAAAATACTACAGGTTTCTACTAATACAAAGCTTAATGCTAAATCCTGAAGTATCCCTTTAAGCCTGATAATAGTTAGAATAGAAACATCTAATGTTTTAATGTCAGAGGCCCAACTGTGCAATTTGCTGCAGATGCTGACGGACAAAAAAAGACTAAATTCTGGTGCTTGTAATGTAAATCAATGAGATCTTTATAACAGTTTAGCAGACACTTGCATAAAATGCAAATAAATATCAATATGCCCAAATAATGTCTTAGTAAGGGGATATAAATGCTTAGTTGATTGATCTCTGTATCAGTTAAATCATCTAATGCAGTGCAATACACTCTAAAAAATGGTGCTAAATAGCACTAAAAGTGGTTCATTGGCTTGTAATCATAGGGGAACCACTTTTCATATGGTGTTATGTAGAGCCATAAGAGGTGCCATAAAGCATGTTAACCACCCCAGAGAACCACTGAAGAACCGCTGGAGAACCAAACTGGGCTTAGTGGTGCTATATAGCACCATGACCACCGCAAAGAACCCCTGAAGGACCTTTTTTTTTAGAGTGTACAGTGATTGACCGATGAACAAATCATCCTTCCTCAAAGCCTAATGATCATATTTTTCTAATAAATAATGTCTGGATGATCAAGTAAACCTCAGTCGCTTCAGTCCAGGTGAAATATTACTAACAATATCAAAGTTATTCTTGCGTTTCTTTAATAAATCAGGTCAGATCTGACACAGAAAGACACGAGAAGCTGGAGCTGAAGGAGGACGTGTGTACAGTTACACTGAAACACTTTTACTGGATAAACGAGTCTTAGAAAGAAGAAATACTCAGATCACATACAGTACTGCATGTTTAATAGGGTTCAGCTTCATTTTAGGGTCAGCGAGGTGTCCTCCTCAGCGTTCTGCTCCACGGACACACTGGTGTTCCCCAAAGATACACGTTTTGCACAGTATGTTAATGAATTCTTCTCAAGATCTTTGTTCGGATCAGTACCCGAACATTTGTGCTTTTCTATAGAACAGATAACAGATAAAATCTGCTTAAAAATGATCATTCTCCAAACATGCAGGACTTTCTTCTGTTCTTGAAGCGTCGTCAGAAGAC
Source organism: Hybognathus amarus (assembly GCA_030378365.1). Taxonomy (NCBI): domain Eukaryota; kingdom Metazoa; phylum Chordata; class Actinopteri; order Cypriniformes; family Leuciscidae; genus Hybognathus; species Hybognathus amarus. The sequence goes on from JAQIUQ010004891.1 coordinate 392,711, forward strand.
TCGTGATCTGAGCACATGTCCTGACTTTACTGGAGCTTTACAGCATCCGTCCTCAACCCTGACTTTCAGTGTGTGTTCAAGGTTCACAGGATGTTAATGTTAGGAATAGACTATTTCTTTCAGAATGCACATTTGCTCTGGTTATTAACACACTCTTCACTGAGGAATGAACTCTACAGTGTGAGTGCAGTGTTGGCCAGTAAGCTGAACCACATATGAAGTGAATGAAGGATTCTGACCTTTGACCTCTGCCTCACGCAGGGGCCACATTAGAGTCATATGGGGGAAAGGAATTACCCTACACACACACACACACACACACACACACACACACACACACACACACACACACACACACACACACACACACACACACACACACACACACACACACACACACACACACACACACCATCATCAGTGTTTTCATAGGTGGCTTATTAAACTCCCAAGATTCATAAACTCTCCAGGAAGTCCCTCTTTTCTTCCTTTTGATGCTCCGCTCCATTGTTCCCCTTCCCTGCATGTGTCTCTCTCTCAATCTTTGATGATGTATCCAGTTTCTTTCCGTCTCTTCCCTGTATCTGTCCATCTGTGTGCTGACTCTCTCTCTCAGAATAGAGAAACATGAGTCAGCATGAACTGTAATAGTTCTGAGACATTATTAGACACCATTGTAATGATGAAGTTGCAATTTAGTACATTTAAAATATATCAACTTTACATGTCACGTAAAAATGATTATCTAGCATTATAACTATAACTATATAACTATAACTATATATATATACAGTATATATATATATATATATATAATAGGGGTGTAACGATACACGTATTCGTATTGAACCATTCGGTACGAGGCTTTCAGGTCGATTTTCGGTACGCATTTTGAACCGAACGGTTCGTAACTTAACGGTTCGAAGCGTACCGAACCGTGAATTTTGTGAACTGTTACACCCCTAATATATATATGTATATATTCAATAGTTCACATTCAATCAAATTAAATGAAATCTTCTACATAGTCCAAAATTGAACACAAATAGTAAAATGGAACATTATTAAAACTCCAATAACAATGAAAATGAAGGCGCAAAGTAGACATTGTTCTTGTTCAGTCAATGAACATTAGAAACTGACATTATGCAAATTAGATACAATTTGCGAACCCAGGAATCAGCAGGAAGTGACACTGGAACTACCGACGACTCGTTTCAGACCGTTCAGGGTCACTTCTTTCTTTTGGGAGACAATAACACCATTTATTGAAACTTTGCAGACCTTTAACATTCACAAACATCTATATTACACACTACATGATAAGTCATATTCAAAAAACCCTGTTCTTAAAAAACATACATTGTCAGTAAACTTGTGGCTGAGGGATTGTGTGTGTGTAAAAATGAGAGCATGGCTAACGATTGTTATCACTCTCAATTTCATTTTTCAGAGAATGTGATTGAATTCATAATGCTTCACAAGATAAATGAGACCGCAGTCATGCTGTTAGCCGAGGAGAGAAAATGTTTATTATATTTGGCTTATGTATTTTGCCACGCATTACAAATGTAATGTGGGTGCGCCCAGTCGGAGACCTACGACAAAGCAAATGTTAAGAGACACGGATCTATGAAATATGAGTGCTGTCTGCACTCATGGTTTTCTCCGTGGCGGGTCGCGCCAGGTGATGTATTACAGTGGAAATGTCATGTGACGCAGGCTGCTCAAAGTCGATGTTGTGATTGGTCCATGCATTATTTAAGTTTGATATTTCAAGGGCCATTGACCAGCAGACAGGAAGTGGTCATGAGAGACATGGGACCAAATCTCATCTCCAAAGTAAAATATTTGCCAAACACTGTTGCACTTCCAGAGTTTAAATTTAGGTAGGGCAGATTCTGGGTCTTAGGATACACAGATTGAAGCTTTGTATTGTAATCGCTGAACACACGTTTGGCAGGTCTAGTGTCCTTGAGTAATTCAGCCTGAGGGTGGCGCTCTAATGTTGACAGACTCTAGTACACACGATACATAGAATTATACATTAATTAACTTGAAACACTATCCATGTTGTTAAGAAAAGCAACATACTAACTACAGTAGTTATTGACCTGATGCAGAGTAATACACACATAGCTGAAGCTAATTGATATCGTCGTGGTCTGGAGTGAGGTTTACTTCATGTGACATGAAAACAAGGCTCTGAACAGCATTTTTAGACACTAGGTATGGTCCAGATGCAGAGGCCTTTCTAAACTATAGCAAAGTCTGGGCTATAAGGCAGGATTAAGATCATATTTGGGCCTCAGGGTCCTTCTTGTTCTTGCAGGATGTTCAAATAAAGATAAATTACATTGAAATTTTGCAGTTGTGGGATAAGCCAGACCAAGTATTATTGGCCGAATATTAGGCATTTTCCAAACAATCGGTATCGGCAGTTATAATGCCCGATAAATTAATATTTCAAAAGTAAAATAAAAACGGACGAAACACGCTTTAATCATCTCTTCTTAGTCTGTTATATTGAAATGTATGTTTTACAATTTGCAATTGACCTATCTACTCATTGCTGAAATTATCGCTCATCATAGACTAGCTAACCACAAAGCTAGCTAATACCACTATCATCAGTGGAAGACCGCTAACGTTGACATTAATGAGCTTGGAAACCACAGTAAACTTTTTTTGCCTAAATAAAGTAATGATTACTGTATTTATAACTAGAATATCTCTAGTTACAGTCCCTGCACTGTTAAATGTAAGTTAGACTCGCGAGGAGTGAACATTTAGACATAGAGCATAAAAGTTAGCTTTTCTTTTACACGTGTATAAATCCAACGACGCCAAGTGTGTGTTGCAGACTGTCGTTCTGTAATATAGAATCGTAAATGAGTAGGTTTTAGGAGGCAGGCAGCAACTGATGATTGAAAATGGTTTGATGTAGCTTGATGGAAAGAATTTAAAAAGTGCAGATAAAGGGATAAGCAAGCTGACATTGTAATTATAACGTAGCTTATAAGGCAATGTAGGGACTAATAATTATTTTATGGTAACACTTTACAATAAGGTTCATTAGTTAACATTAGTTAATGTATTTACTAAAATGAACTAACCATGAGCAATACATTTGTTACTGCATTTGTTCATCTTTGTTAATGTTAGTTCATGAAAATACAGCTGTTCATTGTTTGTTCATGTTAGTTCATGGTGCATTAACTAATGTTAACAAGATTAATCAAGTATTAGTAAATGTTGAAAATAACATTAACAAAGATTGGTAACGCTTCCTTTTACAGTCCAGTTACCCATGTAAATACTATGTACTTATTTTAGTAACTACAATTACTGGGTAATAACTAGTACTAACCCTGAACCTACCCCTAAACCTAACCCTGTTCCATGTACTTACCTTATATTAGCCAGTACTTTCTAAGTACACTTTCTAAGGTAAGTACACTGTAAGTACCCTGTAAGTACTGTACTGTAAAAGGAAGTGGTACCCAAAGATTAACAAATGCTGTATATGTGCTATTCATTATTAGTTCATATTACCTAATGTAGTTAACTAACGAACCTTATTGTAAAGTGTTACCTATTTTATTTATCAGAACTTTGATATATTTTGATGTTCCTCTGTTGTGACAAGAGAAACAAATTTATTTTTAAAATTCATTATCTTATTATTTTAGTTAAAACTCATAAATAACTACAAATAACTATGTTAGGGAAGTCTGTTAATGTTTTGTTGTGCGTTTCTGAAAAAAAAAAAAAAAAAAAAAAAAAAAAATATATATATATATATATATATATATATATATATATATATATATATTTGTATGTGTTATATATGCGGCCGATATATTGGAATATCAGATTTTAAAACCCACAAATATTTGAATCGGTATCTGGCCTTTAAAATCCTTTATCGCGTTCGAGTTCTAGGAGACAAAATCTCGGGTTACTTGTGAAAACTGTCACTGTTGAGATAAATTACAGAAAATAAAAATGAGCGTTAAGAAGATGTGATATTTAATACATAATCACAATGATCACAGCTAGCGTTAACCTTGCTGCTTAAATCTAAGTGCCAGATTTACTCAACAGGGCAAATTAGCATGAGAGCGCAATCCCAACCCCTATCCACAGCACTCGTTTCACCGTGTGTCTTCAGTAAATCCTGACAGTAGTTCTTTAAATGCAAAATGATGGTGACACTGGCTAAATTTGCTGTATAGCTTTTCTTGTTAAATCAGTTCAACTGATGATCTTCTCATGGTTCGCAAAGACTTTCAAGCATAGGACTCACCAGACCAGGATGAGAATACTCAAGGCTGTCTTCTCTGAGTGACTCTGAGCTTTGTGTTGTGCTAAATGGATTGTGTTATTGTTCAGGACAGATGTGGAATTTATTGTCCCGGGTTTCTGCTTTTGTCTGCGGTTCATTCTGTGGCTGTAAACACTTCCAGCACTGACCTAGCCAAGATTCATTCATAAATGAGGTATTTTTCTATGTCAGTTGTGAAGGTTAAAGGAATAATTCACCCAAACATGAAAATCCTGCCATTATTTACCCACACTCATGTCCTTCCAACTCTTTCCAAAAGAATATCACACAAAAAGAAAAAACGTAATTTGAAGCACAGTTCTGTCTTGACCTGGGAGATGTTTCCAAGGCTGTTGTGATAACTGTAGTATTGTAATACAGTGATGTTGAAGAGTGAACAATGTTTTTTTTTCAACAACTTGCTCTTATTTTGCTTATTTAAGACTGTCTACAGTTGTGATTTGTACAGAAGCTCAGTAAATTTGCACTAAACAGCCTAAACAGACAGTGAGTGAGAGATCGTCTGAAGGCGTGGTCATATGTTGATGAAAAAAATATGTTTGCCATGTTCGAAGAAGAAAGCGAAACCTTTGTCGTTTCATCCTGTCAACGTTTAAGAGTACTTTCCATGGATGGAGTCAGCGCTGGTCAATGCCATGGTGACACATCGCTGGTTGGTTGAGCCTTGTAAACTGGCGCTCAACGTTAAAGCAATAAGGTATGAGAGGCTGTGCTGTATGGAGAATAAGTGACGGCTAAAGGGTGTTGTTAGGCTCGCGCGACTGATTCACCACACAGCATTTGCCTCGAATCACCTTATTGCTTTTATAAAAACAGTCACCACACAATACAAATATTAAAGTAAAAAAAAAATTATTAGTGCAACTTTCATGAAGTAAAATCACTAAAAGCCTTCCTTCCGCTTGAAAAAACAGTCCTAACCGTGAACAGCAACAGCGCTCCAGTGTGTAATATGCATGACGCTAGAAATAAACACAACATAGAAACAGCAGTGTTGAGCACTGATACGATAGAGCCGTTGGGTGAAGCGGTCATAGCCGTGTGTTATCATGAGTAAAGCACAGCGTTAGACCAATCAGAATCAAAGGATTGGAACTAACCGTTTTATAAGAATCATTCATGAATGAATCAGCCTTTTTGAACACATTAGTTGAATGAACGAGAATATCACCAATCTTTGTAATACTCGCAGATTTGAGGATCGGCACAAACAATAGCCCAGCGAGCTTATTGTCCGGTTTGTGTTCTGTTAAGTGGACCCTTATTTTTAAAGGGGGGTTGACTGCTTTTTTCTTTTGCATGATTGTGTTTATGGGGTGCAATATAACATGTATTCGTGGGTTGTTTTTTTTTAAAAGTCTTATTTTTCATAAACTTCACCTTTATTGTCAGCCGTGCTCTCCTCTGTCCCCTGAACGAGCGGTTCACCTCCTGATATTATGAAAACACTTCCCTCAAGAAACACAGTGGTGAGCTCAGATTGGTTAGTTTGGCCCGGTGTGTTGTGATTGGCTAAACTGTCACTCACTGTTTCCGCGAAGGTTCACGCCCATTACCTTTATGGGCGAAGACGGGCATGTCATGAGCTCCGGTTCAGATGTAAATAATGGTGTCGAACTGCAGTATCAGTTTCAGGCAGAATCAGATCGAGAAAGCCGCGAATGAAGAGAGTCAAACAGAACCTCACAACACACGGCTCTTACTAAACGTTTCTGAATGATAATTTGCTACATTTTTTTTTACTTTATACATGTATGTTTTACACAATAGCATCTGACTGGCAACAATAGCAACTGACTGGCTACTAATGTTAAACACAAACAGCGTTGGCAAGTTTACAGTTCTTTGATCAAAATCGAAATTAACGTCATAAAGCATACACTGCAAAATATTTTCAAGATTTGTTATCACAACATATTTCTTTTGTCAAATCAACTTTATAATCATTTATTTAGTTGAGATAACTTATTATTTTAGCTTCCTGATGATTAAATTAATCTCTTCATTTTATTCTTACTTTCCAGTTCAATCAACTTTAAGGCAACCAGGTTACTTACTTTTTTAAGTTAAACCAAACATATTTTTTACAGTGTATGTTTAAAACATTTAGTACTTATAGAAAATTCATATCCATAATGTTTGTACGCGTCTTTCGTAAACACAAAATAGCATAGTCTTAGCTAGTAGGTGGCTAAAGCCAGCGCTGGCATTTGAAAAAATAGAAACACAAGGCTATGTATTTGAATTATACATGCAAATACATTTTAAAATGATTAAGTCTTAGCCTACTTACAGATTGTGGCCCAACACTGCTGACTCTTGTTTTAAAGTCGGAACTGCTTCATGTTTTAGTGACAGTTTCTTGTTGAATCCAGTGTTGAACTTGCTAGATTACGATTGTTCATTTTCAGGAACATAATCAAACATAAATTGTATCCATTGTTGAGGAAGAATAGCGTCCATGGGAAGCCCGAACACAGAAGACCTGACAGCTGCGTGAACAACACATCTCGACGAAGTCTGGACGTGCCTCAGAAATATGCGCATTGCGCATGCCCATTTTCTGCATATTCTGAGGGAGGGGTTGATTCAAATGTGTAGGTTCAGTGACGTACCATAACCCAGCTGTAGTCCCAATCGAGTCGTTTAGGCAATTATACTTCCTGATTTTTAAAAGACTATATCTCTGCTTACACTAAACTTTCAGCACTGCAACTTTGCAGATACTGTTCATGCACCAACAGCAACATTACACACTATTTAAAATGAAAGAAGTGAAATCGCAGTCTGATGTTGTAAATAGTTGTAAAGCTCCTTGTTGCAATGCGTGATTATTTTCACATGTGAGTCTACATTACCACTGTTTACATGGCCTGTGTTAATGCATTGTGTGTTTGTGTTATTCTTCTCCTGCATGTTCATTCAGAGTGGATTATTAACAAAGCCTGTTTTGTTTATTTGGAATCTCCTTAGTCTTTGTGGCTGCTGACCACATTGTTACACTTATTTATAGAGCAAAAAAAGAAAAGCATATGAAAGTGTATTTCAGCTTGAGGGTTATAGAGGCCATCAGGGTATATTACCCACCAGCCCTCATTACACACACTTCCAAAGGCTGAAATTACCTGCGTGATTCATGGGAAGTGAAAGCGTATCACCGTACTACACAAGCTCCTCATGGCTCGTTCACGTCTAGAATGTCAAGAAAAACAATGTCTGTTACGAATGTGTGCCTGTGTCCCGGACACCATGTTCATGAAAAGTGTTCAGTGCACATTTCCAAAGCCCATTTCTGCTGTTTCTCAGAGGACTTCTACTGTTCGTTTATGAGACCTTGTTTAAGAACGATTTTAAAAAGCCAGCGGCCTTAATTTGTCCAACAGAGTTTAAACGTCTTGCTGTTCAGTAATTGTGTTTTACAGCATATGAGGATATTATTCTCAGTGCAGGGTGGATTACTTACAAACTGTGGTCTGTTACAGATTACAAAATACAGTAACGTAATCTAATAGATTACCCATTTTACACTCTAAACGATGCTGGGTTGTTTTAACCCAAATTTAAGTCGAATATGGACAAACCCAAATGTTGGGTTAAAAATGTAATTTCAAATCTGAACCCAACTTCAACTTTCACTTTCAACTTTACATTTTTTAATTACATTTTAACCCAACATGTGGGTTTGTCCATATTTGATCCAAATTGGGTTGAAACAACCCAGCATTTTTTAGAGTGTAATGTATTCGGACTACATTTTAACTGCTTTTAGATTACTTTTACTAACTGGGATTGTATAAATAATGATGACAACATCATGAAGTGAAATTGCGCAGAGAAAACGAAGAATCAGGGAGAATCAATCATTTGTGAACAATTTCATGTGATTAATATGTAATCATGTAATCCAAAAAAAGTAACTGTTATTTTAAAAGTAACAGATTACAGTTACTTTTTATAGATTACATGATTACATGTTATTCACACAATGGCCATAAATTGTAATCAGTTTCCCAGTAGTGTATTCTTAATAATAAAGTAAACAAAAAAGAGAGAGAGTTTTCGGTCATGTGACTTTGTCATTCTCAGATTTACATGTTTTAGTGCTTAAAGATGTGGAAATGAAAATGAGTAGATGTTTCCAGTTGTCTGACTAGTAATGTAGGTATGTTTGAATATCTGCTGCACTTGTTGAGTAGCCTCTCATCTACTGCTGGCTTTAATATAAGATTGGAGACTCAAACCTGGGAAGTAACTAGAACCTTCTTTGTTCAGCATCATCTTCATGTGTGTTTGTGCACCTGTCCGTCATAGCTGAAGGTAGGTTGTTTTAAACAGCAGTGTAACGCATTTACAGAGTGAACGAGTGAGGATCGGCGCCGTGATTCACCTCACAGACACGCGGTTCAAACTCCAGGGAGGAAATGACAGAGCTCTTGTTGTGCGCCGTAATGGATTTAACAGATGGACATGTGTTGTGTTCTTGGAGGAGGTGGGCTTGACAAGAGACAGTCTGTCCAGGATCTGCACTGTTCTGCTCTTTTCACAAGGGCCTATTATACAGAGTGTGTATGTGTGGGAGAGTGTTTCTTCTGGGAGATACACACACGCAATTCAGGAGACACAACTACTGAATACCGGCCCAAAGCGTGTTATGATGTTGTGAATATAGAATCGTGTGTAGGTGGATTTGTGGCTTTCCCTGCAAGGACTGGTTTCTGTAAAACACAATGAGCCAGAAGTGTCCTCAAACACACACACACTCTTTTTTAGGACCATGCTTAAATGCTTTTCAACACTTTCAACGCTATCAAATCGGATTTTTAAGCATTCATATTCAACACCATGCCCCAAACATACTCATAGGGCCAGATTTACTAACAGTTTGCACCAGCACACACACACAAAAACTACAGTGAGGATTTACTAAAGACATGCAGTGTAAAATTAACAATGAATGTGCATTTTTGCATATGCATTCGTTAGGAGTATTTAAGTGAATCCTGCATTATGATTTACTAAGGTTTGTGCTTGTCAATTCACTGCTATTTGCATCATTATTTACCACCCAAAGCCCATTAGCGCTTGACTGTGATAGTTGCTCTTGGTAGATTCGTTGGTCATAATGAAAATGAGCTGTAATCTGTGCATTGTCAGTAGATCATCCAGAACTTTCCACTCCAACACTAATTTGTCCTGTTTAGTAAATCTGGACCAAATGTTATTGTTGTATTTTTTCATCCTCTTTCATATTTTGCCACAGTATATTTATGACTTTGATAAATGACCTCTGGTATAATTGGATAACCCATGTAAAGTTAAATGTCAAATGTTAACGAGCTCATGGTTGTGATTCCATAATTCTAAAAAGGTTGTTTTTCATTTTAATTTCATTAAATGTTCTGCATAAAGAAAATATGATTTCACAAAGTAACAAATTTGATAGTAGCATATCCATAATCATTCAACTGCTGATTTTTTCATCAATATGTGCATTAAATGAGAAATCCAGAACACTGGAGACATTACAGTCGCTGCACCCCATGATGAGACTTAGATATAAATAGTGTGTCGTAAAGTGTATCTCCTATATGGTGCACAAATGATCAAAAGGTCCATGAATCTAAAAACAACTACTACACTCATCAATGAGGCAATCAGACTGAGCGGTGTAGGTTTTCTGGAGGACACAGAGGTGGTCTCAGCAAGACTTTGCTTCAGGTTTAGGTCCTTAGTCAAGATCCAAACTCTCTGCCAACACCAGTCCTGTAAGATCAGCACCTCTCAGACGCCAGATCAAAGAGGACTGAGAGCTGGAGAATCAGGAGACTACAACAAACGTTTGCCTCTAAGAAGTGGAAACCACATTGTTGTTTGAGTTTCTGCAACCCGCCAAACCCCCCCCCCCCCCAAAAAAAAAAAAAAAACCCACATTGTTTTCAGGGCAGGATGAAGTCCAGAGGCACAACTGCATTTGGTCAAACCTGTGTATTGGTTTTAAAGGCAAATTTCACTCAAAAAAGAAGCTCTTGACACTATTTATTCACCCTCATATTGTCCCAAACCCAAGTGCTATTTCTGATGAACTAGCTTTTCTTTTCTTTCTTATGAACACAAAAGAATAGTCTATTCCATTCATTGACAGTTCCTGATGACTATACACTTCAGCAGTAATCCGATAGCAAGAACAGATGGATGATACACTGTATTTAAATATACATTTAAGTACCAAGTAAAATAAATAAATATCATGTACATACTGGGTTAGGGTTGGATTAGGGTTTCGGATTAGGGTTAGTTTCATGTAATTATACATAATTTACTGTTATTACTGTAAACACACAGAACATGTGTAACAAAGACTGTAAAATAAAGCTCTGAAATATTAAAAAAAAAAATTATTTTGAATAACTGGTTGGAGAATTAGCTTTGACAGCAAATCATCAGTAAATAATGACTTACACTTACCTGAAACGATTATTAGGAACACCTGTTCAATTTCTCATTAATGCAATTATCTAATCAACCAATCACAGGGCAGTTGCTTCAAAGCATTTAGGGGTGTGGTCCTGGTCAAGACAATCTCCTGAACTCCAAACTGAATGTCAGAATGGGAAAGAAAGGTGAAGCAATTTTGAGCGTGTCATGGTTGTTGGTGCCAGACGGGCCGGACTGAGTATTTCACAATCTGCTCAGTTACTGGGATTTTCACACACAACCATTTCTAGGGTTTACAAAGAATGGTGTGAAAAGGGAAAAACATCCAGTATGCGGCAGTCCTGTGGCGAAAATGCCTTGTTGATGCTAGAGGTCAGAGGAGAATGGGCCGACTGATTCAAGCTGATAGAAGAGCAACTTTGACTGAAATAACCACTCGATACAACCGAGGTATGCAGCAAAGCATTTGTGAAGCCACAACACACACAACCTTGAGGCGGATGGGCTACAACAGCAGAAGACCCCACCGGGTACCACTCATCTCCACTACAAATAGGAAAAAGAGGCGACAATTTGCAAGAGCTCGCCAAAATTGGACAGTTGAAGACTGTAAAAATGTTGCCTGGTCTGATGAGTCTCGATTTCTGTTGAGACGTTCAGATGTTAGAGTCAGAATTTGGTGTAAACAGAATGAGAACATGGATCCATCATGCCTTGTTACCACTGTGCAGGCTGGTGGTGGTGGTGTAATGGTGTGGGGGATTGTTTTCTTGGCACACTTTAGGCCCCTTAGTGCCAATTGGGCATTAGTCTTAAATGCCACGGCCTACCTGAGCATTGTTTCTGACCATGTCCATCCCTTTATGGCCACCATGTCCCCATCCTCTGATGGCTACTTCCAGCAGGATAATGCACTATGTCACAAAGCTTGAATCATTTCAAATTGGTTTCTTGAACATGACAATAAATTCACTGTACTAAAATGGCCCCACAGTCACCAGATTTTAACCCAATAGAGCATCTTTGGGATGTGGTGGAACGGGAGCTTCGATGCCCTGGATGTGCATCCCACAAATCTTCCATCAACTGCAAGATGCTATCCAACACAGTATTAGTATGGTGTTCCTAATAATCCTTTAGGTAACTGGAAAAGGCATCATATAGCTTTAGAAGACTACTTATATGTATATATAGTAGTGATACACCTTCGAAACCAAATGAGTAAACAATGACAAAACTTCTCCTTTTGTGTGAATTCGTCCTGTAGGAGAGAGCTATGTCTGTTGGGATATCAGGGAATCCAGAGAAGAACTGAACAAGCAAGAGGTTAGATCCTCTCACATCCCAACATGCCAGTCTTCCCCCAAAGGTCTTACATATGGAGCCCATTAAAAAGACTGGATCTGAGAGAACAGACAGTTTTCCCAAACCGCAGTCTAACAGCTCTAAAGGCCATTTTGACATGCTGTCGACATTCCCTCGCGTGCACTGAAGCCTATGAAGCGCAGCACCAGATGTCCCTGCTGTTTCATACAGGTCAAGCGCTGTAACATGATGCTCAATGTTCACACAGTTTTAACCTTGTCCCCATTTGCCCTCTGAGCTTCAGAAGCACAGAAATGGTTGCTGAACAACTGAGGTGTCATCATTAGGGTGGAGCCCACGTAAAATCAAAAGAGACTGATCCTGAGTCACATCACAACATCACAACATCGAAAGCATTAGGGACTAAAAAGGCCCTTCTGTGATGCAACACTTTCCATGTGGAGCTCAAAGGGCCTCATGTTGAAGCTCTGTCATAAATCATGTGAAACAGCCGTGATTCAGCGTTTTAAACAGTGGACTCGTTCCTTTTAACATGCGGCGTTTGATGCTAATCAATTCACCACCGAACATCCGGCAGTAATTGTCTGGTCTACTTTTACCGAAGTGTTTTAAAGGCTGAAATGTGTTTGGCTCGTCTAGAGAGCCGAAAATAAAACGGATGAAAGGAAAGTCTGATCCAATATTTTCTCTTTCTTGTACCATCATGTTTCCTCTCTCTTTTGTCCTCAGAGTATGAAACGCTATTAAAAGTTAACCAGGAGACTTTGCAACAAGAACTGTTTCATATGCTTACCCGGGAACATGAATGTTGCTGCATAGCAGGCTTGTGCAAAGTTCAGAATTTCAGAAAAGGGCCTGCATTCAATTCATGAATGGAATTGACTGCACCCCACAGGAAGTTGAATTGGAATGACAGGAAGTGGAATTAAATTCATGGCAATTCGAAGAGAATTCCACACAGTCACACAACAGAAAGGACGTGTTGAATGTCACACACACACTCAGTGTTAGGAAGGTCGTAATTTCATTGTGCACAAGCTTGCTGTAGTATGGCAGAGCACATGTGAGATCAAGACTTCGAAGCCAGAGCCATCGTATTTATGACGAGCACACATGAAGGCAACCGCAGAGTAATTGTGGGAAACTTTTCTTCTTCCCATACCAAGATCCCAGATCACAAGTACTTCACTTTTGAGTGTAAATATTGACCGACTGAACAATTGCTTTACACATTTTGCGTTGTTACTTTATATTAGGTGTCTTTAACTATCATGTTCTTACATAAAAAAAAGCTAAAATGTATTTATGGTCTTGTATTGTAAAACACTTGTGCTGCTATTGGGGTGTGATACGGGTAGGGTTAGGACAGGCTTGGTGGAATGGGTTGGTTAAAGGGTACAACAGTGTCTTTATAGATACAACTACATGCAGATCATTTTAAATGAAAGTAAATGTAAGCACATTGTATCAGATGGTTAATTCAAAGGCAAATGCATAGTAGATACTGATATTTAATATAAAGTGGGACTAAATTCTTGTACTGTTGAAGAAGATTGGCAATGAAGTCCAGCAGAAAAAACTTGTTTTGCTAGGTATGTCATTCATACCTAGTCAGTTGTCAGTTTGAGAATTAAAACAATACACATAAAACATCAACTGAACAAACAATTATTATGTTTACATGCAGCCAATTTTCGGGTTATGGTCGGGTTAAGGTCACTATTCGGGTTTCTGAAACTATAACCCGAATATAACCCGTTTACACACGTGCTAGCAGAGAGAGTTTCTCCTGTATACATGGAATTGCAATATCCCCAATGTAAATTGCGGCACGTGCGGTTAACGTCTAGACGGTACGGCACAACCTTAAGACACAATATGCATTATTTCCGATTCTTCTTCCTGTATCCAAAGACAACAACAACAGCAGCAGCACACGGTTAATGAATAGTTCGGGAGCAGATAGCGATTGCCTTTGTTAGCGCTTAGATGCTGGTCACGGTTACTGAGCTTGACTCCAAAAGTATGTGCTGCGTCTCGCCTGGTCTCGCCATGTTTCACTTCCGGTATACTGCACGCTGATTTTTGTATGAGCCGAGAGTTTCTTCTATCAAAAGACCAAGATTCCTTGTGAATAGACTATGCGCAGAACACAAATCACTATGGGGATATACCGAAACACGTGTTTACATGACCGAAAAAATCGGGTTAGAAAAGGGGCACCCCAGATATAATATCCTGGTTTTTAAAATCGGGATATGAGCATATTCGGGTTTTTGCGGTGTTTACATGGCCGTTCGCGACCAGGTTATTGCTAAAATTGAACGGGTTATTGGCTGCATGTAAACATACTGACTGAATCATTTGCTTTCCATTCAACGTATGAACGTAAGAAGAAATCCATTGCGATGTCATGAACTCTTGCCGTTATCCACATGCACAGACACACTCGTTGCTTTTGTAAAGCTCTACATATGCAGATGTGGTTTCTTGTTAACTCTAAAGTCAAGACATCTTGAAATCTCTCATTAAAGTTAACCGTGTGCAAAGCTCAGCATGGTATGGAAATAAAAGGATTGGAAACATGCATGTTTATAGTTTCCATATTTTCTTTTTGTGTTATTTCCGAAGCCTGTTCCTTCCTGTGTGAGTTAATGTGTCCAGAGAGAGTACTGATCCTAAAGCTGATGTGACTCGGCAGAGGAAGTCGTAGAAATGTTCAAACACCGCTCAGTCCAGCCATAGGAAAGACTCGAGTTTATAGGAATGTTTGTGTTGGCCAGACGGCAGTATGGGGATACAAATATACACACGTCTACCTATAGACACCACCTGCCACCATTATGTTATAGATGTGTGATTTGTGAGAGAGTGATGTAGACCGCAGTGAGTGATCCCTCAGGCTCAGCTGATCTATATATCACGAGAGGGCAGCATGCAGATCGTGCCAGCCCAGCAACTGTTATTGAGGAAACACGAAAGGATTGCTCTCTCACATTATATTAGACCCTTTTATTATACTGGAAAGAAAATTACATGTTATACAGTCTTGTTTGTTCTCTTCTTGGAAGAGTCACTGAAAGTCTTTAGCGTTTGCCCTTTAGAAAAGCACTGAAACCCAGAGAGGACAGTCACAGCGTTTATAGTTTCCTCAGGAGTAAAAGTGCCTTTTACAGTGACACTAGAAACTATCTGCTTGTCATCACTACAGCTTAAAGAAATTACACTATAGACATTGATAGAAAAATATATTATAGAATTTTAAGCTGGAATCTGTTTGACTTACAGCATTAAAGCCCATTAGTGCTGTGTTTCCATCCAAAGTTGCGGATTTAGAGCAAAATAGGAATATCACATATTACACATCGAAATGAAGCAGCATTTTCACCCATGTGTTCAAGATAACAAAATCATCACTTCCTAGGAAATTGATGCAAAAAATCTGTAATATAAATAGAAGTTGCTGCAAACGGAGCTCTTTTACCTTGCCTGGTGTTTGCGAACGCAATTGTGTGAGGCGCTTCTGGTGTCAGGATTAAATCTACGTCTGTTTAGTTTCATTGTGTTTGGTCTTAGTTTTCAGAGTTCCCGGTTTGCCCGTGTTCTTGGTCATTATTAGTTTCCATGGTTTCAAAGTTATCACGCACCTATTTCTTGTACCAGTTGAAGGGCTCCTATTATGCCCTTTTACGAAGTCTTGAGGTGTCTTGAGGTTTTTTGAGGTGTACTAGAATTTGATTTCATGAGGTGATATAGAGGGTCTCTGGTTTTAAGTTTTCAGATGTGACTGTGACGGAGGATCTGTCACTGGCGGAAAACCATCACATGATGAGCAGTCTACCCCCCTTCCCCATTGGACACCCCCTGTGACATAGCATTTAGTTTTAAGTTGTTCACTCATTTGCCTTAGCAATATGTGTCCCCATGACTTTGTGCCTAATTTAACCCCCCATAAATACCCCTAACAAATTAATGTCCAGGAAAATACATGACTAAATCTAGTGAAGGTAAGGTTGTTGGAGTGTTTTTGCAACAATGCAAAGTCCAGATCACAGGCACTGTGGGTGCACTGAAAAAAATGATTTTTGCTGCTTGTTCAAATTGCTTAATTAAAATTAGCTTAAGCAACATAATTGCTTTACATTTTGTCCAAACTTAATTTGATTGTGTCCAATCTGCTTAAATATATGTACAATTTAAGTTTACTTAATCCATTTGTGTTGGATAACATGAATGATTTGTGTTGCATTAACTGAAACTGGGCGGTGCATGTTAATTCCCAGCATGCTTTGCATATGTCTGAATTAGGAGCGAATAAATGTTGAAAGTAAGTGTTATTTTATATGTTTTTGAGAAAATAAGAAAAAGTTAGTGTGTAATTGTGTTTAATGTTCAATTACATTGGAATTATTAGAACCATTTAAATTAACAGTTGGTTACCATTGTGGAGAAGTGGATGATTTGGTTAGGCTGTGGACTGATTTCAACTTTGTTTATAACATCTGCTTTATGCTGATGGTGTATGTACCTTAGCATTCAGTATGTTAACAAGTGCTATTGGTAGCTAACTGCAGGCTATATACTAGAAATTGAGTTGTGTGACACTAAAATACATTAAATCTTAATTGAATAAATGAATATATGAATTTGCATACCTGAACACAGCCAATCAGGGAGCCTTTTAAAATCACTTTGAGACTACTTAATTGGATAACTTAAAATGACTTAATTCCATGTTGTTGAAGATACATGAATAAATTATGTTTGTGTAACTTAATTGGTTCATGTGGGACCAATGTACACTATCAAATCATGTAAATCCAACACACTTTTTTCAGTGTATTTGCTTGTCTGTGTTTTGCTCAAAGAACTTTTGTTGTTATCCTGTAACAATGACAAAATAAAACTGAACTTAAACTTGATTTGTTTAAAAACACCATTATTTTCCATATATTTTACATTATTACAGTCTGAGAGAGAGGAGTCGTTTTAGTTCCAGTTTCAAAGAAACCCGTCCTTTCCGAAATACGAAATGTGCAGTAATTGGTTAGCCGGCCCAGTGTGTTGTGATTGGCAGTGTGTGTTCGGGGAGATGTCCCACCCCTCCATAACCGCGGAGTTCTGCTCTAGTGTAAATATTAGGGATGGGGGAATCTTAAACCAGATTCAGACCCTGACAATGTTGACAAACAAGGGGATCATATACAGAATGGATTTCATGCACGGTATTTGCAAGTACAGACATTACAGGATGTTTCAGAGTAGTATCTTTTTCTTCTGTTGTTACACCATTTTAGAGATATTTGTCGGACAACTATGGTTTAGATACAAACAAATGAGCCATTTGTTGTAGTTCTTGGAAAGTGAATTCTCATAATCATGTCTTGCTCACTGTTCCTAATGAAAAAATGCAGTAAATCTCAGCAAGGGTGCTGTTAACACCACTCTTAAACGCCATCAAAACACACACACACATCCCTGATTTACAGCCATCCACACCTCTGGAACTGAGGAGCAATTCACTGAGAAGTCTCCTTGTCATGGTACAGGTTCATTGACATCAGATTTATTACCTGTACGGTTTCACCGAGCAGTGTGGCGTCAAATCCATTTCCCTGTTCAAACTTAAAATCAGACCCCAACATATATGTCATAATGAGAAAATTACACCAAAATACACAATCTCATGAGAATAAAATTCACATGCCTTTCATCACGTGCATTGATGCCAATGTTTCTCATTAAAAGAAATGCTTGAGCAAAAAGGAAAGCTTTACCATTACAACTGCATTACTGTAACACGTTATCTCTTCTTTACAGTCAACATCAGGACAGATGCTGTCCCAAAGATAAGAAGTTAAGTTGTCAGCAAACTTGGAATATTTACTTTAAATATATGTTTGTTATCAGCAAAACTCTTTTGATTACGGTATTTAATATTGTAATGTAAGGATGTGCATATTTCTCCATATGGTGGAGCTGAGGCGGGAGTTCTCATTAGAAGCTAATCATCTTCTGGTTTTATGGGGATTCACTGAGATACGATCTTCTCGGACAGTATCGTATGTGTGAGGGTGAGTGTGTTTCTGACCCGTCACACTGAGCTTGACCCCTCTGTAATTTTTATTAAATCTTTGATCAAGCTACTGAGCAATCAGAGCGTATAGTCCATCTCCATCAGCTGTGGCTTTAAGAGCCGTGTCACGGTGACATATTTCAGCCCTGTTTCTATTTGTCAATGTCTGTATATAGTTATAGGAATAGTGCCTACTCACTAAAGTGACTTCAGCTAACTCTCACTAAAGTGAGATCCTCTAACAGGGTTTAAACAAAGGGGTATTGCTCCAAAGCAAAGGGAAATTGCATCTTTTGTTCAAACGTTCGACTGTGTGTGTGTGTGTGCCTCCACAGCTGCACGTGTGCTTTATATGCATGTATTGCTTCACTTGCAGAAATTCTTGACCTGATTGTCCTGAACCCCAAGTTTAAAAAAAAAAAAACATGTCTAGACAGTTTGTGCCCTTTGTGTGTGTGTTTGCTACTCAGACTGCAATTCTAATCTGCGGGTTTCCTGTTTATGGGAGTGTGGATGGTGTCAGGAGCCCCGGGGGGAGTTGTTAGGTCCGTTTCCTTCCACAGTCATATCATAAACCCATCAAATTATGGCACAGTGGAAAAAAAAAAAAAGAAGAAGAAAAACGTCCAATTCCTGCAAGATACAATGCTCAGTGGAGACCTGCGGATGTTTCTTTATCATTTATCGTGTATGTTACATGTTATGGCTGTTAGGATGCACTTTCCATGAAAACTGGGGACAAAAGGCTTGAAAGTCCTTTTCCTTTCTTATCAAATAGTCAATGAAAGGGGCTGCTTTATATTCTGAAACCATTTATCATCCACCTCAGGAGGACAGCATGGATGGCTATGAATAAAATCATTTTTATTTAGGATTTTTTTTGATATTGTTTTATTTCTTGGACATGTTTTGGTTCCTCTCTGGACCCCAAATGTCCATTTGGTTCATTTATCCCTGATCAACCGAAGCAGAAATTTTAATTTACAGATTGCTTTATTTACAGTCAGACGCTTTCATTTATTCCACGAGCAAAATAAAGGTAATGCGAGCAGTATTTTCATTAAAGAAAACTATTGTTCAGAAAACTATGACAATCATAACTTTGGAACAGGGACAAATCCTTAAACTAGAAGAATGCAGTCAAATTTTTGCAGTCAAAGTGAAACTGTCGGGATTTAGAGAACAAAGAAAAGAGAAAAAGAACTCGATTAACTTTCCCAATAGAGAAACTGATTTTTAGTGATAACGTATAAACCTTAAAGACAGACCTATAATGTGAGTCCCAAGGTTATTCACTGATAGAATATGCTTTTGCTGAAGCCATCCATTCATATTATTTCAATAATACTAAAATGTCTGTCTACCAATATATTCATATATATATATATATGAATATATTGGTACACTCTGTCAGGTCTATAAAGTCAAGAACACACATGACAATAAAATGATTTAGGGAAATTTTATTGAATAAATTTCAATCGAGTTGATAATTAAAAATGTTGGTGCTATGGCTGTGTTCAGGGAGTCCTCTGACCTTTCATGAGCACCATGGGATAGCACAAGTCCTCTGACAGCAGCAGCATTAGGGACACTCGAACTTTAGGACTGGGAGAGTGAACTTGTTTCCTCATATGAACAGAGCAGCAACGATGAAACCCACCGTTATACATGACAAGGAGGAGCTGGGGAGGAGGTGGGTTGCAGAGAGCGAGCAGTCAGGAGCGGACTAATCTGCTTAAATAGGGCTCCCTGGTTGAGCAGTGAGTTAGCACGTGATGGGAGATGAACAGCAGATGTGCTGATGCAGATCAGCTGAGCGATCGCTGATGAGACTGTGTTGGAGGCCGATAGGCGTTAGCAGCATCGTGACTGTCTGGCCTGCCAGAACTGACACTGACGCTCAATTTCTGTTGACTATAACTAACTTTGCAACTACATGTCAATTAACTCTTATTAGAGTATTAGTAGACTGTCTGCTTAATATCTGCATACTCTTTATTGTGATGCTGATATTATACTGACTATAAGTCTCTTTCCAATTATTATTGCAATGAAAGATTATGTATTTTGCCATTGCCATTATTTTTTATTTGATAATGTGATTTGCAATGCTTTATGGGATTGTAGTTATTTTCCTTATTAAAGACATTAGGTTTACAGTCTTCTATCTTTGCTTTTTGTCCTTTTTTTAAATGCATATTTGCTTTAATAAAAGTTTGGTTTGCTTGTGATTCACTGCATAACTTGTTGGTTTGGTTCATGGATTATAACACTTTATCCAAGACTTGTTACCACACCAGAGAAATAGAGCCCGATCCAAAACTCGCCATTGGACCAAGTGTGAGAGCCAGAGCCAGACAACGTGTTCCGTCCCGAAGCTAGAGCCGGAAGAGCCTGTGCTGTGGGGGCAGATCACTCCTGAACCAGCTGAGGAGCACTGGCTCATTAACTTCCCAGGAGAGCCAGATCTCACCCCATCTCCCCAAATATTGTATGACCCAGTCATTTCCTGTCTGTTATCCAGCCCATTGTCTCCTTCACCACTGGTCCTATCCAGTCCCCAGAACTCACCTGTTCTTCTGGTGGTGTAAGCTCCTCTTCTCCATCTCGGGTCTCGTGTCCACCTCGGGCCTATCAGCTCCACCTCAGCTTGTCAGCCTGTCAGCTCCACCTTGGCCTATCAGCTCCACCTCGGCCTGTTGTCTCCCACCTCAGCTTGTCAGCCTGTCAGCTCCACCTCAGCCTATTGGCTCCACCTCGGCCTATCGTCTCCACCTCGGCTTGTCAGCCTGTCAGCTCCACCTCGGCCTATTGGCTCCACCTCGGCCTATCGTCTCCACCTCGGCCTATCGTCTCCACCTCGGCTTGTCAGCCTGTCAGCTCCACCTCGGCCTATTGGCTCCACTTCGGCCTATCGTCTCCACCTCGGCCTATCAGCTCCACCTCGGCCTATCAGCTCCACCTCGGTCTATCAGCTCCACCTCGGCCTATCGGTTCCACCTCAACATATCAGCTCCACCTCGGCCTATCGGTTCCACCTCGGCCTTTCATCTCTACCTCGGCCTATGGTCTCCACCTTGGCCTATCAGCTCCACCTCGGCCTATTGGCTCCACCTCGGCCTATCGTCTCCACCTCGGCTTGTCAGCCTGTCAGCTCCACCTCGGCCTATGGTCTCCACCTCAGCTTGTCAGCCTGTCGGCTCCACCTCAGCCTGATTGGCTTCACCACGCCCTTTGGGTCTCGACCTCAGCCTATCAGCTCCACCTTGGTCTATAGGCTCCACCTCTCCCTATTTTCTCCACCTTGGCCTTTCAGCCTATCTGGGCTCCACCTAAGCCTGTCAGCCAATCGGCTCCATCTCGGCCTGTCAGTCCTATTGGCTTCACCTTGGCCTGTCGGCTCCACCTTGGCCTATCCACCTTGGCTCATCGATTAATTAGCTCTGCCGTGGTCCAATAATGCTCGGCCTCTACGGGCTCCACCTTGGTCACTTGTCGGCAAAATTCTGGCTGCCCCTTAGCCTCCCACCCCTTTGGGTCCACTGGGTTACTCTTTTCCTCTGGCTCTCCTTTCAGGTCCCCTCAGTTCTTGCCTTGCTCTGCCTAAACTGTGTTTAGTTTAGTTTAGTTGTGTTTTTGTTCATGTGTCTTGGTTTCATGTTTACACTTTAAGTTTAGTCTTCATTGTGCCTTTGTTAGTGTCCTTAACCGTTTTTATTTTTGTTCATTTTAGTTCCCATGTGTTTTTCTACTCCTGTTCGTTTTAATATCTTGTCAGTTCTCATCTTGGTGTATTCTCCTCGTTTTGATTAAAGTATTCAGTTTTTGTATATACTGCATCATGCATCTTACTAATACAATGCTGAATGTGAGAATATGCTTACATGGAGCAAGAATTAGGAAATAGCTCAGGCGTAACACAAGTAGGTTTCCCACATATAAGCAGACAAATATTTACCCACAATTCACTTCCAGTCCTCTTTGAATAAAAGTGTGTCATTTTAAGGTTTATTTTATGGAGACTAAAACCAACATTATCTGTGCCTCTCCTGATATGTGCCTCGCATTTTGAAAAAAACACTTATCTAGCATATCTATTTCTCAAGAACATAGAATTTGTTCCTTTTAATTCTTCAAAAATTAAATAAATATCAATATCAAATACATATATTAAGTAAATAACATGCAATTGAACATCAGTTTGTACCCTGTTTGTGGAAAGAGACAGAAATATACTTGAGCTGTCAGTGCTTTTTAGAAAAAACTAAATCAAATGAGCTGCCAAACTACTTTAGCTTTTTAAAGACAAAACTGTGTTGTGCAGAGAGTTTGTGTGTGTAGGTTTGTGTGAAACGCTCTGCTGTTTTTGGCTGTGATGGAGCTCTTCTCAGTGCTGGCCGCTGGCCGGTTAGATTGATGTCTGTGTGTGGCAGCTCTGTGTGATGACTGATGCGTGTGTTTGCCAGAAGCTGCAACCTTGATTGTGATAAAGCACAGAACTGCCATCAATATACGCTTACTTCCACTGAATCAAACTTTGATCAAGATGGGTCGAGAGGTGAGGAGCAGAGAGCTGAAAATTAAAAAGAGGATCAAATATTGCCAGTAAAAATGATTACATAGATGATGTGACTTTGATAGTCCAATTTAGACATTCTACTAACTATGAGTAAATGTACCAATACATGTCAACTAACTCTTATTAGAGTATTAGTAGACTGTCTGCTTAATATCTGCTAACTCTTTATTGTGATGCTCCAGACATTCTATTGACTATCAGTAAGTTTAAGTGCAACTACATGTCAACTTATTCTCCTTACCTCGAACCCTACCAGTCCACTAATACTCTAATAAGAGTTAGTTGCATGTAATTGCAAATTAATGAGAGTTAATTGACATGTCTCACAGTGTGGCTATATTAATGTGCATGATGAAGGAGATGGATAACAAGAAACACTCGAAAACACTCAGGAGATTAGCTTATAAATCGTACTAAATTATGTTTTTTTGAAAATATAAAATGCAAAAAGTTTTCAGAAAAGGGTTGTGGTTAGGGCTAGATTGAATGTAAATTAAAAAAAATATTATGTCTATGTGTGTATGTGATTGTGTGTGTGTGTATGTCATTGCGTGTGTGTGTGTGTGTGTGTGTGTTTGTCTCCAAAGCCTTCAGAACCAGTCCAAGCCTGCTTTATAATAATAAACAAGCAATGGATAAAATGGAAGAAAGGAAGTAAAAGGGTAATATAAGCACAGCCAATTGCAAATTACAAGTGTCATTATCCTCTATTAAGGAAGTCGTTCATCTTTAAGTGCTATTCTGGATTTTGTCACTATGGAAACATTGTGATGTGTGATACAAAATGACAGAAAAAAAAAATGGAAGTCACACACACACACGCACACACACACACACACACACACACACACTCTGCTCAGAGGCTGTGATTGAAAGCGGAACAGAGTCTGATGGGTTCATGTCGCAGGGTATTACAAGTGTGTCATCACGAAGTGTTTCAATACGTGTGTGTGTGATGTTGCAAAAAATAATTATCTTACAGTATATAAAAACGTCTTTTAAAAGAAAAGAAAAATTGCATAAGATCCCAGAGTACACACGGACTGCTCAAATGTTGCTCTTTCAAAGCTCAGGCAAATTAAAGGGATACTTCACCCAAACATGACTCATCCTTCGAGCCATCCTATATGACTTTCTTCTTTCAGAGAAATACAACCAGAGTTATATTAAAAAATGTCCTGGCTCTTCCCAGCTTTATAATGGCAGTGAATGGAGGACGAGACCTGACGCCTGACGTATCGACGAACGCTGAAGCACAGAATTAGAAGTCTAAAACGACAATCTTTAAAGAGAAATATCGGAGAATTGTGTGATCTTTATTCTTAAAACTAGAAAACAAATGATATCTTGCTTTTCAAGTACACATATCTTGTTTTAAGGATGTTCCAATATTTGTCCAGGAAAACGAGGCAGGAATACTGATTAGATACACCGGTCTTCTTGCCGTGTTGAATCTCAATGTTTCGCAGCTCTACCGGCGGTGTTATGCGCATTATTTCCTCCTGCAGGGATTGCTGGTTTGAGGTGAAACGTTTGTATGTCTGAACCGACAGCTGGGCTCAACCCATCAGAAATGCGCAGTGAAGACGCGGAGTGAGCGATGGAGAATTCATCTTTTGACAGGCTGTGAGGCCTGCAGACGGCTTACCGCTCCAGACGCTGGCGCGCCATGAAAGAATAATTAGTTTTGTCAAGCTGAATGAAGGATCAGTCGTATCAGGATATGAATGAAGAAGGAATGAGCGCTGATATCTGAATCCAGTCGGGCTCAGAGTGAAAGAAAGAAAGAGCTGTGTGATCCTGAGCTGTGTTCAGCTTCTTTCCTCGCACCATACAAGCATCTGAACGCTCTCGGAAACATGACGGGTCTTTACAATCATTTCATCTGGATTGACAATTATGTACTTTCAGCAACCAGGAGCTCAAGTGTCATGTGAAGAGTGTTTCCAGTGTTCCTACACCCTGCATTTTCACTTTGAACTGGTAAAAGTCAACACATCTGAGACAATCTGACTGTGAGAATGTGTGCTTTATTTATCTAATGTCATATATATATAGATGTCAACAGCTTTCAGCATTGGGCAACATTCTGAATTCAAGAATTGAATTTAAATTCATCTCACAGGACATTGAACTATGCAACGGAAAAAACAGAAAATTACACACAAAAAAACTAAACAGCGGTTATAGTTTTTAAGCTGTGATGAATTTTAAACACAACTACATACACAACTATACCTAACTATAAACATTACATTATTACTCCAGTGACAATGTAACAGTATGTCAGTCAACATTCGAATCATTTGAATCATTCACTCAATTTTTTCATTCGATAATGCTACTTTGATCAAGAATGAAACATGGAACTGTTTTTTGTTTTTTATCATTGGGTCATTCAATTAATCGCTTAAAGGGATAGTTCACTTTGAAATTAATTTTTGGTATGTTTTATCTCTTACCTCAAGAGCATCCAAGATGTTGGTGTCTTTGTTTCCACAGTATTTTCAATTTTGATATTTTTAGGTCAAATCGTTCTTGTCTGTCAGTTATATAATGGAGGTCTATGGTCACCACCTCTAAGAGCATGCACAGAGAAGTCCAGATTAAACATGATTTAATGACTCATAAAATGTAAGTACACATTGATGGCCTAAGTACACGAAAACCGAACAATATTTTATATTGTTTTTTTTGTTTTGTGTACTTACATTTACGAGTCATTAAATCATGTTTAATCTGGACTTCTCTGTGCATGCTCTCTGAGGTGGTGACCATAGACCTGCATTATATGACTGACAGACAAGAACGGTTTGACCTAAAAATATCAAAATCGAAAACTACTGTGGAAACAAAGGGCATCTTGGATGCCCTTGAGATAAGCTAAAACACACCAAAAATGCATTTCAAAGTGAACTATCCCTTTAAGCAATTTGTTCTGATTCAATCAGGGACAAAAAAAAAGTAATTGAATCAGTCACATGATTTTTTTCAAAAATATGACAGTTCTGTCAGGACCACTATCGTCAAAGAACACATCAGGATTCAAGGGCAAAAGCTGACAAAAATGTTCCTATGTGTACGCCAACTAAAGAGTACAACAAACTTTTTTGTGCGTATTTCTCTCAAGACCACTATTAGCCATGTTTCCATCCACTTTTCAATCAAATTATCTGAAGTTTGGTTAAAAAACTCATGTGAATAAAGCTGGTGAAAGTGTGTTTCCATCCAACAGCTTTAAGGCGAATAAAAACGTGTACGTAATGACGTCACATGCTGTTTTGCGATCAAATTGGTATATCGAATTGATTTGAGACATTTTAAGGTGTTTCCATTCATTTTCACACTGAATCGAACAACATTCAAGCAAACTTTTGCGAACAAAGTTTTGTTAGACAAAACGGATCGCCATCTACCAACAAATGATCAATATTTCACAAGTTGTAGCCTAATAATGCTTATGTGCCAGCTGATAGCGACATATGAATGGGATAATGTATATGCGAAGCGGTTGTTAGCCTGAAGGGGTTGTATTCGCTATAACAACCGCCTCGCTATACATTATCCTGCTTATTACATATAAATCAAACAAATAAATAAATAAATCAATAATTTGACACAAAATATTGACTTAAAAATGAGTTTATTGATTTAAAAACGAGTATTGCTTCTGCTAAAGAAAATAGTCTGTTCCGTCTCTGAACTGCGTCTATGGCAACGGTGTGTTAAACTAGCAGCGCCGCAGTCTGTTAACCAGAAATAACAGACCACATTCTACATTAGAATTCAACCAAGCCACATAAAAACAAGCAAAACTAACCTAAGAAAACAACGACGCTATAAACATTGCTATGATGATGCCGATGCACGTAAATGCCCGACGACAGCGGAGGCGACTGTGGTGTGGGAACGACAGCGCTCCATCAGTTCTGGGAGATCCTGGTTCTGAGACACTTCACGGAAACCCTGTGGTTGAAGCATTTTTTACTTTGTCCACTTACATCTGTCTTTGTTGACATCCGCCATGTGTGCGCAAACAGAGCGGGACTGGCCAGAAATGAACTCGTCTTCTGACGTGTTGCAACCATAAAAGGGCCTAAAACTTAGATATCATTTATGTCAATATTTTAATGTACAGCATAATTGGAGAATTTAGTCTGATTCAAGAGGGAATCAGAAGGCCAAATCCTGACTGAGACAGGAGGAGCTGGGGAAGGAGGAGGCTGATTCGCTCCTGAGAAACGCGACAGCTGCTGATAATACTGAAGGAGTTATACATCTATACAGTGATAGAGTCGTATCCTATAGTCACTAATGCGAGCTTGACTAACGTGACCTGCCAGAACTGACGCTGCGCTTGATTTACTGCGGACTATGTTTTAAATGTTGAATATTCTATCATAGAAAGTCAATGGGAGATTTTCAAAAGAATAAAAATGTCCTGTAATATTAGCACTTAGAGGTTTAGAGCAAACCCTGAGCAGAACATGTGAGGAACAAACACTAAAATAGATGATGGATTGGTTTGTTAAGCTCCAGTTTCAAAAACATCCAAGCTGGAAGTTGTTAATGCTTCCTGGGAAAATGTCCTTGTTATGCTTTACAAATGTGTCCCATATTGAGTATAATATCCATATTTGACTGTGGTCATTCCAGCGGCAGCTGCTAAGCTCTGATGTGTTGGATGAAGCGCGGTGTGAAAAGACTTTATCCCAGCAGAACTAGCACCAGCATCCAGAGAATTTACTATAAAGAGCACGGGGGAGAGTTAGCATGAGTGGGACAGAGAGGAGAACCGTGCTTTTGTCCAGATCGCATGTCTCTGAGAACTCACGTTGAACATCTGTCGGAGCAGCTGACACTGATTTCATGAGATCAAATGCTCTTTGATTCACACCGACTATGCACACTCTCCTTTTTTGGCGCATACATAGACTTCACACTACAGAAAACCCAGTTAATACACACATGCTGATGTCAAGATTTAAACCATTACTCCATTCATGCCTCCAACCCTGATCCTTATATTTCAGGTTGTTGAAATATAGTGTACCACATACTGCACTGTATGTGCAGTGAAGCTATAACGCACATGCATGTTCTTAGAGGTTGAATTCATATCAAAATGTGCCAAACTTCCCATACTACTTCTGAATTGGATCTCTACTTCATAAATTGTGTGAAAATTGTGTAAATAATGGTTCTGATCACTCAAAACACATATGGAAATGGAGGCACTCTTATATGGGCAGTAGTGGAGTCTGGTTGTGCCATAGTGGAAAAGTGCGGTACTGTGCCCAAACAAAATCTCACTGAAAGCTCATTTTTTGAGATATCAACCTAAAATTGATATAAACACAACTTGTTCAGATTTTTGGCTTTGATTTTTCTGCAATTCTAGAGTAGCCCAGGTTTTGCAAATATATATTTTATATTTTATATTACTACGCACATGGCACCCTTTAGCGTCAATATAACGTGCACAGTTATGGGTAGGTTTAGGTCTGGAGTAGGGTCTGCATCTCATATTGACCCCAAAGGATAAGAACGGGCTCAAATGTCTGGCAGTCAGAAACTTAATGGAAGTTTCCTTTATAGACAGTCATCTGAGTTGAAAAATTGCATTACCAGGGCGAAGCAGGAACAATCAATAATTTTCGGCTTAAGTAAATATTTGGTTTCAAACAGTTTTGGAGTGACATTTGTTAAATGTCACTGTTTCGGTTGTTTATGATGTCTTCATGCAATCTGAAATTTCCCACTTCCCACCTATGACAGCCCGATCTCATGAAAGTTAGTATGTATGGCACGAATGTCATTTCTCGTGGCATTTATACGCCAAAACCAGTTTTTGCGTGTATATGGCACGCGATTTTCGCATACATATGATACGCACTTTTTGGCGTATAATATGCACGAATTCCCCACCCCCCTCCCCCTAAACCTAACCCAGGGTTTTTTAGTGCGTACCATATACACGCAAAAAACGTTTTTATAAATGCCACGAGAAATGACACTCGTGGTATAGATACGCATCTTCATGAGACTGTGTTGCCTATGAAGTTGTGATTCTAGTGTATGAACACTAGTGTATTAAATTGGCTATCTTTTTAGCTATCTAGGACTGTTATAGTGTATTGTATTGTTAGAATTTTAGTTTGTGTAATTTTTAATAATTTCTCCAACAGCCCAATACATACATACAGGCCTATAGAAAGGTATGTAAAACAAATTCATGAAAGAAAAATATATATATATTCGAGGCAATAGATGTCTTGATAAATCATCTCCATATCAGTTTCCAGTGATCAAGGGCTTAGGGCGTTCATTTGAAACACATTGCTAGGGTCTCGTCAGTGGTTGGCGCTCGTGCAACGTAAGCAATGATGTAGATCCAAGTGGACGAGAAAGAGGGAAGTTCGCAAGGGAAGGGCATAAGGTGGGGAAGGGAAGATGATGGGGGGGGGGGTCAATACTGCTTGCTATCGTAATGCTAAGACATAAACAGATGGTCAAAAGTAAGCTCTGGCTATATGGTCCTCAACACTGTTGTTTTTTTTCAGGTCTGCAAGTGTTTTTGCTGTTGAGCCGTCTGTAGAAGCGGGCATCTGTCTTAGGACCAGCTAACGGTGTTTGTGCTGTGTCTACAGGTCTTTTCCCAGCTGTGCTGAACCTGGCCTCTATGGCAGAGATCAAGACCAACGCCACATGTGGAGAGACGGGACCAGAAATGTACTGCAAACTAGTGGAGCACGTACCTGGACGGCCCGTGAACAACCCTCAGTGTAGGATCTGCAACCTGAAGAGTGATTATGATTACGGTACAGACACACACACACACACACACACAAACACACACTGCTCTCATGCTGTGCTCAATCCATTTGATATGCTCTAATCAAAGGCTGTTTCAGCTCATAAATCACTGCATTCCAAAATCACTGCACACACGTGATGAGAAAACACTGGCACAGTCGCTCGTCTAACACATGTACACTGGATTCTTCACTTCACAGGCCTCTTTGAAAGAATAGGAAGTGTGTTTTTAATAGCAATATCTGATTCATAGACACAAATGTTCTTTGGAGTTGTACTGGAATGAATTTGAAAAGTTCATTCTAAGACCAGACTGAATCGGTGAGGGGTGCGTTCATTATCAACAGAGTTTCACTGAACTTGCAACTATAGTTGGCTAAAATGATTTTAGGAAATGTACCTGACTTGAAACGACCCAAGAACCAACGAGTAAGGATATGATTGATAGGGAGAAAAGTACCTTTAAGTAAGTCATATAGCAGAAATAATATGTACTGGAAATCTTTCTTTTTTAGCAGATCTCTGACAACATAAGCCCAACATCACATTCCCCTCACCAGAGTGAATAAGGGGCATTTTCAAAAACTGCAAATGGAATTCAAATATAAACCTACATATATACATCAGTAAATACATCTCTCGTATATGCACACAGGGGTGTATTTAGGCATCATTGAGGTGGTGGGGAGGCTTGGAAAGGCTTGCACATGAGACAAACACCATTAATAATGATGTCATGTGTGTGGCTGGAAGAGTCATGGGAATAATATTTGATAACAGCTATTAGTGGTCGGTCATCATGGGCTCTGAGGATCAAGCCCTAATAGATGTTGCAGGTATGACTTCAGAACCCGGAAGACTAATTTGCTGTTGGAAATTTTCCAATGGGGTTTTATAATAGTTTTTTTTTATTGATGTCTAAAATAAAGCCTGTGGTAAACCTAACTTTGATGTTCGTACACTGCATACACACACACACACACACACACACACACACACACACACACACACACACACACACACACACACACACACACACACACACACACACACTCCAAGCTGTATTATCTAGATACAGAAATGTGTTCTAACTGCTTCAAAATTCATGTTTTCACTATGGTTGTGTGTAATTTATTGAACAAAATTAATGGATGTTTGTGGCATGGCGGGTCTGGGTCGTGTAGTGTGGGCAGGCTATGAAGCCTCCAGGGTGGACCCGACAGTCCAGGGGACATGGATGGAGCCAGCAGTTCAGGGGGCCAAGGTGGAGCCGGCAGTTATGGGGGGGGGGGTTGCAGGGTGGAGCCAGCAGTTCAGGACGCCAGGACGGAGCCAGCAGTTCAGGGGGGCCAAGGTGGAACCGGCAGTTCTGGAAACCAGGTGGAGCCAGCGTTGCAGGAAACCAGGGTGGAGTTGGCAGAACAGGGGGGGGCAAAGGTGAAGACAGCACTTTAGGGGGGGGGGCAAGGTGGAGCCGGCAGTTCAGGATGCCAGGACGAAGCCAGCAGTTCAGGGGGCCAAGGTGGAGCTGGCAGTTCAGGGGCCCAAGGTGGAGCCAGCAGTTCAGGGGTCCAAAGTGGAGCCCGGCATTTTCGGGGGGGGCCAAGGTGGGGCCAGGGTGGGGCCGGTAGTTCAGGGGGGCCAAGGTGGAGCCGGCAGTTCAGGACGCCAGGATGGAGCCAGCAGTTCAGGAGTCCAAGGTGGAGCCGGCAGTTCATGACGCCAGGACGGAGCCAGCAATTCAGGTGGCCAAGGTGGAGCCAGCAGTTCAGGGGGCCAAGGTGGAGCCGGCAGTTCAGGGGGCCAAGGTAGAACCGGCAGTTCAGGACACCAAGGTGGAGCCGGCAGTTCAGGACGCCAGGACGGAGCCAGCAGTTCAGGGGGCCAAGATGGAGCTGGCAGTTCAGGACGCCAAGACGGAGCCAGCAGTTCAGGGGGCCAAGGTGGAGCTGGCAGTTCAGGACACCAGGACGGAGTCAGCAGTTCAGGGGCCCAAGGTGGATCCAGCAGTTCAGGGGCCCAAAGTGGAGCCGGCAGTTCAGGACGCCAGGACGGAGCCAGCAGTTCAGGGGGGCCAATGTGGAGCCAGCAGTTCAGGAAACCTGGGTGGAGCCAGCGTTGCAGGAAACCAGGGTGGAGTTGGCAGTTCAGGGGGGGGGGGGCAAAGTTGGAGACAGCAGTTCAGGCGGGGGGCAAGGTGGAGCCGGCAGTTCAGGAGGGGCCAGAGTGGGCCCGGTAGTTCAGGGGGCCATGGTGGAGCCGGCAGTTCAGGAAACCAGGGTGGAGGCAGCAGTTCAGGGGGCCAAGGTACGTGGCCTGGCCTCCATGGCCCAGCAAGGTACCTCACTGACCCCCAAAAAATTATCTTGGTTGAAGCTATGGGGTCGTGGCATGGAGTGGATATAGAACTCATGACATGGAGAGGCTTTGGCATTGTGGCTCTCTTTGCCAGTGTCTGTGGTGTGGCCGGCATCTTGCCAGGAGATTCTGGAACGGCGGCAGCCATCTTGGGCGAGGGCTCACGGACTGGAGCCGATGTGTCTGCTGCCCACACACACAAAATAGCCTTGGCCATGATGGTCAGCGCTGCGTCTTCGGAACTGACTGAGGCGTGGCCGTAGTCACAGGCGTAGTGGACATTGCGTGAACAGTCTCTGGGTTGGCAGGCATGCGTGAAGAGGCTCAGGCTTGGCAGGCATAACGTAAGGAAGCTCAGGCTTGGAGGGTACTGTGGTGCTGTGTGGTGTCAATGAACCAATAAACACGTGGCAGGATCACATGACGAGAACAGGGCATCACATGACAGAAATGAAACATAAACATGAAACAAAACCAAAACGTGACAGGTGCATGTTGATTTAAAGTTTGAAAAGAATCACTGTCAACATTACTGTCATTATTATCATCAGACATAATATCAAGCATCTATTTCACATTATACCAATTAATTTAGTATTACCCTGGTGGAAAAAAGAGCTAAGTATATTTCCATCCAGACTAATTATCAGTATACTTCAAGTGTGTTAGTGATTAGTTAACTTGAAGTGTGCTATTTTTAGTTGTAAAGGTATATTTTAGTTGTAATTAAATTGTAGTAAAGCATAACTTTAAATGTATTTAGTATTCTTTTGTGTACTAAATTTGACCAACTTAGATCATTTCCTACACACAGTTAAAATATACCTAAAATATATTTTTAATAAAGTGCAAATAGATACATTTTTCAAAAATAAACGGAATTTTCACTACTTTTCTAAAATACATCTTTTTTAAAAATGTACTAAAGTACAATTATTTTAAAGTGTGTTAAAAGATGTATTGTGAAAATAGTTAAAAGCATGATGCTAATGTATTTTTAATATATTTAAAAAAGGGAATATATTTAAAATACAACAAAGTATGCTTTTTTTCACTAGGGTATACAGCCAAAAGATGTTTGATTAATAGAGGATGTAAATGCCAGAGATCGACTGCATGGCTCAATACAAAGAACACAAACTACAAAGCTGCATGGTTTGCTGGGAAGTAGGGCAGATGCTGTAGTTTATTTTTTTTTTTTTTATTATTGTTTGTAATGTTATTATGAAGCCTAAGAGCATGACACCACATCCCACTGCTAATGTTAGTTTAATGCAGTTTGACATCATGGTCTTTGCTGTTTGAGAAGCCCTCCAAATATGAGTGTTGATAAGAATTTAACCAAATTCAATTAATTTCCTTAGTATTTTAAAGCAACATTCATGCATTGGAGTGGGAGAAAACTGATTTATGGGTTTCTGCTGTAATTATAATCTAGAGGAGTGTGTTCTCATTCTTTCTCTAGTTCATTCTGTGTGAATCTCATCAATGTGATTAACATAGTCATATTTCACCCATTAACAAAAGAAAGAAATATCAAATGTTCATTATTATGATGTGGAAAAAAAATGAATTATGACATATTATTTTACTTTTATTTATACATCGTGATAGTATTTGTTGTCCTGAATTTAATTTATGTAAATTTAAATCAAAAAGTTGTCTGTGTTTAGAGGATTCATGATGAAAATCATTATTGAGATGAGTAAGAATTACAAACAAACTCAAAAGAAAATGTGAGTAAATGACAGAATTTCTACTGTTAGATCATCTACTTCTTTATTGGCCCATAGATATGTAAAAAAAAAATTATTTATGTGTTTTTTTATATGAGCCAGACATGTTCTTTGTCAGATTCCATTCACCTTCACGAAAGCAGTTCTTTTAGGTCTCGGTGTCGTGGTTTCTGATGTGTACATGCAGTTTGAAAGGTCTTAATAAAGTATGTGTTGAGTTGAGCCGTCACTAGAGAAACGGCTCCAGCGCTGTCATCCACAGCTCACCTCAGCCAGTAATGAGTCAGACGCTCTAATCTGAGCTCTCTTCAAACACACAAGAGTCACCCACACACTCCCAGCCAGAGAGTGATTAATATAACATGTAATTAGAAAAAAATTAGAGGAAGAGAGAGGAGAGATGTGACTTAACCAGCGGGGAGTTCTTTTAAATGAAACCTAGATCTCGATCATAATTTAGAAAAGAATATATGCAGTCAAATAAAATGATTAAGTGGACAACTTTAATCATCTTTGCCTGATTAAGGATCTGGCTGTAAAGAAAGACTGGAGTTTGTCTAATATAGTTTGCTTTCGACAGGCTCTGCACAGAGATAAATGTAGGTATTTCAGCGCTTATAAAACTCATCCCTCATTAGAGCAGATAGCTTTATTTTAAAAGACAGTTTTATTCAACTCTAGTCAGCTGGCGAAGGTAAAAGCCAGCAGAGACACCAGTTATTAAGTGAGCGTGCGTGTCCTGCCGTGGTTTAATATGAGGTGTTACAGTATGGTGCTTTTCTAAAGGACTCATGTCATGAGGAATCAAATCTCTCTTGATCTCTGCAAATTAAAGAGTTTGATGTATTATGAAAACACGCTACGCAAAAAAATTTAAACTTCTAAAACACCATTTATTAGAATGAATTAAATACAAATTCAAATATATGATACATAAATATACACAGGCCCCTAAAGGTGGATTTTTGAAGTCATTTTTAACAGGACGGATCTGGTGTCGTCACGGCGTGTCTCTCTCTTCCGGTGTAGATTATCCGATAATTGCAATGATATGATGATAATAATGATAATTTGATATTGTTAGTAATATTTCAAGATGAACACTCACTATAGTAGAATTCACAAACAAGAATTCACAAAAAAATAACTAAACAAGGAAAGGGTGTGTAACTAAGTCAAAAATTATGACAACAAACAATTAACAAGAATTAAGGTAACGACTTTAAGAAAGAAAACCATGGCTAGAAGCCAGGTGGTTCTCGAGAGAAGGAAGAGGAACTGGAAACATAATCAAGGAGGGGCTGACCGAAAGGGAACATCAAGGTGGAGATAATGGAGGGAGGAGCCAGGGCTGAGATGGGAGGAGCCAGTGGTTGACAGCCTGTCAGTGTGAATGAGGATGATAGCAGAACTGGAGGAGTTCTGAATGACAAGGGAGCCCACCTGAGCCTGAGGGATGACAGACCAGGGTGAAGGCAAGGGAGCGTTGAGATCATGGTGGAGTGCAATGGGTTGGTGAGCCGAGGTGGAGTCCGGGGCTCAGAGTATGGTGACCAGAATGACATCAAAGTGTCCTGAGGGCAATTAGAGAGCAGATGGTTCCATATGCTTTCGAATCACACTTGCAATACTTTGATGTCATACTCTGCCCAGTGACGCATCGTCGACCACACCTTTTGGCAGAGGAGGGTGGAGAATTAGATGAAGGAGAGTTAGAGCTGGGCAGAGCTGGCCGATGGAGACTTCAAGAAACAGCAGGGCTTAAGCAGTGTTGACAAAGACAACTTGGAGCTAGGCTTAACCAGGGGTAATCAAGACGACTTAGAACTGGGCTGAACCAGTAGAGACTGAGAGGCTTTGGAACTCGGACTGAACCAGCACAGATGAAGACGAACTTGAAATCCGCACCGAAACCAGCAGAGATGAAGACGATTTGGGACTGGGCTGAACCAGTAGAGACTGAGAGGCTTTGGAACTGGACTGAACCAGCAGAGATGAAGATGTCTTGGAACTGGGCTGAACCGGTAGAGACTGAGGTTTTGGAACTGGATTGAAAAGGCAGGGATAAGGAACGACTTGAGACTGGACTGAACCAGCAGAGATGAAGACGACTTAGGACTGAGCTGAACCAGTAGAGACTTAGAGACTTTGGAACTGGACTGAACCAGCAGAGATGAAGATCGACTTGAGACTGGGCTGAACCAGTAGAGACTGAGAGGCTTTGGAACTGGACTGAACCAGCAGAGATGAAGACGAATTGGGACTGAGCTGAACCAGCAGAGACTGAGAGGCTTTGCAACTGGACTGAACCAGCAGAGATGAAGAAGACTTGGAACTGGGCTGAACCGGTAGAGACTGAGGTTTTGGAACTGGATTGAAAAGGCAGGGATAAGGACGACTTGAGACTGGACTGAACCAGCAGAGATGAAGATGACTCTGGGACTGAGCTGAACCAGTAGAGACTGAGAGGCTTTGGAACTGGACTGAACCAGCAGAGATGAAGATGACTTGGAACTGGGCTGAACCAGCAGAGATGAAGAAGACTTGGAACTGGGCCGAATCGGTAGAGACTGAGGCTTTGGAACTGGATTGAAAAAGCAGGGATAAGGATGACTTGAGACTGGACTGAACCAGCAGAGATGAAGACGACTTGAGACTGGGCTGAACAAGTAGAGACTGAGAGGCTTTGAAACTAGACTGAACCAGCAGAGATGAAGACGACTTAGAGCTGGGCTGAACCAGTAGAGACTGAGAGGCTTTGGAACTGAGACTGAACCAGCAGAGATGAAGACGACTTGGAACTGGGCTGAACTGGTAGAGACTGAGGTTTTGGAACTGGATTGAAAAAGCAGGGATAAGGACGACTTGGGATTAAGTTGAACCAGAAGAGACTGAGAGGCTTTGGAACTGGATTGAAAAAGCAGGGCTAAGGATGACTTGAGACTGGACTGAACCAGCAGAGATAAAGACGACTTGGGACTGGGCTGAACCATTAGAGACTGAGAGGCTTTGGAACTGGACTGAAACAGCAGAGATGAAGACGACTGAGACTGGACTGAACCAGCAGAGATGAAGACGACTTGAGACTGGGCTGAACAAGTAGAGACTGAGAGGCTTTGGAACTAGACTGAACCAGCAGAGATGAAGATGACTTGGAACTGGGCTGAACTGGTAGAGGCTGAGGTTTTGGAACTGGATTGAAAAGCAGGGATAAGGACGACTTGGGATTAAGTTGAACCAGAAGAGACTGAGAAGCTTTGGAACTGGATTGAAAATGCAGGGATAAGGACGACTTGGGACTGGGCTGAACCAGTAGAGATTGAGATTTTGGAACTGGACTGAACCAGCAGGGATAAGGACAACTTGGAATGGAACTGGACCAGTCTAGGATTTGGAACTGGACTGAACAAACAGATGAAGACGACTTGAGACTAGGCTGAACCAGTAGAGACTGAGATGCTTTGGATATGGAATGAACCACCAGGAATAAGGACATATTGGCAGATATTGATATTTAAATGCATTTTATGTAAGTATCTGCTATACTGTAATAAAGATCGCATTGATTTACATTACAAGAATATAATGTGTATGGAATATGGAATAAGGAATATGTATGTTGTTGTTTGGGCCTAAAACTGAATAAAACTGAGCTGTTTTTTCCATATTCTCACTATATAATACTATATGAGCCATAAATACAAACTTTAAAAAATAAAAAAATTAAAAAGGAATAATTTAATATTTTGTCTAAAGGTTCAAAAAAGAAGAGCTTACAGGAAGTTGGATTCAAATTCAGCCTCGTCACATCTCAGTCACATCCACTTTTCTGAATGGTTTTGACATTCCTATAAATTTAAGTCTATAAACAAAGATGAAGGAGGAGTATTCTCACATAACTGTATTTTTCATGTGTGTAGAGCGGCATCCCATCGAGTACGCTATCGACGGCACTAACAGATGGTGGCAGAGCCCGAGCATCATGAACGGGATGGACTACCATTACGTCACTGTGACTCTGGACCTGCAGCAGGTAAATGACAACAGCTCACAGTAACAGCCAATCAGAATGGATCTCACTCTTTCTCCAGGCATTCCATACAGCCACAGGTCATTTTGCATAATAATGCTCAAGCTCTTTACAGCATGATGGATTCTGATTGGCTGTCAATGTTTTTATTATTCATCAGCCGAGGAAAAAATCATTCTAAAAGTGATTCCAATGGTATTGCTATATCCTTATAGTTGTAATGTGGACTCATTATTCTCATTGAATTTTGAATAGTTATAGTTTTCATCTATGGTGTGAACAGGCCTGCAATTTTTTTGCCTGAAATATGCTATTTAAAAGTTGAATATCTAAAATATGAAGGCATTTTATAAAAATATAAAAATGATCTCAAAGCCATAGTTGAAAATTCTGTCATAATTTGAGAATA
This sequence comes from Hybognathus amarus, assembly GCA_030378365.1. Classification (NCBI taxonomy): domain Eukaryota; kingdom Metazoa; phylum Chordata; class Actinopteri; order Cypriniformes; family Leuciscidae; genus Hybognathus; species Hybognathus amarus. The sequence goes on from JAQIUQ010004891.1 coordinate 430,827, forward strand.
TTTTTCCCACACTGTTCCTCCTTCTGCAGAACAATAGAGAATTGTTTTAAGAATCGTACTAGACACTCTTTTCCATGCAATTATTATGAATGGGTTCTGGAGATTCACAAAACCAAAACAAACTATGATATGCTTGTCTACACAAAGTACTATAGATTACAGTCCAGTTAAGAAACATGGTTGAATTATAATTTCTTCCTTCTTTATTTTTAATGCAAATCGGGAATGAAACGGTCCCCTGCTCTGTCGCAGTCTCGAAAAGCATCCCTATTCACTCACCCGTCGCCTCTGTTCTTCTTCTCCCGCTCGTGGTGTGTGTGTGTACAGAAGCAGTGGCAGGTTAACTCTGGCAGAACAGTGAAATACAGTGGAGTTGAATGGCTTGCAGTAGTGTGTGGGCAGAATGCTCCCATCAGCCCTTATTAGATGCTGATCTGAGGCCAGTGCGAGCACTGCCGCCCAACCGCAGGAAATTACACAAACACCTACAGACTCGCAATTAAAGCAGTCAACAGATGACACCGGGTGCAGGCCGGTCAGAATGAGAAGCGACGTGCAAATTAATAGATGCGAGGCAAAATGATATAAAAACAGAAGCGATGGGAAGTAAGGAGCAGAGAGAATAATTGAGCGATTTAACTGTTTGTAACATGATTCTGTAGGATTTATGTTACATAGGATCATTCTACTTTATTTTTCATCAAATAAATGCAACCTTTAGAGACTTTCAAAAACATTACAAACAAATCTTCCTGACCCCAAAGTTTTAACGGTTGTGTATGAGGGAGCTTGTAGCCCCAGTTCTCAGTCATTTTCATTATGGAAAAATGTGGCATTTATTGTTCACCTAAAACAATATTAAGTAAGAAAGTCATACTCTATTTCAAACAGCATGAGGGTGATAAATAATGACAGATGTTCATTTGAGTGTGAACTATCTTTAATTCCTGCATTGTCCCTCTGTGCTGAAGAATATGACAGAGTGTGACACAGTACGGTGACAGAGAGAGAGAGAGAGAGAGAGAGAGAGAGTGAAAGGTGGCGGCAAGATAGAAGACAAATGAGTGTGACAGGGTTTGAGTATTCATTAGAGGGGCTGTAGAGGACATTTAGAGTTAATAAATCAGACGAGAGGCTGTGTAATTACTGACGGCAATCACACGTACAGCATCGGGCCACGACTGCCATCTCACCATCACTCACTCCCTGACAACCTGTCGCCACAATGACAAACGTGCACTAACACATTACAGCACGCTGAGCACTACAGCCAAACCCTTCTGAACTGAGGAAATTGATTCAATTGAATTAAGCGGTTGTTTAGAAACAGCAGGCTGATATGCACACGCTGGTCCTACTCCTTTATGTGCAATATGTTTGAGATGTTTTGTGCACAGTACTCATCATCAGAAGAGTCCGCTTGAACTGTACATGTGCAGATTTTCCACATTTTCTAGCCTTGCCAAATTTGCACATGTTGTTTTTCAGGCTCTGTCTGATCACACTCCAGTCTAATGAATGTGCATGTGCTTCAGTGTAGGAAACTGTGTGTGTGTGATGTTCCAATCACTGCAGATGTTCACCTGACCTCAAAACTCTTTAGAAATGTGAATAATCATACTAAAGCCCTGCACAAACACATACACATGTAAACGCACACACACATGCACTGAATGACCATTTTATGAGCATATTTTACAGAAAATCAGACTGTTCATTGAAATTCCTGTTGGATGTGCATGATGGGGAACAGTAAGAAAAAGGTTCAGAGTTAATTGAAAGGTCACCTGCAAATCTTGCTTGATAATTGAGATGCAAAAGGAAAAATCCATATTAAAATAATGTTTTTTTTTAACAAAATGTTGTACACAGAAGTATTGGTCTGTGAATCATTAAAATATTTTCAGGATGAAATTCCCACAGTAAAGAGAACAAATGGAGAAAATAAAATACCCAAGTTAAACAAATGCTGAAATGAAGAATACAAAACAATATCCATATGTTATATCTGGTTCAATTATCAGGAAGTGGAAATCCAACCACCTACACTGCTTTGAAAATATATTTGCACAGATTTCTCTACAATAACTGCAATGAGACTTGAGAGAAACCCCACAAAAAAGCCAATGATCACTTTAAAGGGATAGTTCAGCCAACCATGCATTACTCACCCTCAAGCTGTTTGAGATGCATATGTCAATCTTGTTTCAGACGAATTCATTTTCAGTTATTTTAGAAAATGTCTTAGACCCTTCAGTGGATATAATGTGAAGAAATGGGGTCCAGCTCCTTCAAGTCCCAAAAATGTGCATAAATCCTTCACAATAGTCGAAGGCCTTCTGAGGGTAATCCATGCGGTATTGTCGTAAAAATATACATATTTAAAACTTTATAAATGAAAATATCTGACTTCCGGCAATGATCGACGTACATTCACGGGGATGGAAGCTCGCGTACGTCACGTGCAGGAACCGTCGTGACGTCGCAACGTTTCCTACGCTACAGTCCTCCCTCCATAGACAGTATAAGAAATGGACAGAGCGATCTCATTGGAACTCCATTGAGAACGATTTGAAGCCTGTTTTTGGCGATTTTTTAGCACTTCCGTCCCTGACGCGCAGACTCAAACAGACCTTGCCGACGGAGGCGGAGAGTGTGAGTAGGAGTTGTCCATGAGCTAGGAAATGTAGACAAATATTCTGATTAATTATTTTGTCATTTTGCCTCCACGTTTCCCGATTGCGCGCAAGCTTCTTCTTCTGTCCATATGGTAATCTCTCTACTGTGCGACAGAGAGTCGCTTGGGTATGATGCAATCGTTAGCATACTTTCACTAAAACTGCTTCTACGGGGCCATAACATAAGCTGCAAGGTAATGGAGCAATTTATACATTGTGGTGTTTCTTTAGAAATAAATAAAGGACAAATGGGGTCTTCAAACGCCTCAGATGTAAAGTTATTCGCTGTCAAAGTGACGCCAAAAGGAATGGGAGTCAATGGGAATTCTAACGCAGGTGAAGTTCTGCTACAAGATGGCAGCTACAGCGAGACTTCAACTCCCGGTCGATGGATTACCCCCTTGCCTACCTCGTACGCCGGACTTCCATCGTGCTTCCATCACCCGTGAACGTACGTCAGCGTAGGAACCGTTCGCGACGATCGTTGCCAGAAGTCAGACATTTTCATTTATAAAGTTTTAAATATGTATATTTTTACGACAATACCGCACAGATTACCCTCAGAAGGCCTTCGTTTATCACCCTGGAGCCTGATGGATGATTTTTGTGAAGGATTTATGCACATTTTTGGGACATGAAGGAGCTGGACCCCATTTCTTCACATTATTTCCACTGAAGGGTCTAAGACATTTTCTAAAATAACTGAAAATGTGTTCATCTGAAACAAGATTGACATATGCATCTTCGAACGGCTTGAGGGTGAGTAATGCATGGTTTAAATATAATTTTTGGCCGAACTATCCCTTTAAAGGAGCTACAGAGTTTAGATGCTGACAATAAAGCGGCCTCTAGACCACAAAATAACCTTATAAAAGCAGAAGGCATTACCTGCGATTGTTCCTTTGTGCTGACATGAGATTAAGACAGAAATGCATACTAAATACACTATTCAAAATTGAAAGTATTTAATCTACATTCAAATATGTTACAAACATCAGTTAAGTCTGTATCTCAGTGCTCATGCCTCAAAGAGAGAAGTACAGTATGCTATGCTGAAATCATGCCACTGTCGCGGTGTGTAGCGGAGTGTAGGCAGAAGAAGAATTACTCCCCCTCCCGGAAGGCGTGGCCTCATGCCGTAGAACAGAGGAGGAGGGAGGGCGAGCTGAAGGCTGGGCAGGGCGTGGCCAGGGCGGACCAGGCTGAGGGCTTGAACAGGGCGGAGCAGGTCCAGGGTGTGACCAGGGTGGAGCAGGCTGAGGGCATGGCCCGGGCAGAGCAGGCTGAGAACCAGGGCAGAGCAGGCTGAGGGACGGAGACCAGGGCGGAGTAGATGGAGGGAGGACCCATGGTGGAGCCCATGGAGGAAGGAGCCGAGACGGAGGCGAGGCTGACGACACCAGGGGGCGACTGACAGGGGGCGGAGCAGATGGGAGAGGAGACCAGGGGTGATGGGGTGATGATGAGGGACCGGGGGAACATGGTGATACCGCAGGCTCAGGTGACCGAAGTGACAGGGACACAAAAGGACACGGTGAGGACAGAGGGAGTGAGGACCGATGGGGCACTGAGGGGAGTGAGGAGTCCAACAGAGACTGGGGGTGGGGGGGTGGGGGGTGGAAGGACGAGGTGAAGCCGGATGATGGAAGTCCAGAGGTGAGGGAAGGACGACGGAGGACCAAAGGGAATCCGGGGGACGAGGGAGCCTGGCGGAACTGTTGGAATGAGGGGCCATGGTGGAGCTGAGGGAGGTAGGAGCCAAGGGGGAGCAGATGGGACGAGGGGCGAAGAAGTGTCCAGGTAGAGGAGGTGGGAGGCAAAGACCGGGAATCCACCGACCAGGCTGGATTAGGAGGGCTGGAAGGCAGAAGGGCTGACAGGTGACCTATGAGAGGAGGCGGGAGAGGGAGGCTGGTCTCTGGCTCTGGTTGGACGATCTCGGGATCTGGCTGGGCTGTCTCGGCGGACGAGACTCTGGCTGGGCTGTCTCGGCTGGACGAGACTCTGGAAGGGCTGTCTCTGGTGCTGGCTGGACGGTCTCTGGTGCTGGCTGGTCTCTGGCGTTGGCTGGATGGTCTCTGGCGCTGGCTAGACGGTCACTGGCGCTGGCTGGACGGTCACTGCCGCTGGCTGGATGGTCTCTGACGCTGGCTGGACAGTCTCTGGTTGGACGGTCTCAGGCTGGACAGGGCTGGACGGAACCAGCAGTGAAGTGGTGTCGGCGGGGCTCGGACGGAACCAGCAGTGAAGTGGTGTCGGTGGGGCTGGACGGAAGCCAGCGGTGATGAGGGTTCAGGTTCGGCAGGGCTGGACGGAACCAGCGGTGAGGAGGGCTCGGGCGTTGGAGTGGGGCTGGTGACGTCATCCACGGTGAAGGATGATCCACAGGACACCAGCACCCACTCCACATAGGCCGCCAAGCTCCACTGAGGGCCCTCCCCGGACAACTGCACTCTGGTGGCGGTGTTGAGAACTGTCACGGTGTGTAGCGGAGTGTAGGCAGAAGTAGAAGACCGAAAAGGCAAATGCTCCAATAAAATTACTTTACTTAAACACTAAAAATAGGTACAGGTACAGAAGACAGGCAGGAACACTTACACAACTCAGGGTAACATCTACATCGACCGACAATAACTGAATGAAACAGAGGGAACTAAATACAAGGAGGAATCAAACATAATGAGGTGAAAACCGGTGACACAGATGATGAAGACGATGCACAGGTGGTTGATGAGGGAGTGAGTTCAGGTGTGGAGACAAGAGGATCCTGGGAAGTGTAGTGAAGAAGCGCAGATGGAGACTGTGACAGCCACAGCACTGACATCTTGTTAAAATAGAGAGAAGAATGACTGGTGCACATATGAGAACAAATGGGAACAACTGAGCAAGGCAAACATATGATATCTGTCCATTTGAGAGTCTATAATTGTAAAATAATTGTAAGTGTAAGTGTAAGCTAAACTTGAGAAAAGTACCTGGAGGAATGAGTCAAAAAAGCCTAGTACAAACAGTACATACATAACAAAGCAGCTCTGTAGCTTACAATGAACACTTCAGCATGAGCTGACACATATGAATAATAAATACATACATAATAGATTCAAGTGGTCCAGAACAAAGGAATTTATTCAAATAAAACAAACTAAAAGGATAAAGCAAACAGCACAGCATGTAACACACCATGCCGGGGGCAATGAACAGTGAACAATGAGGTACTTAAATACACAGTGATGAAGAACTTAATATTGTTGTGATGACTGAATGAGTGTCCATGGAAACTGACTGGTGGGAAACTAGGAACAAGCAAACAGGCAACTGATGATAAACCAACTAAAAGTTCATAAAGGTAAAACTTAGACAAACTAAACCATGTAATTGTGACAGAAAACCACGAACAAGTCACTGCACTATGACAGATTAAATGAAGGAAGAAGTGTGGGGGTTTTGAAAGTGGAACCAGGCAGGGCCGCAGGATGACCCATGGGGAGTGGATGGGATGAGCCCATGGAGGAGTGGATGGGATGACCCATGGAGGAGTGGATGGGATGACCCATGGATGAGTGGATGGGATGACCCATGGAGGAATGGATGGGATGACCCATGGAGGAGTGGATGGGATGACCCATGGATGAGTGGATGGGATGACCCATGGAGGAATGGATGGGATGACCCATGGAGGAGTGGATGGGATGACCCATGGATGAGTGGATGGGATGACCCATGGAGGAGTGGATGGGATGACCCATGGAGGAATGGATGGGATGACCCATGGGGGAGTGGATGGGATGACCCATGGGGGAGTGGATGGGATGACCCATGGGCGAAGTGGGATGGGATGACCCATGGATGAGTGGATGGGATGACCCATGGAGGAGTGGATGAGATGACACCATCCATTCCTTCATGGGTCATCCCATCCACATCCCATCCACTCTTGGTGAGAGCCAGAGGGAGGAGAGAACATGGTTGAGCTGAAGGGACGAGGGAGCATGGTGTAGCAGAAGGAGGGAGTATGGTGGAGCAGGAGGGAGTATGGTGGAGCAAAAGGACAAAGGAGGAAGCATGGTGGAGCAGAGGGAGGGAGGAGTGAAACACTCTCTCTTGTTTCAAATGCAGCTGTTGCCTTTTTTAAAGATTGTTTTGTACGCTGTAATGGATTATAAGACTACAAACAGGTAAAATTTTAAAACAGTAAATACACAGTGATGAACTTAATATTGAACAGAGCTGTGATCATTGAATGAGTGTCCATAGAAACTAATGACTGGTGGGAAACTAGGAACAAGAAAACAGATGATACACAAACAAAAAGTCCATGAAAGTGAAACTAGACAAACTAAACTGAACAAAATTGTGACAGTATGTATTGTGGACAGTTTAACCTATTAACTGATTAATAATCCTTACCTATTATTTGACTTGTCAGGCTACACTAATTTCTGTCTCATTAAAGGGATAGTTCACTTTGAAATGATTTTTGGTAAGTTTTAGCTTACCTAAAGTGCGTCCAAGATGTAGGTGTCTTTGTTTTTACAGTATTTTCAATTTTGATATGTTTAGGTCAAACCATTCTTGTCTGTCAGTCATGTAATTAGGTGGTGACCATAGACCTGCATTATATGACTGACAGACAAGAACGGTTTGACCTAAAAATATCAAAAATACTGAAAACAAAGACACCTATATTTTGATGCCCTTGAGGTAAGATAAAAGTATAAGTATTTTTGGTAAGTTTTAGCTTATTATTTAGCTTATTATTAAAAAAAAAATAATTTCGAAGTGAACTATCCCTTTAAAAGTATTAAACAATATGGTCATACTTAACTATGACTTTTGCTTCAAACCTTAATTACTGCTTATTAATAGTTGGTAAGGTAGTTGTTAAGCTTATGTATTGGGTGGATTAAGGGATTGTAGAATATGGTCATGCAGAATAAGGTGTTAATATGTGCTTTATAAGTACTAATAAACAGTCAATATACTAGTAATATGCATGATAATAAGCAACTAGTTAATTGTGAGAATTGGACACTAAACTAAAATGTTACCAACAATACAATATTTAAAAGCTGTTATCTTGAGCAGATGATGTTTACTTTCACGGCTTCTCTCTTTCTCTCGCAAGACCAGGAAAGTATGGCATTTTATGCTTCATTATTATTCATCATCATTCCTAAATCATGGACAACTGACAAACACACGTCTGGAGGAGCAGGTGTTCTCTTCTCAGCTCTCACGAATCATACCCAACTAAACTAATTAAGCTACATTTTATTTCGTATGGGAAATATTTATTCCTTAAAAAAGTGCAGTTGTCTCAAACCACATCCTAATCCTATCAGAAAACCTCATGCATTTTTACAATAAAAAAAACCCCAGAAAAAAAAAGAGATATTTTTACAAATGAGGAAAACCCCAAATGGAGGTTTTAGGAGTTTTGTCAGCTTAAGAATTTGTCCCCAAAAATATGGGGTATACACACACACACACACACACACTCCAAAATCCCAAAAAGTGCATTCCTAGTTCAATGTTTTTTTGTTTAGTTTTTTTTAAAAAGGCTATACAAAAAATGAATGGAAATAAATCAGGGAAAATATAAGTGGGTGAAAATGATTTTATTTTTGTTACTGTTATTTCTGCCAGTTGTTCTTGTTCAGTCAAATTATGCAACATAATGCTGGATCCAGTATGATATCAGGAAAATTAAATAATGGCAAAACAACATGTTCACTTCCAAGTGTTTACCCTTCTGGCTTCTCAGTTATTAAACATTTGCTGGAGTTTGTTCATCTGAACTGAAAGTTATTGAAGCCTCTGAGAATAATCTTTGACAGAAGAGACGTGACACGCAGAGAAAGCGCTGTCATCTGTGTGTGAGAGAGAAAGAGTGAGGAGGATATATCTGTGTGTGTGTGTGTGTGTAGGAAGCAAGGTCTTGAGGCCAGCACACAGTCAGATGAGGGAGTCACATCTGTGTTTGAGTCGTGCCATTTCTGACAGGTTGTGGGTTTTTTATAGCTCTCCTTCTCTCTGTCACACACTGCAGGGATGGCTGTTTGTCTCCTATGAAATCTGTGGCCTTTGCTAGTGAGAATCGCTCACGGTAAATGAACACCTGAGGGCAGCTGCGCATGCTGTCTTCATGAACACTGTCCACACACACACACACACTCATCTAAAATGAGAACAGGGGACTTCTATTTTTTAGAGATGCACCAATTCTTATTATTTTTTTTTGCCGATACCAATTTTAATAAACAACTATTGGGAGATTCCGATCAAAGCATATGTTAAGGTAGTTTATTGCTGCATTATAAAATAATTTCTATTGAACATGGACTAGATCCATTTAACATTAACACGCCTACATAAATACGACATAACAAACATGAATTAATAAACAGTGATTTTCTGGAAAGTCTCACAGTAGTTTTCAGATACAGAAATAAAGTAATACAATATTCTTCAATGTATGCTTTAAATATACATTAATCCTTATTATAGTTACGAAATGTTATTTAGTCAAGAGTATTTAATGATTTTGTCTGTTGTTTGATTGAGAGACAGCAGCAGGAATAATATGCTACTGTCACTTTAAGAGCTGTGCAGTATGTAAGCAATAAGGTACGAGAGGCTGTGCTGTATCGTGAAATAAGTAACAGCTGAAGGGCGTTGTTAGGCACGACGCAGAAGCGGAGTGAACCCCTTCAGCTGTTACTTATTTCACGATACAGCACTTGCCTCGAGTATTTTATTGCTTTTATAAAACGGTTGCCACACAATATTAAAGTAAAAAACAATATAAGTGCAACTTTCTTGAAGTAAAATCACTAAAAGCCTACCTTCCGCTGGAAAAAATAGTCCATGAGCGTGAACAGCAACAACGTTCCAATGTGTAAAATGCATGAAAGCTCAAATAAAAACAACATAGAACCGCAGTGTTGCGCAGCGATCAATAGAACCGTTGGGTGAAGCGGTCGTAGCCGTGTTTTATCGTGAATAAAGCACAGCTCTTGACCAATCAGAATCAAGGATTCGAACTACCCGTTTTATAAATACTGATACAAAAGGGTTTTATGTATCAACTGTTTGTTGACATTGATTTTAAGGAGTAGTTTACCGGTTTAACAAAGTTTAAGTTTTATAAGCTCAAATGCTCGCATTGCTCTGTTCTGTGATGCACGTTCGTGACTCTCCTGTTCAAAAATGAACAAAACTTTTTTTGGAGCCATTTTGTTCTTTCAGCGAATGAAATTAACGAAATGACTGTTGTTGTATACTTTGTTAAATTATGGAATTTTTAAAGTGCATTTCTTCATGCTTGCAATTTACTTACTGTAATTGCTACTCTTAGAAAGTAATAAAACATATGATAAATGCATTGAATGCTTGGAAGAAAGTACACTCAAATATATTTCAGTGGCTTAGTAAATATCACAGTAATAATTAACTTTATTCACTTAATAAAATCTCAAAATCTGAGTTGAACATACAAAAATAAGAATTAAATTAATAACAGTTAATTTTTTTTCTAACATTTCCAGTTATATTTAAGTATTTGATGAACCAATTATTTATTTAAAATATACTTTATTAATTTATTAGTCTAGTGAAATTTCCATCAAAATATTTTGAGAACGGATAATTAAACTGATCTGTTTCAAGAACCACAAATATTACTCTATCCAAATCAATATTATTCATATTTAACACACGCATAATAAATTGAGTAAGTTTAAAACAATGCGCCCCTCCCCACCCTCTGATGTGACGACTCAACGGTTGAGTGAGTGAGCCCGGGCGGGCTGTTCTCCGGTCTCCAGAACAACACTTTTCTCTTCTCGGAGGCGCAGAATTGGTCTATTTCCTCGGTGAAATTCAGGTTCATGTATGTTTTATTTTATCTATAGATTCACTACTGTGGTTTAAATCATTTTATTTAAAGCAAAAATAACATACATATGTGACTCACCTAAGTTAAACAAGTGTCGCGCCTGTCTTTTCGCGTAACTGTTTGTTCATAAGTAGCACGTTTTGGAGTCCGTCGCAGCATCTTTCGGTTCTGAGTGAAACTAGAGACGGCGGTCTAGAAGTATCTCCCGCAGAGCGCGAGTCCATCTCCGGCACGAGAACCATATTGCTGTCATCGACAATAGGCCAATGTCATGTAACGTACCGGTGGTTGTATGGAATAATTTTTATTTTTACATTTAGTCAGTTCATACAGTGTATGTAATTTATTTCACTGCTTTCAAATTATATCAGTATTTTTAACTATAAAAATGTTTTAGTGTAGTAAATCATAGTAAAAGTGTTTAGAGTGTATATTTTATAATATATTTATATTTTGAGTAAAAAATAAAAAAATAAAAATTATATATATATATATATATATATATATATATATATATATATATGCTATATTTCTTGTTTGTTTGGAAGACACTCTTAATTAATTTGTAATGTACTTGTAATACAAAAAAGTATGCTTTAATATCTCTAATTAAAAATGAAAATACGCATGTACTTAAAGTGTACTAAGTATACTTAAAATTGTCTCAATTTAGCATGACAAAAGTACACTAAATACACTTAAAGTAATACTTTAGTATAACTAAAACACACGTTGTACAAAAAAATAATTATCCAAAATAGCACACTTAGAGTTAACTAATCATTAACACACTTGAAGTATAAAATTAGACAATTAGTCTGGCTACAAGTATCAGGATGTTACGAGGCGTCATAGTGACATCACAAAATGGGCGTGGGCACGAACTGGTTGGCAGAAAGAACCAAAACATATGCAGCAGTCTATGTGTTCTGTCGGCGTTTATAATAATTCTTTGTACGAAGAAGCAAAAATTAGATATAAGGTAAAGCTTTTTATATAACCAAGGTTCATGTTCTATGCCTGATCCATATCGCCTGAGTGAGAATTGGAGCAAAAGCCCAAACACATGGCCAGATTTGACATTCGGTGACATCTACCTGTATCTCATCGACATGCCGTCTATGTTAACCAGTGAGGCGTACAAATCTTTAGATGCCTATAAGTCATAATTACGAATATTACTTGTGTTAACTGGATAACTGGTAAATTTGTTACAACTAGAGTAAAAGAGGTGTAATTTGTTCATGGGCTATATTTTGAATCAAAATGATCTTACCTCTAGATATATAACATTGGTCAACATATACGTAAAAATGTATCAAAGAAAATACAATAATTTGCCCTTAATCTATAAGGGTGTGTACACAGATGATACACTGACTGTACAGTACCCAATCTTTGGGTTAAATTATGACTTTATAATACTGTGCGGCAAACGCCATTACTTTTCTACCAACAAGAGCACATGTAACCGCGTCGTGACGTCAGCGGGTAGAGCCAGACCGATATATCGGCCGGCCGATATTTATCGGCCGATATTCAGGCATTTTCCAAAATATCGGTATCGGCAGTTATAATGGCCGATAAATGAATATTTAAAAAAAAATTAAAACGGACTAAATACGCTTCAATCATCTCTCCTTGGCCTGTTATATTGAAAATGTATGTTTTACAATTTGCAGTATGACGTAATCCATTGCTAAATTATGGCTCATCATAGACTAGCTAACCACAAAGCTAGCTAATGCCACTATCATCAGTGGAAGATCACTAACGTTAACATTAATGAGCTTGGAAACCCCATTGAACTTCCGCCTAAATAAATAATCTCTTTTTAAAATGCTTTATCATATTATTTTTAGCTAAAACAAATAACTATGTTAGGGAATTCTGTTAACGTTTTGTTACACATTTCTAAAAAAAAAAAACATAAAAATCTCAGGCCAATGTATCGGCATATGGACTTTAAAACCCCAAAATATTTGTATCGGCCTTCAAAATCCTTTATCGGTACGGCTCTAAGTCACGGCGGAAGATCAGCTATACTTAGCATACTTTTTTACTGCTCTCTTTATATTATTACATCTGTTACATTACTGTTTAATAAATAAATAAATACATGGACATGAAATAGGGTTGTTGATTTTGTGAGAAGTAAGAGTGTCTGTTAAATTCATGTACAACCCGATCTGATAATGTACAAAGCAGAGTGTAAATAAATGTGAAATTAAAGTAAATTATACCTCAGTTCTCCCTGGACATCATTCATATCTGACCGCTGAATGCTGCAGCTGACCATTCAGAATATGTGTATGTGTTAGTGAGTTTTGAGTGTGTTACTGGCATTGCCTTCAGTTCCCTGTGCCTTTCATACAGTAGTTTAGTCGACGATGCTGTTCAGACGTCCTTGATTCGCTCCTGCCTCGCCTCTCTCTCTGAACACAACACACAGAACAGCATTGTGCTGCGAGAGATGGTAACACAAGCCTGGTATCTGCTGGAGATGAAAGAGTGTGTGTGTTTCTCATGGGGCAGTGTTAGCTAAAAAGGTAACACAAATGAATAGAGACTCCAGGCCTAGCTTCTTTCCCCCCGTTTCTCATGTTTTCTTTTTATTCAGGTAAGCTGAAATGTCACTTCGCCCTGAAGCTTTCTGAAGGCCGCCGAGAACCTGTCAGGGACTGTGTTTTAACGTGTCACACCGTGATACACACACCGCCCCTCGTGTGTGTGTGTTCATATGTGCCCTGAGTCTTTTGCTGATGAATAAAAGAGTGAAATACATGGGAATCAAGTTTTCATTTCTTTCTCAGATCTTCTCTTGCATTTCTGTTCTCCAGTTCAACATTCATCCATTATGAGTCTGGCTTTATATCATGTTTGAGCAATGGTGTGTTGTATTTGACAGTTATTATTGGAAGTCTTTCAGAAACATTTCTAATTATTATCAATGTTGAAAACAGTTGCTGCATATTTGTTCAGGAAAATCTTTTGTTTAAATGCTACAGATTTTCGTCAGAAAAGCGTATGTTTGCGCGAATATATTAATGTGCCGTTCCGCATTCTTCCTCTCACATAGGTTTTCCAGTCGCGTGTGTGATTTCTGAAGGCTGCGAACTCGCCTCGGCCTGGGAACTGGATTCTGGAACGTTCTCTGGACGGCGAAACGTTCATGCCGTGGCAGTATTACAGCGATCACAGACACCGAGTGCCTCACACGCTTCAACATCAACCCCAAAACAGGCCCGCCGTCCTACACGCATGATGAAGAGGTCATCTGTACCTCCTTCTACTCGAAAATACATCCTTTGGAGAACGGCGAGGTGAGAAACACCTGGACTCAGAGAGACTAAAGTAGCGTCATTATAAAGGTTTGAACGCTATGCAGTGACTTCTGGAGGGCTCATATATCCTGTACTGTTTTATCATTTGACTTTTTTCTTTAAATTCATTATTATGTTAATCAAAGTTTCATTCTTAAGATTTCCATTCCTATTTTACTATGAATTAAACCAAAAGTGCACATATCCAGCAGGCAGAAAGTATGAAGCTTTTAGTATAAATATGTTAGCATTAACCCTTTAGAACCCGCGTGTCGTCGCGACACACACCAGCAAGCTGTATTTGTTTTACCGTAACTCATCAAAACCATTCAAATTGCCCCTGACAGTAGACACAGGACCGGCACGTGCACTTCTGCCGCTCTCCACGAAAAAAATTGTGCCGCCCCTGTATTTGCAGCGTATACCAGCAACAACACACAAAGACCAATATGCCATCTATAACGCAAAACCAGCAACAACACATAAAGACCAATAAGCCATAGGCCTACATAAGCAAATATGTGCGCAACACGCGTGTGCCCAAAATGTCAACAATAATAAAGTTTATGCAGGAGGAAATTTAGTCAAATGCCTGCTGGCATTTTTCTTCAGTAGTCATGACAGGACTTTTCCAAATAATCACATTTCACCTCCTCAAATTACTGTTGTTTGCAAATTTCTTTACACCACTTTCTGTGCGTAAAAAAACACACAAATGAAATGTCCGCAAGGCAAGCACATTATATCAGTCAGCAGGTTCAGCATCGAGCAAATAACAGTTTACGCCTACGTTTCAGAAGCGCGACCAGGCGGGCCTTCAGTCGCAGCAAAGCTCTTCACTGCATCCTCTTTATTGATTCTCTGAGCCAGTTCACGCTCTATGAAGATTGTTGCCAGCCTTGTTTCATTACTGCGAAGGTAGTTTTTTTTTAATTAATTTCAACTTTGAGAAACTGCGTTCTCCTGAAGCGATATCGTTTTCACGACGACATCCTGTCCCTGATCGGTGATTAACGGACGATGTATTCAACAACACTCACCAAAACGCTTATAATAAATGGACATGGCAAGAGTCTTTAGTCGCTGAAATGTTAGTTTGGTCAGAATGCACGGAGACTAAACACATGGGAGAATGTTGCTATGGTTACCATGCTGTCAAACATGGGATTGGTGGAATGATAATGCAGTGACGTATTTTAATGCGGCTATCAGAAAACATCAAAGTAACTACAGTAACTACCCAGTTCAAATAACAAACACCTTAATGCAACTAATTCGTTCTGCTCGTTACGCCGTAATTCTTAATTAGAGAAAGTAGGCAAGAGAAAAATATATTCACACACACACTTAAGAGTCCCTCTCATTTAGAGCTCACTCAAACACAAACATGCATAATTCTTCATGTTTTCGTTTTGTATGAAAATTGTCTCTGATATCTGGGTAACACAATAAGTAATACATACACTCATTTAAACAGATATCAGAGCAAATTTACACACAAACCCAAATCAGTGTAGATTATGCATGTTTGTGTTAATACAGCTGCTAACTTCCCCACACGACTCGTCCAACAGCTAATCACAGGCTGACATGAACGCCCACACAGGCATGATAGATGAGATGGAAGTTCTCCTACAGCAGCAGTTTTAATGTGTGTGTGTTTCTGAAAGTCAGATTTACAGCTGTCAGATCATTAGGACTATATTGAACTGTAATGTGTGTGTGTGTTTACCATACTAATGAGGGAGGTGGGTAGAGAAGATCAAGCCTGGACTTAAATGTCCGCTCCATCTTCTTTAAAAACAAGACATCATAAACTCACACAGCACTAATTAGCACACATCATTAACCCAAGAAAAAACAGCCCAGTTCTACACGCACGCACACACACACACACGCACACATTACATCCTTGAGCAGCATTTCCAACACTTGTTAATAGATTGCATTAATAATTTTATTTATTGGTTTATATTCTGTGAACACTATGATGGTGGTCATTCTACATTTAGAATTTGTAAAATTTGAATTTGAATTTTTTTAATTTGTGGACCTGATTAGAAAAGGCTAAATTATCTTAAAATAGTCTCCCATCATACACACACACTCACACATATACACTGTATATGAAGAGTTCAGATGCAAAAGCCTCTAAATGCCATTTGAAATTTTCTTCTAAAATGATCATTTTTATCAAGCTTGTATATTTAAGTTCAGTAATTTCACTTAAATTACAATTAATAGGTAATCTTCATTGCCATTTAAGTGAAATTACTGAACTTTAATATACAAGCTTGATAAAAATCATCATTTTAGAAGAAAATTTCAAATGGCACTTAGAGGCTTTTGCATCTGAACTTCTTCATATGTACCTAGATATACTGTATGTACCTGTACTTAGTGTTGTTGTCTATATTTTATCCCCACCAATAAAGAAACAGGATCAATTGCTGCACTACCACAGTTGGAAAATGATTCAAGGACTCATAATGACTCATTAATTCTTGTTTTCTTTCAGATTCACACCTCACTAATCGACGGCCGTCCCAGTGCGGATGATGCCATCGCCCATGTTGCTCAACTTCACCTCGGCCCGCTATATCCGCCTGCAGTTCCAGAGGATTCGCACCCTAAACGCTGACCTCATGACCCTCGATGTCAATGACCCTGGAGACATAGACCGCAGTCATATCAGCAGACGGGTGTGTGTGTTTCTCTGCTGGAGCTATAGAGACTAGTGCAATGTCTCTGACACCAAGAGAATGTGCCACACGTGTGTTTGTCGTCACATACGCCATCTGTGTGTGTGGATGGTTGAAGCTAAAGCTGCCCGGCCGCTCATCCATTACAGCCCTCTCCTCCTTAGACAGATGGGTTTTAATTAACATCACACAGTAATTAACAAATCGGCCCGCTCTTTACCTCAAAGACGCCATATCAAACGCCTCCACCCACCCACTTTCTCCTACAAACTCATTAACTCGCTGATTGACCTGTTTCCATCAAAGAGAGGGTTGCGTTTATGAAATGCAGGATTATGTTTCTCACGTGCATTGAGCAATTTGGATAAATGTATTTCATCCAAATTATTTTCATTACAAAGAGTCTTTTGTAGTCTGGGAGGCATAAACTGGCTAATTTAAAGGATAATTTGAAGGTTATGTGTGTCATTCCTGTATGTGGAAAGTGTAGTGCGAGGTTAGTTCACCCAAAATTAAACAATTATCGTTCCAAACCAGTAAGAAGTTTGTTCATCTTCGAAGCACAAATTAATATATTTTAGATCAAATCTGAGAGATTTCTCTCCCTCCCTTGACGGTCCACACAACTACCACTTTGATGCTTCAAAAGGTTCATACAGAGCTCATAAAACTAATCTTTATGATATTTGATCCATCTGTAGAAACAAATCAGCGCTGCGCAAAGGCAGTATGGGGAAACCCACACTACTTTCAGACACAAAATTTATAGGAGTAGAGAATGTAATATTACCGCCCAAAAAAGCACCTCTTAAACCAGACGCTAACTGGTCGATTGTGTTGGTCATTATGGAAATGATCCTGCTGCGTCTGTGTTCTTAAAATTGCGCATCGTCAATATATCACGAGCAGACATTCCACTCATATCCTTGTTTTTATGGGATTGTGCTTTCACGCAAATTTGCCCTGTTTCAGTAAATCTGGCATTGATTAAACAGTGATTATTAAACACAATCAAAAACTCCCGTACATGCTTGACGAGTGAGAGCAAACCTCATTGGTTCTTGAGGAAGCTCAGCGTGATGCGTAACACGAGAACGAACTTCATTGGTTCTTGCTGAAGCTCAAACGTGATGTGTAATATGAGAACGAACCTCATCTGGTTCTTGAAGAAGCTCAAATGTGCTGCGTAACACGAGAGCGAACCTCATTGGTTCTTGCTGAAGCTCGAACGTGATGCGTAACACGAGAACGAACCTCATTGGTTCTTGCTGAAGCTCGAACGTGATGCATAATATGAGAACGAACCTCATTGGTTCTTGATGAAGCTCGAACGTGATGCGTAACACGAGAGACGAACCTCATTGGTTCTTGCTGAAGCTAAAACAAGATGTGTAACACGAGAACGAACCTCATTGGTTCTTGCTGAAGCTCAAAAGTGATGCGTAACATGAGAACGAACCTCATTGGTTCTTGATGAAGCTCAGACGTGATGCGTAACACGAGAACAAACCTCATTGGTTCTTGCTGAAGCTCAAACGTGATGCGTAACACGAGAACAAACCTCATTGGTTCTTGCTGAAGCTCAGCGTGATGCGTAACACGAGAACGAACCTCATTGGTTCTTGCTGAAGCTCAGCGTGATGCGTAACACGAGAACGAACCTCATTGGTTCTTGCTGAAGCTCAAACGTGATGTGTAATATGAGAACGAACCTCATTTGGTTCTTGAAGAAGCTCGAGACGTGCTGCGTAACACGAGAACGAACCTCATTGGTTCTTGCTGAAGCTCAAACGTGATGCGTAACACGAGAACGAACCTCATTGGTTCTTGCTGAAGCTCAAACGTGATGTGTAACACGAGAACGAACCTCATTGGTTCTTGCTGAAGCTCAAACGTGATGCGTAACATGAGAACGAACCTCATTGGTTCTTGAGGAAGCTCAGCGTGATGCTAACACGAGAACGAACCTCATTGGTTCTTGAGGAAGCTCAAACGTGATGCGTAACATGAGAACGAACCTCATTGGTTCTTGATGAAGCTCGAACGTGATGCGTAACACGAGAACAAACCTCATTGGTTCTTGCTGAAGCTCAGAACGTGATGCGTAGCACGAGAACAAACCTCATTGGTTCTTGAGGAAAATCTTAACGTGATGCGTACCACGAGAACAAACCTCATTGGTTCTTGATGAAGCTCGAACGTGATGCGTAACACGAGAGACGAACCTCATTGGTTCTTGCTGAAGCTAAAACAAGATGTGTAACACGAGAACGAACCTCATTGGTTCTTGCTGAAGCTCAAACGTGATGCGTAACATGAGAACGAACCTCATTGGTTCTTGAGGAAGCTCAGCGTGATGCTAATACGAGATTCGAACCTCATTGGTTCTTGAGGAAGCTCAGAACGTGATGCGTAACATGAGAACGAACCTCATTGGTTCTTGATGAAGCTCAAACGTGATGCGTAACACAGAACAAACCTCATTGGTTCTTGCTGAAGCTCAAACGTGATGCGTAGCACGAGAACAAACCTCATTGGTTCTTGAGGAAAATCTAACGTGATGCGTACCACGAGAACAAACCTCATTGGTTATATAAGCATAGACCTTATGGGCCCTATTTTACCGATCTAAGCTCATGGTCTAAAGTTGCGGGCGCCTGTACACTTCAGGTGCGTCGGAATACACTTTTGCTAGTATAAAAACGGGAAAATGGTTGGCGCTCCCAGCGCATGGTCTAAAAGGGTTGTCCCTGTTCTAATAATGAGTAATGGGACTGTTTTGGCCGTAACGTGAAATAAACCAATCAGAGTCTCATCTCCCATTCCCTTTTTTTTACATGACTGAATTTGATAGTGGAAAGACCGAGACGTGTCTCCAGAGTGCAAACGGATCTCCTACAGGCAAGCCGGATTCCACAATATCTTTCTTGATTTCAGAATAATCAATCCAATTAATTTGTCATCAACAATCATCATGACTATCCCATCAGCATGAGAGGAAGCATATATATAGGCACTCACCTCACCTACATTCCTTGGCAGTTTCAGCATCCCTCCACCACCATCACACCTCACTCTCGGCTTGTTCCTTCCACGGCCAGAACTCGGAGGGTTCGGGACGAATACCGAGCCCGGAGCAATCTCCTCGGACAGCACGTCCAAGGAGTAAGTGTGAACTTGTGAAATAACAAAAAAAAAAAAAATTGCGCCATTGACTGAAGACCAGATTTCAGTTGGTCATTGTTTCAGTCTATTTCAGTTCCTCTAAATAGGCACAAGGCACCAGAACAAACCTCGTTTTCAGACCAGCAGCCCATGGGCCACAAATTTAAACTATTTAAATAACGTGGCGCAGGACGTGAAAATGAAAACTGCGTCAGGCTGAAACTAGCCAAAAATTGCGGCAGGTGTACGATTCAAGTTCAAGACCTTTATTAGTCCCCGAAGGGCGATTAGTTTTGCTGCAGTAGCCAAATAGATTAACATGCATTACACAACAACATCAACAACAATTAAAAATACACGGTCATACAGGTGAAGTATGTCAATGTGCAGACATTACCTATGATAACGCCGAAAGGGTACAATATCGGTCACATGACTAAACATCTTGTCATCGTTTTCGAATACCGTTTTCACAGTCCACACTACAACACGGAAAAGTCATTTTTAAATGTACCACTTCTTTGATGCCAAAACAGAAAAAAGAAGCATTTCCGGACAAAAACATATTAGTGTGGACATGAACTTTTTGAAGCATGGACTGTCATTGGATGGACAGAAATCTCAGATATCTTCATTGGTGTTTCAAAGATGATCAAAAGTCTTACAGGTTTGGAACAACATGAGGGTGAGTAAATGATGACAGATTTTTTCATTTTTGGGTGAACTAACCCTGTACACTACGACTCTGTGGTGCTTTCAAACCATTGATCTGTTTGTTTGAGCTTCAGAACCAACTCCACTCAATAGTGATGCAGTCAGTACCTTTAGGGTGTAGTATTGTGCATAATAAAATAGTGACATGTTTACCACACACCACAGACCCCCTATCATCAGCATCTAGATCATTTCATCATTTAGAATCATATATTAAAAAAACACTCTGGCAGTTTGTTTGTTTACTTCACAAACTCCTCTGTTTTTGTTGTGTGAGGTGTTATGGGAATTTCAGGCTGAATAGGCATAACGTATAGACACTTTTCTTGAAAAATTCTTCTTCTGGACTTCTCATACAGTACATCTGCAGGAGGTTTGCCACGTGTTACGATAATGAAACCATCTGCAAAAGCGCTCTGCTTCTGTACACATATGTACATCTTCTTTTACGATCCAGAGAGCTGATACTCTGAGATGGAGTCATTTCTGTGTGTGTTACTGTCGAGTTTGAGTTCAAATATGACTGTAATGCTTTTGTTTTCCAGTATTACTACTCCATTAAGGATATATGAGTTGGAGGCATGTGCATCTGCTATGGTCACGGTTAAGGCCTGCCCTCTCAACACAGACACCAAGGTTTGTGATTATTTATCCTAAAATTAGTTCCTGTGTGCACTTTTAATTAGGTTTATTGCTTGAGCTTTTTTATTAAGTTGTTAATTAGAAACAAATCACTTCTGGCCTTTATGAAGCATGCACTCACAGCAGTTTAAAAAAATTCAATAACTAGATAGTTTGTTTTGTGCCTGATATGAACATAATGCTGTATTTTGTGCTGTGTGTCCTCATATTTGTCTTCAAAACGTCACTTGACGTTGATCTTGAAATGACTTTATCAACAAATAGTTTGACAAATATAGATTAAATACATACATGTTTGTGTAGTTATCATTTTAAACACTGGTCATCTGTTTTTGGAAATATGCAGTGTAAATCCCAATTAAAGTTGAGTTTTATTTTGCGGAGGCATTCTCAATGCCTTCTGAATGGCTCACAGTTGGTTTGATTGACTGTTTGGTTTCAATGTCAGAAATTTAGCTGTGAGTGTGAACACAACACTTGTGGGGAGAGCTGTGACCGCTGTTGCCCTGGTTACAACCAGAAACCCTGGATGGCGGGAACCTTCCTCACGCGCCACGTCTGTGAAAGTAAGAGGCCCAGAAATCATTTATGTCTTACTTTAGGTGTGTTCTATAAACAATAGGAGCATCAGTCCATGTTATATTGCATCATATTCACATTATAGTCACACTATGTAAAAGTTAATGCATAGTAATTAAAATTATGCAGCAGTTTTTGTCCTTTTTCAAGAGACACTGTGAAGTCATTGAATCATTCCCTCAACCAATTTGTTAAAACATTCAGGAACAAAACACTGCTACTGTGTGTTGTCAATGTGGCTGTGTCTGAGTTTGGAATCAGTTTTAGAAATGGACAAATTAATCAGCAACATTGTGTCTAATATATAAGTTACTCAATTGAACATATTGTATTCAAGCAATATCTATATCAATATATAATCACTCAAACTTCTTGTTACTCCAGTAACTTCTCAGAAATGGCCTAAGTTGCTACTAGTTTTCACAGGATATTTGTGAATTAGTAAGAGATTGGATTTGGACATCTATTCTGGACTAGAAATGGCAGGTTCTGAATTTATGGTGTAAGAAAGAAGAAGGAAGACTTCTCTGTGTTTTTGTGTACTGCTTTTCTTATGTTGTGTCATTGTATGTTTATTTGCCAGAGTGTAATTGCCATGGTAAATCAGAGGAATGCTATTACAACCAGACCGTGGCCGATGCTAAGCTGAGTTTGAACAGTAATGGAGCGTATGAAGGGGGCGGAGTCTGCCTTGGTTGCTCTGACAACACAGGAGGAATTAACTGTCAGTCAGTGTGTAGACGGATACTACAGACCAAGTGGGGTGAGTTTTCTCTTTTCCTGTCTCAAAAATGGTTTGGTCCTCATTGTTCATATGCTACTTCTGAAAGCAATTTTTTCAGGGGGAAAACAAACAATGTGAAATTGACAGTGTGCTAATCCCCAGCTTTTTAATTTGTGTTTCTGTTAAGCTTTCCTATATTTGGAGGACGTTTTTTTTATTCCTACCCCTACACATAAAAAGATGCTGGATTGTTTCCATGTTTGGGTTAAATATGGATAATACGTTGATTCACGCAGCCGCCATTTTGAAATTGAAAGCACAACTGTATGAAATCAGCGTATAGCAATAAAACAGGTTGAGAATAATATCTCACGTAGCATACACACATAGCACTAATATCTCATGTAGCATTAAACATTCACCTCAGGCATTTAGCGACTGTAGGTTAGGTCGCTAGAGAAATTAACACTAGCAAGAAGCATATTTATGCTTTATATTTATGCACTATATTAGTCTATTCATTATATTGACTTAACCTGCCTGTGTAAATGATTACATTGCAAAAATGAATTAGAGTAGAAAATTAACTTTTTAATTAGATTTAGAAGTTAATGCAAAACCTGCCTTTTGTTCAATTTACAGTAACGTTACATGTTTTTTTTAGTGTTGATTATTATATCTAAATATAAATCGCAACTGAATTGAATAATTTGGGCTCTGTTGTTAATCATAGACCTTTAATATATAGTACTGAGTAATAAAAAGCTCCCTATTTAGTTTACTGCTAAGATAGATTTTTTTTATCCTTAAGAATTTTACTATAATAATAAACTGTAAATAATAATAATACATATAATAAACATATACTGTACACATTTGTAAAAAAAACAAACAAAAAAACTTTAAATAGAAAAAGAAGCAATTTTGTGTTGGTTTAGAATTTCGGAACAGCCCGAACGCAGTTTGCGAACTACAGATTTGTCTCTCATGGCCGCCAAGGAGACAGCTAAATGCATCGACTGCTCTATGGCAGCCCTGGTGGCCACTGAGAGACATCTCTGGTTGAATATAACCAATATAAAAAAAAGGATAGGCATTTTCTTATGGAACCGCCAATTTCGACTGCTTGCCTCTTCAGCGATGCCATTAAATCGGTCGTCGAGAGGTTTCAGTAGTCAGCCAAACAGGCGGCGGCAGACGGGCTGAGGCCTGGGGAATGGAGGGAGTATGATATGGAAGGAGTTCGGCCAGGGTCAAGTGGATCTGTCTTTCTCTATCTGGAACTTCGAGCTATGGGAACGCCCCTTGCGTTGTGCGTCATGAAGCACGTATGGAATCAGTCCAATGGCGAGATGGAACGCCATAGGCGGGTGACGTCTCGTTTTCCCCTGAGAATGCTGCGCTCCCGCCGATCACTCTTCGAGGAGATTGTCAGGAGTTCCACTACAAGACATTTGTGATGAACAAGTTCACACATACGTTAGGTTTTATGCTCTGGACTTGGACTCTACACCAGGGTCCCGAGTGCTCTCGTCCTAGTGCTGGCACTTCTCGCTATGGTGGCTTTGGTATGAGACGTTGCCTTAGCATCAATCGGTTCCCTCGAAAAGGGAATGCCTCGGTAATGACTTTAACCTGGGTTCCCTGAAGATGGAATGAGGCGTTGCGTCATCTGCCATATCTCCTACATGCCTGTAAGCGACTTGTTCAGACCTTCCGAAGCTGTCGCGGCTGGATTTCAACTGGCTTATATAGTTTCCTGGTTCATGACGTCACCCGCCTCTGACATCCCACACACCATTGGACTGATTTTACATGTGCTTCAATACATCATCACGCAAAGTGTTCCCTTAGCATCAATCGATGCAGCATCTCACTCCCTCTTCAGGGAAGCATTTTCCATACTCTTTAGACATTTTCGTACAGTTCTGTGTTGAACTATTCAAACACACTGGACTTTCAAAAACTTGCACTGCCTTGCATTCAAGATAGTCTGAATATTTCTGTTAGAATGAGGCCTTACACTAGACTAGACTTGGGTTGCCATGGGTCATCAACGTCACTTTAAAGGCAAGTGTTTGTTTTCATATGTCCACAGGTGCGTCCAGATGAGCGCTGGCCCTGCAGACCCTGCTCCTGTGATATGAGAGGTTCACTTCACTCCGCTTGTGTTGCAGATGAGAGTCAGGCCACCACAGGTACAACACAACTCAACTCAACTCAACAATACAACTCAACTCTACAACACAACACAACTCCACTCAAAAACACAACTCAACTCAACAACACAACTCAACGCTTGTGTGTGTGTGTGTGTCCGTGTGTAGCTGTTGCAGTAATGCTGTGTTTTCTTATCTGTGGCAGATTTGGCTGTGGGCTCGTGCATCTGTAAGCAGGGCTACACTGGTGAGAAGTGTGACAAGTGTGCGTTCGGATACACAGGATTCCTCGTGTGTGAGCGATGTGAATGCAGTAGTGAGGGCAGCGTTAACCAGGATCCCTGCCAGCTGCCCTGTGTGTGTAAGGTACGACAAATCTTACCATTGGCCTCACTCACAAAAGTTAAACATTGCACTTGTGTAAAAAGATATCTCATTACTTCTGAATTATGTGCTCTCTCCTTATGTGCTCTCTTTTTAACTTTTTTAATGTTTTTTCTTATTTTCTGGCTGAAATCATGCCTAAATATGATCATGTTCTTATTGTTGGGGATTTTAATGTTCATGTGTGTTGTCCTGATAAGCCAATGACAAAGGGTTTTCTAGGGTTTTAATCTTGTACAATCTTTGTCTGGACCCACAGAAGAACATGGATGACAGTCAGATTTATGTACCTCTTAAAAAGAAAAATGATAACTCTGTTGGACTACTCAATTGCCTCCACCACATAAAAGCCTGATATGGCTCTGAACTTTTTAAATTTTAATGATAAAAAAACAGAAGTGATGGTTTTTGGAGGCACCACTGGAACCCGCCTATAGATCTGGGCTCCTTGGCTCCCTATATTAAACCTAGCACTACAAACCTTTTTGAGTTAAAGTGGACCCTGAGCTTAAGTTTGAGCTGGCCAAAATAAAGCCAATTCTGTCAAGAAAACATTTTGAAACTGCAATCCACGCCTTTGTAACAACACGGCTGGACTTCTGTAATTCACTATATGTGGGTAAATAATGGGTCCTCCATCACCCGTCTCCAGATGATACAGAACACAGCAGCACGTCTTTTAACGGGCACACGTAAACAGGAGCACATTTCCCCGATTTTAGCTTCACTACACTGGCTGCCTATTCAATTTAGGATCTATTTTAAAATTCTGTTATTTGCTTTTAAATCATTAAATGGCCTTGCTCCGCCATACCTCTCTGAGCTTCTACACTCTTATAAACCCGTCCGCGCTCTCAGATCAGATGATCAGCTGCTCTTGACTGGGCCTAAAACTAAGCCTAAGCTCAGAAGGGGCCGTGCCTTTGCTGTGTCGAAACTTTGCATGTTAAGCTGGCCTCTTCTTTACCTGTTTTTAAAACCCTTCTTAAAACCCATCTTTTCTCTTTGGCTTTTGACACTTCCGTTACGAAAAAGAAGTATACTTCAAGTTCATTTTATGAAGTATACTTAAGTAATATTCAAGTATATTTTAAGTATACTTATATGTAGTAAGTGTACTAATGTCAATATGTACTAGTAGTAAACTTGTAAGTGTACTATTTTAATACCGCTTGGGACTAAATTGGCCCACTTGTAGTATATAAAAGTATATGTTTAAGTGTACTATAAGTGTACCAGTAGTAAAATTTAAGTGCACAACTACTAGTTCATAATTACGTTTCTCATTTGTACTGCAAGTGAACTTATAGGTATACTAGTAGTTTACTATTTTAACACTTAGAAAATGTTTAGTTTATGAAAGTACATTCTCAGTATACTACTAGTTTAGTAGTTATATACTGCAAGTATACTTGCAAGTTTTCTTATAGTGTACTCTCAGTAAAGTACTAGTTTCATTTTATAAGTTTTCTTTGTAATACATTTCACTCAAATAATACAACATTGCATTATACTACACTATTAAAGTGAATGATTTTCTTAGAAACATCTAAGTAATCACTACAATAATATAGTGTGTGGCACCACATCTTTATTTCTCAAAGTACATGTGTGAATGCAGAGACCTCAATACTTGGTAGACAATACACAATGACAGTAACATTTGATCGATCGTTTTTGTATTTGAATGTGTAATAAGTAGAAAATGAACTCCAAATGTCACAAAATGGCAAGTTACTAATCCTAACAACAAACGCAATGATAAAATTGTGTAAATACAGCTGGAAAACAGTGAAAAATCAACCTCATTAATTATTCAAGGCCCAGTGCATAATGGGAACCCCAGTATCAGAAAAGTTGTGTTGATATTTACGCTTTCATTTCTACACGATTGAATTGAGTACTACTATAGAATTTAATTTCTTTTTAAAATTCTTGCCTGAACTAACTTTTTCATGTAATTTTCTGTAGAATTTAAAATATATATAGACGTATATATAAGTATATAAAAAGTATGCTTTCTTATTTTTAGTTGAAAAGAAGTATACTAATAGAACACTTGAATAAACATAGTTTTCACAAGGGTAATTATTCGCTGTGTTCAAGATCAGGTTCAGTTCCTTGCTTATTTTTACTCTATAAGCTATTCCACCCGAAAGCTTGTTACTATATAAACTTGAATATGTTAGTTTACAAGTGTGTATGTTATGTTTTAAAAAAGTATTTAATAAGCTACTCAATCAAAATAGTAAACACAAGTACAAGCCAAGAATACTTAGAATACTTATAAGTATATCTCGAATCAACAAGCATAGGCCAAATACTTAGACTTTTCTGTCAGTATAAGTCAAGTATACTTAAGTGCAATTTGAAGTATATGAAGTATATTTCTGAGAAGTACATAAAAAGTAGACTGAAAGTATACTTTCTTATTTTTAGTTTAAAAAAGTATACTAATAGCACACTTGAATAAACTTAATTTTCGTAAGGGTTAGCAAGATGTCGACATGAAATTTTTGTTATTAATGAAATTTTTAGGGTTATTCATTGTACGTATGTATATGTTTTCTACTACAGCACTTTGGTCAACTTGGTTGTTGTAAAGTGCTAAACAAATAAAGTCGGTCTGGTATGGTATGGTATTGTACATTTACAATCCTGTGAAAACAGGGGTGATGCACTTTCCGTGCCCATGACTGCTAGTTGACATGTAGTTGCAAAGTTACTTATCGTTTGTAGAGTGTCTAAAGTAGAATTGAAAATAAAGCATTACTGCTAGTTTTTACTAAAAATAACTTGGATTACACATGAATAATATTTAAACCAGTACTGTAATATATTGCTGTGTTGTTTGTCTTGTTGCTTGACTGGTAATGTTGATGTGATCCTCTTGCTGTCACGGTGTGGTGTCGAGTCCAAAGTAAAGCGTTTTCTTACAATAATATAACTTAAACTGATACAGACAGGCAGAACATGCACACACACTAAATACAACGGTAACGGACAAAGACTGAATGAACAGAAAGGAACTATGGCTACAACTACACTGAAACGATCTGAAGAGAAAACGCAAAAGTGGCGCTGGGTTATCACTTTTTATTCTGCGTTTAGACGAGCATTATGGGTGGGAAATTCGATGTAGTACGCACTCCCAGGCGGCTAGGTGGCAATGTGAAGCACTGCTACACAACAACATTAAGTCCTTGCGCCTGCGCACAACCTTCACTGTCTAGCAGACTTGTTTTTACCCTTTAGATGGGAACGTGGCAGTTGAGCGTTTTTAAGATTTCCAGTCTGGAGGGTTGTTTCACTTTTTGCATTTTTAAGCCCCAAAACCGCCATTGCCGTATAAATGAAAGGCACATCTGATCAAATATTTTTACATTTACCTGCGAGCGTTCTCATGTAAACAGGGCTTAAATGCAAACACAGATGAACATTGATTGACAGAACACAGGTGAAACAGATGATGATGATGAACTAAACACAGGTGATACAGATGATGATGATGATGATGATGATGATGGTGATGAACTAAACACAGGTGATACAGATGATGATGATAATGACGATGGACTAAACGTACCCTGGTCCAGTGTCCTCCAGAGGATTTGTTAAGCTACAGAATGAATTCAAGAAATCAGATCTGGCCTGCAATCATTATGGTCAAAGCTCAGTAAATGGACAAGCTCTCGGCACAGACCATTGACCATGGGTAATACAAACAATATAATCTCATGTGTCTCACTGACGCTTGGCTGGGAGATGATGCTCCCAACTGCGGTGAATGGATTTCAAATTGTGCATGAAAGCGAGAGTGGTAAGAGAATGGTGATGAAATAGCCGTTTTTGTGAACGACAGATGGTGCAACCCAGGACATATTCCTGTCAAGGCCAGTGTTTGGGCTCTAAATGCAGACATATTCCCTTTTGTTTGAGTATTCACCCTCAGTTGTGTAGCTGTATGTTGACTCTTTACTCTTTCCCCGCCATTCTGTCTTTTTCTGTGTGTTCACTAATGTAGCGAGTGCTATAATCTTCTGAAATAGTACTGAATCTCCTGATCAAGACACAGGTGAAGAAGAAGCAGAAACAAGCGATATTATATTCGTATATAAGCAGATGCATATGTAAAATAACGTATTCTCTTACGAGAATACTCTCGATATGCGGAAGCTAGCTTGAGCTACGAGAAAATCCCTTTTCTCGAGAATACTGAAGCCAAAAAAATATCCTTTAAAGGGGGGTTGACTGTATTTCACTTTTTTCATTTTAAATAGTGTGTAATGTTGCTGTTGGTGCATGAACAGTATCTGCAAAGTTGCAGCACTGAAAGTTTAGTGTAAGCAGAGATATCGTCTTTTAAAAATCAGGAAAGAATAATTGCCTACAAAAACGACTCGATTGGGACTACAGCTGGGTTATGGTATGTCACTAACCCACACATTTGCATCAACCACTCCCTCCGGAATATGCAGGAAAGGGCATGCGTCGAGTGAGTTGTGTTCACGCAGCTGTCAGGTCTTCTGTGTTTCGGGCTTCCCACGGACGCTGTACTTCGACAACAATGGATACAATTTGTGTTTGATTATATTCCTGAAAGTGACGATCGTAATCTAGCTCTCTGTGCTGTGCATTTTATGGAAGACAGCTTCCAGAATCTCCACGAATTCAACACCGGATTCAACAAGAAACTGCTTCTAAAACATGAAGCAGTTCCAACTTTAAAACCAGAGTCAGCAGTTGTTGGGACACAACCTGTAAGTAGGCTAAGACTTCATCATTTTAAATGTATTTGCATGTATAATTCCCGACGTAGCGTTGGGTTTTATTTTTTTTCAAATGCCAGCGCTGGCTTTGTAGGCTTTATGAGCTACTAGTTAGGCTATTTTGTGTCTACGGCAAACGCGTACAAACATTATGGACCTGAATTTTGTACTAATGTTCTTTGTACTAATGTACTTAAGTACTAATGTTGTAAATGTATTTTTCATGTATATGTGCTTTATGACTTTATTTTCGATTTGATCAAGAACTGTAAACTTGCCAACGCTGTTTGTGTTTAACATTAGTAGCCAGTCAGTTGCTATTGTTGCCAGTCAGATGCTATTGTGTAAAACAAACGTGTATATGGTTAAAAAATGTAGCAAATTATCATTCAGAAACGTTTAGTAAGAGCCGTGTGTGGTGAGGTTCTGCTTGACTCTCTTCATCGCGGCTTCTCGGTCTGATTCTGCCTCAAACTGATACTGCAGTTCGACATCATTATTTACGTATATCCACCGTCTATGGTATCCACATTTGGCATGTCCGCCCGTGTCGCCCGTAAAGGTAATGGGCGTTAACCTTCCAGACAACCTGAGCGACAGTTTAGCCAATCACAACACACCGGCCCGAACGAACCAATCTGAGCCCACTACGTGATTCTGAGGGAGTGTTTTCATAGACTCAGGAAGTGAACCGCCTCGTTCAGGGGACAGAGGAGAGCACGGCTGACAATAAAGGTGAAATTTATGAAAAATAAGACTAAAAAAAAGAGAAAACCATGGATGCATGTTATATTGCACCCCATAAACACAATCATGCAAAGAAAAAAAGCAGTCAAACCGCCCTTTAATTTTCACATATTTAAAACACATTGCTGCACATAGACCTAGATTAGGCAGCTTGCACGCCTATTGGCTGCTCTGCGGCTCATCGGTTCACCTCTATACAAGCCAAATATAAGAGTCCAGATTGGGTGTTGTTTGGTTTTTCATTCTGAAGCAAACCAGAACGCAGCACTAACACGGCCGGGTTGCGAGGTTACGTTAGTAACGAGTGTCGAATCACCAACATTAAACGGCATATAAATAAAAACTGCCGAATGTTAGTGAATGAAATGTCGACCCAGGACCGCTTATAGAACCGTGAAGCTTTGGGGTGTTGATGGACTCAATCCACTCCATCTGTGTTTTGATCGTCGTTCTGAATCCCTATCGGTAGTCTTTGGCAAAAACTGGGGTTTCACTTTATTTGGATGGTCCTTTTATCATTCAGCTAAAAACTAGCAGTAATGCTTTATTTCGATTCTTACTTTAGACACTCTACAAACGATAAGTAATGTTGCACCTACATCTCTACTAACTCTCATTAGAGTGTTAGTAGAGTATTAGTAGACTGGTAGGGTTAGGGACATAATAAGTTGACATGTAGTTGTAAAGTAACTTATGGTTAGTGGAATGTCTGTTGGAGAAACATCACAAAAAACAGTTTGCATAAATTAAGCAGACGGTCTACTGATACTTTAATGAGAGTTAGTTGACATGTAGTTGCAAAGTTACTCATAGTCAACAGAATGTTCAAAAGGGACCATCAAAATAAAGTGTTTCAAAACTGGATTTTTCAGCTTATTGCTCAAAATGGTGCTTTTTTGTGTTGATAAAAAAAGATTGCATGAAGCTAGAATAAAACTTTGTTTTTTTAATGCAACAGGGTGTGTTCTTTCTTTTACATGTAGCATGTTCAGATATTCATTCAACAAAATATTCTGGGGGCCATGAAACGTTTGTGAATATGTTCAAAAATATTGGTGGTGGCTGGCAACTTTTTTTTCAAAACCGCTGGTGGGGCAAGAGTCAAAGGGTTAGTTCACCCAAAAAATGTTCCCAGGATTTACTTACCCTCAAGCCATCCTAGGTGTATATGACTTTCTTCTTTTAGACAAACACAATCAGAGTTATATTAAAAACCAAGCTTTGGTATGACATTGAATAGTTTGAGAGATTTTGAAGCTCCAAAAAGCGCATCCATCCATCCATCCATCCATCATAAAAGCACTGTAATCCATACGACTCCAGGCGTTATCTTCTGAAGTCATGGGTTTTTTGAAAGAAAAATATCCATATTTAAAACAAGAAAACCAATTACGTAAGAGAGAACTGAAACATAATTATTTTGTTGACATGTCATCTCAATAAATAGAAATGAAAACACACATCCACATGCTCCAGAAGACATTCTTCACGATATTTAAGAGATGAACACAGAAAACTCTGTTGGCTTCGTGATCTCTGGGCCATTCGGGTAAGCCATATCCCTGCATACTAAGGCTGAATCCCAATTCACCCCTTGACCCTACCCCTTGTTTTCAAGTGTACCCCTTGGCCCTTAAAACGGAGTTATAAGGGCCAAGGGGTTGAAATATACCCCTATGAAATGGAACAACCCTTCATTAACCCAAAACGTCATCAGTCGTCGGTCGATGGCTCTGCCGTTACAGAGTTTTTACAGGATTTCTCCATGACAACAACTGACAATCAGCACAGCTGCTGTTAACTTTGAATAAACATGATGATTATAACATCCCTTCCTCCGAAATGTATGTCTTTTCTGATCAGAAAGGTAATTTATTATACCATTTCTAAATTTAAACAGCTATAGTGTTATTATAAGAGTAAAATAAAGTGCGTTGTGGAATCATCTGGGCGCTAAATTTAAATGTTTAACTGTTTGCGATCCATCTCGCCGGTGATTTGCGATGCATTCCGTGAACTTCTCGTAGCCCTCCGTTTGGAGTGTGCTTCTGAAAAATCTCCGTTTCGAGGGCTATGTAGCCCTACCCCTTCGCCCTACCCCTTGATCTCAACAAGAATCGGGACACCCTACCCCTAGACGTGAACGTGCAAAACGGAGGGGTAGGGCTAAGGGGTAGGGTCAAGGGGTGAATTGGGATTGAGCCTAATTGATCATTCAGCGGATACTGTCACAAACAGGACACTTTGCAGAATGTCTTGGAGGAGACAGACAGTACAGAGGATGGAGAGACACAGGACATTAAAGGATTGCAGGACAGAAAACATCACAAAGTTTCCAAAAGGGATAATGTGCTTCAACAAAAGGCCACTGAGGAGGAACTCAAGGATGAAAGAAAAATCCTTTAGAAATGGTCTTAATTTAATTTTGAGAGATGAAAAACAATGTAGTGATGAGTTGATCAAGGAGTGGAGAGAGATCAGTTACCATTTGCAGAAGGCCTGTATGCAGGTAGTGCAGAGGAACTTGGAAAAAGGGTTCAATGTTGTAAAGAGCTTCTGGAGACAGACAACTTTATACATGAGGCTTCAGGTTGAAGCTAAAAGAAGATCCACACCATCTGGAGCGAGAGACTTATGTTACCCTTGGACTTTCAGCTGATCATCTACCGGACAGAAGCGTTGGTGGTGGATTTCCAGAGTCCTGTCATTCTGTGGGGAAAACACTGCTGTGGACAGTAAATAAGACTTCAGAGCTGAACTCCACTCTACACTCTCTTCTTCCTGAGAGGATTGGAAGGCGGGAGTCCTGAAGCCCCTAATGATTGATTTCTAGTCAGTGAGTCATCATGGGATATTAAAATGATCTGTTTTCCAACAGCAGAGTACAGGAGTGAATCCTTTGCAATAGGGATTCAGCTTTTCCACAGTAGGTGGATGTCTCACTAGCATGTGTGATCTCTCTATGCAACCCTGTATCACACGAAATATGTTCTGAGGAAACTATTTTGCAAATCGCAATGACGTTACATGCCAACATATAAGCAGTGCTATTACGTTGGTCCTTTACCTAATATAGAGCAGCCTGGTCTCATTGTTAATACGTAGGTATAATACGTTATTTTCAAAGACATAAAACGTACGTTTTGTACGTTTGGACAGATGCTAAAATGTATAATATGGACGTATTTGCAACATTTAAATGTAACATTGTTACGTTTTTACAGCTATAAAACATTAACTGTTTATGTATATTTCATATCATAACGATATCTATATACTTTCACTTTTAAAGATAAATGTAACAAGATCCCTTAATCCTACTCCCAAAACCTAAACATATTAATTTTATACAGAATATAAAAAGGATAAAAAGTCGTTCACATGATGATGCGTTGCAGTAGTTTACATCAAGCTAATAAAATGAATGTCTTTTATGAATGTATCAGTATGTTGTGTTTTATTGGAGAAAATGCTTTTTGTGTAAATACACTAAATACTACAAAATGGTTAAACAAGGTATTTTTAAGGGTAGAAATTTATTCCTTTTTAACACCACACAGGCTCCTCCGAAACGATGCAGAATGCACGAACAGAGCAAAACTTTAATATTTATGAGTAACGTTGCCCTATTATATTAATAAATGCGACTGAAAACTTAATTGATAAGACAGTTGAATGCAATAGAGTCAAAACATTAATGCCACGATTATGCATAAATAGTAAAGAAACCTGCTTTGGATGTATTATGTTCTGGACAAATGTAATAGCACTGCAATAGTATTAGGTTAAGGACCAACGTAATAGCACTGCTTATATGTTGGCATGTTACGTAATTGCGATTTGCAAAATAGTTTCCTCAGAACGTATTTCGTGTGATACAAAGTTGCTCTATGATGCTGTACGTTTCGGTCACCTCACTTAAAGCAACACTAAGTACGATTTTTTTACCATAAAATAATGTTTTCAAAATCGTTTCAGTGGTTCCTCAAGTTCGTGTCCTGGGGAAATGCACTTATGCCTCCGCTTTGTGGTCCTTTATCTGATATATCCATGCTATGTAAGATTGCCAGATCGGGTTGCGTTTCTGTAGTCCGAATGAGACTTAAGAAAACTAAAAATTTGACTTGCTTTTACGGCAAGCGTTACAATTGCCGAAAGGTGGAGTGCACTGGACACTAGACTACAACTACATGTAAGATGGGGCTGGCGGGTAGCTTTTGAATTGTCATCATCGATTCCAAAACCGGTGCCTGATAAACAGACAGCTTATGAATGTTGTTTGTCTGTGTGTGCGACAGTAGGATGCGGTAGGCTAAATTATTTACGATAGCAGTAATGGACAATTCCAGTTCCAACTTGTAGGGCGATCGTAGAGGAAAAGTTACTTGGTGTTGATTTAAGTGTTGGCTGATTCGTTCCCATGTTACAGGGCATCAGCTAAACTAAAGCAACACTTCAACAATATGGGATAAATCCAGGTTAGTCCTAGCCTGGGTTTCCCCATGCTGCCTTGCCACAGCGTGATTTTATTTTTAGGGAACCAATCACAGAACAAAGAGGGAGCAGCAAGATGATGATGATGACGTCTATGCGACACACTGAAGCAGTTTGATTTTAACTATAAATCCAAAATGGCATCAGACATGCAGTTACCTTTCGATGCAGCCTTCAGCAGTTTCACGCCGCAAGCGTGTGCGGCACTTGAGCAGCGCATCAGCGTAACTAACTTACATCGAGAGTATTCACACTAGAAGCTTTTGTACAGTGTCACAGCAACGGCTCCAAAGCTACATATATAAGAAAGCAATTCTTTACAAAGACAACTATACATTTGTTTTTAGAACAATGGTCATTTATAACATTGATAGTCTTGAAAGTTTGTTATGGGGGGTGTACAACATTAGCATATATATAAAAAAAATTAAAATGGCTCCAATCTATTAGTTTTAGTCATCCTTTTGATATGTTTACAAGACCTGAAAAAAAAACCCCCCACAAAAAAACAAAAACAAATTCGGGTTTGATTTGGGTTGTGCTATGTAGCTGTCTGTGTGTTACACTAAAAGCACGTTTAAATATAATATTTTTGTATATATACACAACTTTCACCCAAACCGAATAATTAAAAGCATGTTTTTAGCCTAAAACTTCTATAAATATTTTTGAGTTTTGATTTTCTTTTATTTGCCTACTCAAGTTCTTGTTAAAACTCTCTAGACATGCTTGTTCTGTGCATATTTCTGTCCATCAGCTTGATGGTCTGTCCAAAACTGAATTTTTAAGCAAACTACTTATTTACTCTTACATGAGTCATATCATTTTTCACTACTTCAACTTGTACTCAAGTAAATTATTACTTAAGTAGCAATACTTTTACTTAAGTACAATTTGTTAGTACTCTTTCCACCAAGTACAAGTACACGAAAAAACTACTTAATTACAGTAATCTGAGTAGTTGTAATTCGTTACTTCCACCTCTGCTTAAGTCTAATGTTAAGTTTATTATTGAGAGCTACATAAGAAGTAGAATAAATTATACTTTTGTATTTTTAGCTTAAAAGAAGTATAGCACTCTTGAATAAACGTCTTTTTATAATAGTGTCTATGCGGTTCATTTATTCAGCAGCTTCTCCGCAACAGAAGAACATGCGACCTTAGCTGGGTAACGATGCTTTTGGGAAAGAACAAAAGTTCCAAGAAAACAACAACAACAGTCACTGTTTTTCTAGTTGTCGGTAGAAACACGTAATGTGATGTTAAAGAGTCTCTCTTTACGCACCGCTTCTATGAAAGCTGCGGTACAGTATGTCGGGTCTGGTCCAGTATCAGACACGGGATCTTTATTCTGTGCAAAGGAAATACTGTTTGAAAGCCGCTTTACACTCTTCTGTTACGCTGAAAACCAGCAATGCTTTAAAACGGGGTAAAAATGGCCCATTTCAACCTTAATGCAGGACTACAGATCATTATGGAGGGTTTCACAGGATTTCTCTCAGCACTTCGGATGGATGGATGGATGAACAGATGAAGAGTGAGTGGAGGTGAAATGTGTTTGGCGTTGCCCTCATGAAGAGGCTGTGATGGTCAGATTATAGAGGCTCTGTTCAGTAATGGCTCAGGCAGAGCGCCAGTGTGAAGGGAACATTTAGGAACATCAGTAAATTACACCCACAGACGGCATGGACTCGTCTCCAGGTGCTGCGGCCCCATGCCAAACTTACAGCAGAGAGCTGTCATATACTGAAATAAAGTAAAGTGTCAGAACGCAGTCAGGAAAGTTCATATGAGAGTGTTATGTGAGATATATGAGTTCATATGAGAGAGTTTGTCACGCGGTCAGAAAGATTAATGCTGGATTCTCACAGCATTCAGATCTAATATCCTTTAGGATTATAAGTGTGAATCTGAGGCCTTGTCCAGACGGACACAAGGGTGAGGATTTTCAGAAAATTACAGTATCCGCTGTGTTTGACGTCAGAGTGTGTGCTGTTATCGACGTCACAATAGTTACGTTTTGTGCTAAAACAAATTGCATTACATATGGCAAAATACATTTTCTCAACTAGTTTTGCCATACATTTTTTTTTTATAATATTTTAAATTTTTTCTGTATTTTTAAACAAAAAAATTGCTGCCTTGGTGAGCAGAAGAGACTCAGAAACATCTTACCGATCCCAAACATTTGAACGGTATGGGAATAGGCTCTTTTTTGAGAAGATTATTTCAACTTATTTAAATTTATAGCAGTTATGAAATCTTAACATAAGTCTAAATGGTGCACAAACCCTGTTACAGAGGTCCTGCAGCTATTGAAATAACTGAAATTGAAGAATAATGAGGTTTTCATTCACTGGAGGTTTGGGCACCTGTGTGTGTAAGTAACTCACTTCCCATGGGTTAGAGCTGCGTTAACAGTGTTTATTAGTGCATGCAGCCCAGTTTCACTCAACAGTCTCTCTCTCTCCATCTCTCTCTCTCCCCTCTCTCTCTCTCTCTCTCTCTCTCTCTACAGGAGAATGTGGAGGGCCAGAACTGTGACCGCTGCAAACAGGGATATTATCATCTCCGTGGTGAAGACCGTAAACGTGGATGCGAGAAGTGCTACTGTAATGGGCTGGCCAGTCTGTGTACTGAATCCCACTGGGACTACAGTAATGTAGGAGACATGTGTGTGTGTGTGTGAGTGAGAGAGAGGGGGGGGGGTCTCGTTTCTCATTAGTTACACTATCTCAAATCTCTGCTTGGCTAGTGGGATTCAGTCTTATTAAGCAGTAATGGCTGTTCTTACACACAAATGCACACACAGGCCATTCACATTCACATATTTTCTAGTTTAATGAGTGAATAAAAAGTCGCTGGTCATCACGTTTAAAAGCGAACTGTCATAAGCGCAGTCTTTACACTAAAGGGAAGAGTGTTTTAAAGGGTGAAAGGTTAATATTGTATCGGGCACTTTTTGCATCAATTTGTGTGTATGAATTTGTGTGCATCAGTGCCACTGTTGTGTGTGTGTGTGTGTGTGTGTGTAAGTGAGAGAGCGAGAGAGAGATGGCTACCAGCATCTGTCTGTACAATTAAGCTGACCTTGAGTTGTGTTTTCAGAGCTCTGCTTGCTTTAATTACGGCCAGTCGTGTGTGTGCGGTGTTCATACGCTGCCCATGCATTGTGTGTGTGTGTTCTGTGGCTTTAATCTTGTTGACTCTGAAGTGGCTAAAGACATTCAGGAAACTGTCTATTCACACACAGTCTTACTTAGAAATGTGATGCTAAACTACACTCAAACAAGAAATCATCAGAGCCTATTATAGAGAAAATGTTTATTTTGTTATCAGGTTTATACACAGAACAGTGTACCCTTTTAAATGGGTGAATATTACTACAAAGTCATGTGTGATTGTGTATTTCAGATCTCATAATAATTATATATGTCAAGCTCAGGCATTTCTCAATGTCCTTTCCAAATGGGAAGCGGATAGAGAGAAAGAGAAACAGTCAATAATGTTATCTTTATAATAAGGGCATAATGTGCTAATGAGCTTTGAAATAAAGTGACAATGACCTGAAATCAATAACTGCTAAATTTATCCAGGAACAGATGCTGGAGTTAAATCTTTTATTTTCTCACATTACATTTAAGTAATTAAGAAGAAAACTAGACTACATGCCATCTGTCCAGCGTACTTGAAAATACACCTTAAAATAGTTAAAACACCTTAAAATGCACAATAATTCCTATGAATTGTATGTGCAAATATTTAATGTAGCCTCTCAATCTAAACGTCTTAGGTTACCCATGTACCCAGGTTGTACCATGAGAATGGAACTAGACGCTGCGTCGATGACGTCACTTTGGGAAATCCCTTCAGCGTCAGCACTCCTGAAGTCACACGTGCAACTTAGTCCAATCTTGATTGGTGCACCGTCATCCTGTGACGTGTGTGAATGCGGACGCCATAAGGAGCCGGCATCACAGCTGTTGTCAGCTTTCTGATCGGCTGAAGCAAGCTGCTCCCAGGTGTGCAGGAAGCATGGCAAAGGGACGCAGCGTCTCATTCCATTCTCAGGGAACCATGGTTACATGGGTAACCTGAGACGTTCCCTTTCGAGGGAACTCACACTGCATCGATGACGACACTTTGGGAAACGATATGCCCACTTTACCATGCTGACGAAAGTCTGTCCCACTGTGAAATGAGGCACAGCTCAGGACAGGAGTGCTTGTGACCCCAGGTTCCACAGGTATGGGGCGAGGACCACCCCGCCGCATCACACACATCTTGGAGGGATGCCCCCGACCACAGTGCCATTGAAGATGTCATACTTGGAGTGAAATAAGTTCTAATTGACAGAGTTTGAGGGCAGCCCACTCACCTCACAAGTCATAAGCCCCTTTCACACAGATATTCTGGAAAATACACGGATAATGTGACCCGGCATTTTTCCCGGGATTGTTTGATTTTGGTTCATTCACACTGCCAGTTATTTGCCGGGATCTGTGAGTGCGTTCACACACAACCCGTAAAGATCCTGGAAAGACACATGACGTCAGGATGAGACGAGAACGCACGCGTCCAAAACATGTATACACGACATACCGTTCCACTAAGCTGGTGAACGATCTCAGCTTCAGCGTGGATAGATAGTGAGGAGCTCCTGGTATCTGCTTCGTTCCAGTTTGCAGACATTTTCTTTGTTGATGACGAACACAAACTTTCTTTCTAAGAGCAACAGAGTTGCGCGATGGCACGAGCGTCATCATTATGACACACCCCTTACGGCATTGGTCCTGGCTTTTGTTCACACAGCGCGCGTTCCGGGACTGATTCCGGCAATGTTACTTGGTCCCCAACCTGGCATCGATGCCAGTATATTCCATATTTATTTAATATGATATCAACACCTCAGAGTGGAGATCCTGAAAGGACGGTAAGCCCCGGCGTGGAGGTTGTGGTCATCTAGCTTACTCTCGGCCAGCCTTTCAATGTTCAACCTGGCCACGCCACGAGTTATAAACTCCACTAAGTCTCTTATACTGTGGTGACTGAGCGGATGAATCACCCACATCACCACCTTTGACGCTGAGCACATCAAGCTCCTCAGAGGAAGACAAACCCAACATCAATCTCTCACTCCGGGCAAAAGAAGCCGCGGACTGGGCTTCCGGATCCTGAGCGTTAGCACAGCTGAGAGGCTGAGAAAGGGCTGAAGCCATCATATACCCCTCCGTTAGCTCCATCTGTGATCCCGACGAGTGAAGCACTACGTGGGACACTTGCAAAGCTCGCCATCAACCCTTTCAAGGGCTTGGCAAGGATGCTCTGCTCTTAAACAGCTCACACACAGATAGGGTCCCTATCTGAAATATAACGATGACAGGGATGAACACACAGACAGACAGAGAGCACTTGCTGAAGATCAGAAAGCTGACAACAGCTGTGATGCCGGCTCCTTTATAACGTCCGCATTGCACCGCGTCACAGGATGACGTTGCACCAATCATGATTGGACCAAAGTTGCACATGTGACTTCTGGAGGGATTCCCCGAATTGAGATCATCAACGCAGTGCGAGTTCCCTCCAAAGGGAAATGTCTGTGTAATGATTATTCAAGAGTTAGAACAATAGATGAAGCACAACACTGCAGGACACTGACGTTCTGACTACACATATACATACAATTGACATTTACATCAATAGTTATTATTATTAGAAGATTCACCTTCAAAAAATTCATTTCGTACACAGTACTTTTCAGGTCAAGAGTCACATCAATACAATATACCACTTCAGTATTCATGATGTTGTATCAATACACAGTGACACCAACTATTGATTATTTAGTTATTGTAAAATCATAATTGACATAGTTTTTGCGGATTTATGTAACTAATAGGAACTCCTGAAATTGTAGTTCCAATATATTCATCTGTTAACAGCAGAATAATGCAGATCTTAATGGAGAACTCCAGCGAACAATGAACCTTTGGTCTAATAAAACATTGGTACCTAGTCAATCGTTCTCTGAGATTTGTTTTCATGATAATCGAATGTAAAGAGTTTTATCTCTAAAAACTGTTTAGTGTATAATGCTAGCACTGGGGGCATTGACTAAGTAAAAAGAAATCGCTAGTTTATACCACTAACAAGGCTCAAAATAGCCCCACACTAATCGCAGTAACATAATGAGTGTCCACACATGCAAAACAAAGCATTGAGAACTTCTGTAAGTGTACAGACCGTTTAATAAGAAGATACTTTATAAAGACAGTTCACTTCGTGTATACACAGCAGGCGCCATCTTAGAATATAGTCTCGATAAGTCAATCCCCGAACGTCGTGCTGAGTGATCAGAACTGTATGAAGTTCAGCGAACTTCTGAACTTTATGAACGGCGTTCGGGGATCGACTTATCTAAGATGGAGACTATTCTAAGATGGCGCCTGCTGTGTATACACAAAGTGAATTGTCTTTATAAAGTATCTTCTTATTAAACGGTCTGTACTCTTACAAAGTTCTCAATGCTTCGTTTTGCATGTATGGACACTCATTATGTTACTGCGTTAGTGTGGGGCTATTTTGAGCCTTGTTAGTGGTATAAACTAGCGATTTCTTTTTACTTAGTCAATGCCCCCAGTGCTAGCATTATACGTGAAACAGTTTTTAGAGATAAAACTCTTTACATTCGATTATCATGAAAACAAATCTCAGAGAACGATTGACTAGGTACCAATGTTTTATTAGACCAAAGGTTCATTGTTCGCGGAGTTCTCCTTTAATGAGATATGAGGTTATGAAATGAGGTTATGAATTTGCTGGACCTTCTGCTGAAACGATTAATAATTTCATGAACATAATTTTTTTATTTGCACATGACATAACATTTTTCCATATTATTATTGCCCCAATCTCTACACTGCACTCACAACAGTCTCATAAATCTGTGTGTGTGTTTGTCTGCAGGTGACGGATATGTCTGGATGGTATCTGACAGGAGCGGATGGGGAGGGGCTTGTGTGGGCGGAGCCTAGCAGAGAGGCGGCCTACCAGGTCACTGTTAGCCAATCAGATGCTCAGACTCACCTGGCAGCACCCTACTACTGGAGTGCCCCGTCTGCTTACCTGCACAAGAAAGTGAGTCTGGTGTGTGTGAGGTTTTTTGTGTGTGTGTCTGTGTCGTGTGTGTGAGATGGGTAGGTTTACGGGTTGGGTTAGTGTGTGTGTGTGTGTGTGATGGATAGGTTTATGTGTAGGTTAGTGTAAGGGGAGAGAAGTTTGTACAGTTTAAAACCATTAAGTCTATGGAGAATTCCCATAAAACATGAAAACAAATGTGTGTGTGTGTGTTAGTATTAATCTGCTTATAATGTGCTGTTATGATGTCCGTCACATGACCATAATACAGACATAATTTATCATCGTTATGTTACAGGCTCATTTAGCTTTGCCCTTGATTTAACTTTACTGTCTGAAGGGGGAAAGAGAGACAACCGGGGACTGTAAAGATGTGCATAATGGCAGTATGAAATATTAAATCAGATGAGTATACAGTACTGATCTGTCTCAGAAAGACATTTATTTTATTTCAGACAGTAATATACATAAGAGTGTGTTTAGCCAGTGTGTGACCATGACTGGGAAAACATGGGAAAAGACATTCAGCTTTGATTACAAAAGTTTAAGCCAAAATTGACCACATTTAGACCTTAAAAATGTAACAGGTCATGAGCACATCAAAGCAAACAAGCTTCAATACATCGTCATGCACTCGTTTAGAACGTACCAAACAAATGTACCAGCTTATAATGTTTACTTTGCTGTGTCCAAATCCGATAGATGAGTTTATTATAAGCCAGACACTCGCATTCACTCTAGACAGACTGTTAATAATCAACTCAATCTCTTACTCATGACACATAGCAACACAGCTAAAAGCATTCCACATATGCTGGAGCTTCTATTGAAAGTAGCCCAATTTTACCCGTTGAGACGTTCCTTCACAAACACCCGTAAGAGCTGTGATTGTGATGTTTGAGTTAGGGAGGCTTGCTGCGCGAGAGGGATGTTTGCAAAATATGAGATTATTTGTGTAATTCTGCTTAGTGCCACAAGTGCTGTAGAAACTACAAACTGCACCTTTAAAAGGGCTTTAGCAAAAGCGCACTGCTTTAACCCCCTGGGGTCCAAGGTGTATTTGGGGTCCTTGAGATGTTTTGACCTGCCCTGACATTTGTGCTTTTTTCAGTTGCTTATAAACATATTAATGGCACAGGTGAAATTACACTATATTTAGCACAAACAGGGCTACCATAATATATGAGCAACATGTATGTACATGTTTGTATTTTTGAGAGAATATTGTTTATGCATGGTTATTGAAAAAACTAAAAATGAAAGTTTCTGAAATAAGGCCACAAAACACAATATGCAACCACAAGCCTTTTGACTAATGGATGTTGTGAATGATCTGAAAATCATCCTCCTAATCTTTCACATAAAATGTGAGTTGGGTTATATTGTGAAAAACATTTTTTGTTTGCCGAGGCAATGTACGAATGGGCGTGCACAGGCCAGCCCCATCATGAATAATTAAGTGATTCTCATCTGAGAGAGACAAGAGTTGGAAACATCTTGAAAAGAAAATTATTTTTCCATATAAAGTATTATTTTTAAAGTAGGCCAATACATTTTATCATACATATTTCAAAGTTAAGTATTCATTATTTTGATATGTGTATTTTATTAGCTTACATTGAATAACAGTTGATTAGTTTATTTTTGACAAAACATACTATATATTTAACAGATGAGCAGAAACGGTCTAACTAAAGCTTATTTGATGTCTATTTTATAGTAAAAACTTTATAATCTATTTCATCTGTAACAGTAGGCTATGCATCTGTGCGTGCACTCGTTCACACACCCGATTCATATTTAAACAGTCTTTTTGATTTTACAGATCTGTATAGAACAAATCTCAGTTGTCTATATAGTCTACTAATGTAGGAACGAGAGTGAATGAACGCACAGTGCGCGCGTGTCTGTCTGTGTGCGCACATTTAACATTTAAACAGTCTTTCCTCTGAATTTTAACAGGTAACTGAGGTAACTTTTCCAGGATTTTTATGACAGTATTATTCCTCACAGTGCAGCAAGACCAGGTAAAGTTAGATTTGTGATAAACTGGATTTTTTATCCAGCTGATGTGGGCGTTTTCATGGCTTGCCTCAACATTAGCGTTTGATTAGCATGTGCTCTCAGTGGGCGGGGTCACATTTACACGTCATACACTATTATTAGGTGAAAGGAAAAAGACGACATCTCTCTGTTTTCATACAGATTACATCACCAAGAATAGTTGCTTTTTATATAAATTACTTCATTTAAAAGAAGAGCATTTCAGCTTCATAAAGAGAAATCTTTCGTGTCTCTGTGACAAGTATTTACTGAGTTAAAGTTCATTTTTCAGACACGTTTGACAGAGTGAGCTCAAAGCACAACATGTTTATTTTATTTATTTTACAAAAACACAAGGTTTTGATGTTAATAAGAGTGTACACAAAAAGAAGAACCTCTATAGTTTATAATCATGTATTGATTTTATTTATATGACCATTAATGATTAG
Source organism: Hybognathus amarus (assembly GCA_030378365.1). Lineage (NCBI taxonomy): Eukaryota > Metazoa > Chordata > Actinopteri > Cypriniformes > Leuciscidae > Hybognathus > Hybognathus amarus. The sequence goes on from JAQIUQ010004891.1 coordinate 475,433, forward strand.
GGATGGGTTTCGAAACCCGGTATTAAACGGGCCCCGGTGCTGAATTTTCAAAGACCGCTGTATCGATGAAGCTTGGACGTTATCTGGTTCTGCTGTTGAAACTGGAGAAATTAAGGAAAATACACGTAGGCTACTATTTATTATTCCTAAGAACAGCCATTTCTATATATAAATTATATTTTAATTAAACCATTTTTAAGCAAATTTGCTATTCGCAGTTCAGACGAGAGAGAAGAGAGAGAGAGAGAGAGAGAGAGAGAGAGAGAGATCTCAAGCGGAGCCACAGCGCGCACAAAGCGACAGCCCTTGCTTAATAAGTGACAATGAGGACAGAACTAAACACTATTAAAAACACAAAAACCTGCGCAAGAGATGCTGTTCACAAGGCACCGAAACGGACTGTAACGAGACAAGAAGAGTATAGCCTACTTTGGGCTTCGTGTGTCCTAAACTATCAAATATACATAAAAATGTCAAAATGACCAGCTCTGAGATTCACTTGAACACAATTATGTCTTAAATGGAAGTAAATAAAAGGGAGAAAATTATGTGCTTCAGTTAGCCTACCTATTAGCCTATTAGATCCGCACTCGGTCTTAAAGGGGCAGCAGTCTAATAAACCTGCTGATGATTCAGCCATTAATGCAAATCAAACAACAAAAGGCAGAGAAAATCACTCACAGCTCTTGAATGAGTAACGTTAGATTTAATAAGCATTAATCTATCTATGATAAACTATACGGTGCTATTTTACATTTGATTACTAAATTAGATTTATTTACAGACAGAAAATATTAAGCCTACCTTCCGCTGGAAAAATAGTCCCCGAGTGTGAACAGCAACAACGTTCCAATGTGTAAAATGCATGAAAGCTCAAATAAAAACAACATAGAACCGCAGTGTTGCGCAGCGATCAATAGAACCGTTGGGTGAAGCGGCTTGTAGCCGTGTTTTATTGTGAATAAAGCACAGCTCTTGACCAATCAGAATCAAGGATTCGAACTAACCGTTTAATAAATGAATAAAGGATGAGAATGCGTTGGTTATGGTTGTGACATAAATATTATAACTGTGACATGAATATTTTACTTAAGTAAAGTGGAACACATTGGACTAGTTATAAAGATGTCAGGTTGACAGATTATGATTTCTTGGTCAATGTCAAGTTGTCATAACAAAGACATTTTAAACAATGTCAACTTTGCATTAAAAGTGTCATAATTTACCGAATGACACTTAATGACAACAGTCATAAACATTCATAAAGACTCCTTCATGTTCATGACAGGTGTTATGTCATGTTTATGACCGTGTCATGTCAGTCTTATGCACACCCCTTCAAATAAAGAGTTACCCAAAATTGAAACTCAAACTCAGTGTTACCCAAAATCGTATTAATCTTTGGGAAACAAAAGCTCAAATTGAACCTGAATTGAAATCTAATTGATCTTTGGGAAATGTCAACTGTGATGTGAACAAGGGGATGTTTACACTGAACGTTTTTTTTTTGGGGTTGTTTCCTGTGTAAACATGCGCAGATGGATGTGCTGAGACTTTTTAAAAAAATACACCTCAAGCAATTAACTAAACCCAAATCATACTGTAACATGCATTTTATAGAAGGATTTTTTTGGGGGTGGGAACAAAGACTAAGAAAGACTCCTAATTTACACTGAACAAAATTATTAACCCAATACTTTTGTTTTTGCCCCCATTTTTCACGAGTTTAACTCAAAGATCTAAGGCTTTTTCTATGTACACAAAAGACCTATTTCTATCAAATATTGTTCAAAATATTGGAAGGATTATCTCGGCAAAGGAGAAGTGCTCACTAACACAAATTTTGGCAAATTTGTGAACAATATTTGACAGAAATAGGCCTTTTGTGTACATAGAAAATGAGTTCAGCAAACGCAAAATGGGGGCAAAAACAAAAGTGTTGCGTTTATAATTTTGTTCAGTGTAAATTAAGATAGCACTGTAAATGCGTTCAACACTAATTCATGTGCTCTTTCCCGTAACTCACTGCTAACTCACTTAGAAGAATCATGAACAAACCCTAAACACACACACACACTTGAGAACTTGACAAGTCAGTGAACAAGATGAATATGCATATGCTTTTCCTGAATATTCAGATGTGTGGTGTGGGAAGCTGTTAAACTGCGGACGTTCTTTGACCTCTGAACTCTCTCCACTGCTAATGATGCCATTAGTCGGACTTTAAAGCCACTGTCAGCATTCATCTAAAAGGCTTTTCATATCCAGGTATATTAGGCTGTGCATTTAATTGACTTTTAAAGTTTTAATTGAATGATTCATCAGGTTGTGCGTCACTGATGCACTTAGAGCTGGTTACATGTGTTAAAAAAGCGTTTCTGGATGAATCTCTTGACACCTTGACGTATCATGCACGCATCATCATATTTCACAATAATCCTAAAGCATATTTGTTTTTTGGATCGTTTGGATTATTTGCATTGCAACATTATTTTGACTGATACATTGTGCACCAAATTCACATTACTATAAAGAAAAAGAAATGGACAGATTCTTTAGGCTAAATATATTACTTCTGATTTTTCCCTTTGCTTTTGTGGTGAAATTTGACCCAGACACATCGTCATGAGATTCACTGTTGTTTGTATTTGCAATAATGCAGACACTTTTATAAGATGGATCCCTTTAGTTTTTATGGTTTTGAGTCATTGTTGTTTATTTGCTTGACACTGGACCAGTGAATGCTTTCCTTCAGAAGACTGTCAGAGAGGATTTAGATTGACATGCACGTCACGATTAAACACACAAGACACGTTTGGAGACATTTTAGTGGTTATGTGAAGTTATATATTGTCTTTTATGCTGGATCCATATGAGTTTACATTGAGTAACCGCATATTTGATGAGGTGTCTGGTAAAACAGTTTATCTCTATGGCAACAGCCTTCTTTTGTTAAGATGATGTTAAATTAGAGACCAGCTCATGCTTGCCTCAACCGAGAGTTTCAGACGCTTTCCGCCGAGAGTTTAAATTGCTGTGGAGAAAGTGCACATTACCTGGAAATTGTGGGTCTTTACAACGTTCGCTTACAAATTTCACACATAGATTGGTGTTTCACATGGAGATTATGTGCAATTGTGGAAAAAAAAACATTCTTTTCTTGGACATTAATTTATGCGTATCGTTAAGCTCAAACTTTGCTGTAACTTTCAATTTTGATATGCCATATTGAAAAATAAATTTTACATATAATATTCCTTAAAATCAGATTTTTAGTGTGGTTTCAGAAAATGACACATGCAAATGCCCCATTTTGCGATTAAATGAGATCTCACAAAGGGTATGCCATGTAAGTTGTGATATCATGGCCTGGAAAGGTACTTTATATAACCCAGTTCTGGTCCTGGACAAATCAGAAGCGTTCCAGTTGTGTTATATTGAAGCAATACCACACCAGCGAGAGTTATTTTGTAGCAAATATCAGCACAGTTGTGCATGAGCAATGTCACACTGATGTAGTCATGTGAAATGGCTCTTTATACAACAGTTACTTCTGGTCCTTGAATATCTACTGGATATATCATTTCTCACAGCGTAACCCACCATAATCTTACAAACACTACTGGTATTGTGTCACCAAATATAGTTTTAGGAAAGAATGTATTTGTTTAGACCTCAAATATTGGACTTGTATATACACATAATGCCTTTTTGAAAATTAGTTAACACGCTCCAAGCCGTCAGGAGGCATTCAGCGTTCATGTTCCCGTCAAGAACAGCCCTTCGGGAATCGACACTGGCTTTTATGTAGATACAGTAGTGGTTAAACCTGAGATTAGAGCAAATCGATTTGGCTAAGGGCAAGTTAAGTTTTCATAAACCTAAATCCTATTAACTAGAGGTTTGCTTTTGTTTATTTCCTATTACACAAACATCTTATACTTTTGTAATAGCTATTACTATTTATTCAAATATTACTGTTTAATAAATAATATTTTATTTTATATAAACATGCCGTAGTTGGTATTGAGAAAGGATCTGTTAGTGAGTGTGATTTCAACTTCAGGGTAAAGTTTTAATATTCCACCATTCGATCGGCAGCAAAGACTGTCTTTATGAGCGAGTCAGTTGCAAAGACTTTTATTTTGAAAGGTTGGACACTAATAAAGCTTTTAATTTTACTTTGAACAACAGCTTTGAACAAACACGCAACCGACAAATGCATTGGCCATCTCTGTCATGGGAAATCCCATTAACTAAAGCGTACTAAGACAAAGTGTCCTCAGCACACTTTCCTCAGCAGACATTCAAACTGATTTTTTTATGATGGATATAAAGAAAAAAGAAATAAATTAACAAACACTTTCTTTGAAAAACTAAGATCTGAAGAAATCCTACTTTTATGTCACTTGCATAATAAGTTGGAACACAGTTTATATATATAAATCACATATTTCAGGTCTAAACAACTACATTCTCACCTAAAACAAATCCTTAAACAACATTTTGAGACACAATAACAGTAATATTTGTAAAATTATAGTGTGAGAAATGCTGCCAGATAGGGCAGAAACAAGCAGTGATACAAATTGTGAACCGGTTTCCGTGTGATATTAGTCAAATACTGCATGGCGGGAAAGGCTCTCAGCCAATCAGATTCAAGAACCAGAACTAACTGTTGTGTAAAGGTAATCAATGCTGACATTCTGACCAGATTCAATAAGTTAATATTGAATAACTTGCATTTTAGTGGCAACATTGCCAGTTACAGCAGTGTGAACACAATGCCATCACTACAGTCACACACACCTTACACACACGTCTTCTCTGGTGTGCTGCTGCTCCTCAGATTTTACAGGACGGCTTCTCGTCTGTCTATAGTCTAAACATATTTGTCTACAGTTTTACTGGTCATCGGCGTTCACACATGGTCTAAGTTACGTTCTGTTTGTGTGTGTGTGTTTGTTTATGTGCTGGCTCATTTTCCTGATCTCAGCGCTCTCCAGATGTGTGTTGCCTTTTGAACTAGATGCCACAAGCACAACACAAAGCTGTGCTTGTTTAGTCTCTGTAGGTGGGCTCTGGTCATATCAGGCTCATTCTGCTGGATATTAAAATAAACGGGCGTAGCGGGGCTGATGTCATAGGGAGAGAGGGGTCACCACAGAGGTCAGAGGACAGAATGGTCTTGAGTTGCTTGTCTTTAGGTTTAAGGTGCCCGAATGACGGCCTGTTTCTCATTTCCTGTTAGATGTGCCGGGGGTGATGCTCTAATTTTCACTCTCTCGGCCCATTTTTCCCCATTGAGTCTACGTCTGCATTCATGCTCAGTCATAGTTTGGGGGTTTTGATTTTTTTGCAGTCTACTGAAAGAACTCGCACTAACAATAAAGAAGTGCCAATGTTTTTTTGTTTTTTTTGGATTTGGTACGATTGCAATACTTTTTTTTTTTTTTTTTTACAATGTAGCATATTAGTAGCATGGTGTTCTCAGAAGTACCTCTGAATAACAAGTAGCATATCCTATACCATGATTTTACCATGGGACTACCACAGTACTTTTTGCCAATGCAACAACTTTACTAGACTACTTAATGGCAAGAGGAAGCTATTATTACATTTCTATTAAATGACTGCATTTATGTGAATTAATACTCACTGTTTTTAAGGGACCTCAGCTAGCTAAAACTAATGACTCTGTTGATCCGAGCATTATTAATTTTTGCTGCTTAGAATGAAGTGTTTCATTTCACAAGTGTCTCAGTACTGATTGAGTTTCCTGTATCATCTGGCCTCTTGTGACATCATGGCATCATATATATATATATATATATATATATATATATATATATATATATATATATATATATATATACACAGTATATATACACGGACACAGAATGAAACCTCATTTAAGGAACATGAAGTTTCCTGATGCTATTTTTTTGAAACAATTAAACAGATTTTCCCCAATATAATATAATAAAAATACACTACTGTTCAAATGTTTGGGGTCAGTAAGATTTATTTAATGTTTTTGAAAATAGTCTCTTTTGCTCACCAAGGCTGTATTTTGAACAGTCTATGGCTGCGTTTACACTTGGCATTAACATGCGATCACTCGTGATCTGATCAAGCAGATCGGATCATTAGCCAATCAGGACATGGTGAGTTTACATTTGGTCACATTAAGTAGCCTCTGTATCTGGATAACAGATCGGATATCTGTTTCCTGCATAATATTTAAATTAGATATGTTGCACGACACCAGATTAAGAGTAAAAATGATGCAAATAAAACAATGTCCCAGTTGCTTTCACTCATTCGCTTTGCAATCTCCAGTAATTAGATAAAAAAATGTTAACGAAGTTATACTTCCAGAGTTGATCATACAAAAATAACTGGGTTGATCATAAAACAAGTCATATCATCGATCATCTGGTTTTAAGGTTATAGCGTGCAATGACTATATTGACAGAAATGGGAGATTGGTTAACATGCAAAGACATTCAATAAAAACATTCAACATTTAAAAAATCAGATTGCGATTATTCCTCTGGCAAAGCAGCATGCATTGCAGCTCTTATTTAAGATCTCATGACTGACTGTGAATGTACAGGCGATCGCCTCGTCAGATAATGTTGCACAATGAAAATGAAAAATGACACACATAGTATCATGTAAGCCTAAATTTACTGTTTTAAAGATAAACGTTTATTGTAAGATTCAAATAAGTTTTTATTTCTTGTCTAAACTGCGTCTGGCCATTTTTCTCACAGCCACGCGGGGAGACTGGGTGGGATTTAAATTACGTCCACCTGTGAATGCAGACACGATGGCTGGATTGCGTTTACATTACACTGAGATCCGATCACAAAGCGTCCTCGACTACCTCCGAACCTGGCACACGCCGATCGGATAACATTCCAATTAGAAGCGCGTTTACACTTGTCTTTTCAATGTGTATGTGGACAACATCCGGATACAGGTCGCATATTAATGTCAAGTGTAAACGCAGCCTATGTATAAGACACTCACCTAAAGGATTATTAGGAACACCTGTTCAATTTCTCATTAATGCAATTATCTAATCAACCAATCACAGGGCAGTTGCTTCAAAGCATTTAGGGGTGTGGTCCTGGTCAAGACGATCTCCTGAACTCCAAACTGAATGTCAGAATTGGAAAGAAAGGTGATATAAGCAATTTTGAGCGTGGCATGGTTGTTGGTGCCAGACGGGCTCAGTATTTCAGTCTGAGTATTTCACAATCTGCTCAGTTACTGGGATTTTCACACACAACCATTTCTATGGTTTATAAAGAATAGTGTGAAAAGGGAAAAACATCCAGTATGCAGCAGTCCTGTGGGTGAAAATGCCTTGTTGATGCTCGAGGTCAGAGGAGAATGGGCCGACTGATTCAAGCTGATAGAAGAGCAACTTTGACTGAAATAACCACTCGTTACAACCGAGGTATGCAGCAAAGCACTTGTGAAGAAGACACAACACACACAACCTTGAGGCGGATGGGCTACAACAGCAGAAGACCCCACTGGGTACCACTCATCTCCACTACAAATAGGAAAAAGAGGCTACAATTTGCAAGAGCTCACCAAAATTGGACAGTTGAAGACTGGAAAAATGTTGCCTGGTCTGATGAGTCTCGATTTCTGTCTGAGGTCGTTCAGATGTTAGAGTCAGAATTTGGCGTAAACAGAATGAGAACATGGATCCTGAACATGTTTCTGACCATGTCAATCCCTTTATGGCCACCATGTACCAATCCTCTGATGGCTACTTCCAGCAGGATAATGCACCATGTCACAAAGCTTGAATAATCTCAGATTGGTTTCTTGAACATGACAATGAGTTCACTGTACTAAAATGACCCCACAGTCACCAGATCTCAACCCAATAGAGCATCTTTGGGATGTGGTTGAACGGGAGCTTCGTGCCCTGGATGTGCATCCCACAAATCTCCATCAACTGCAAGATGCCTTTCCTATAAATATGGGCCAACATTTCTAAAGAATGCTTTCAGCACCTTGTTGAATCAATGCCACGTAGAATGAAGGCGAAAGGGGGTCAAACACAGTATTAGTATAATGGTGTTCCTAATAATCCTTTAGGTGAGTGTTTATATGTGTAGTACTTGCATTACGGCAATGAGAGTTTTGAGGAAAAAAATAGACTTAAATAGACTTAACTGCCATGAAAATACTGTCAAGATACTGACAAATCTTAATGGTCCTTAAATAGGCTTCATTTTTGTGAAAGCAAAAAATATCATCATTTCTTATTGTTCCTATTGATTTTGGCATGAAATATGGTATTTCTTGGGCAATTTGCCCAAATTTAATTTCTAGCTGCCCGGACCGTCGCAGTGCTGAAAAATCAATAGTTTTTTCATGTGTTGGTCTGGAGACAAACGTCTCCCTCGTTCCTTTGGACATGAGCAGTCAGAACATATAAAAGTGTAACACTGCAAGACATTTTGATGTTTGCTTTGAGTAGCATTCGATGTGAATGCCGTATGAGTCTGGGGTGTGTTGGAGAGATGAGCTGACCTCTACTCGCAGGGCACCGCAGTAAACCAAGCCGAATCTGAGGAGATTTATTTTCCGTTGAAGTGTAGGAGCGTGTGGGAGTATGTATGTTTGTGTGGGGGCGCGTGTGTGAATAAAAAGCCAGTATTGGATGCAAAAACACATGGAGAAGTGTTGTTCTCCCCAGTGAAGCTTCAGCTCATCCCTCAGTGTGCTGGACTGATTTAACTGTACTGATTTGCCCAAAAACAGCCAAAGACCTACCGAGGAGAATGCGTTCTACAACATTCAGTGAGGAGAGAAGTGTGTGTGTTTGTGTGGCTTCATCAATAACCACTGCGCTTTGAAACTTGTTTTCCAATCTTTCTCTGAAATCAGACACGTTAGCTGACCCTTGCTCCTGTTTGTGTTCATTTGCGCCTACAGCTTTTGGCCTATGGAGGCATGCTGGTGTATACAGTCTCTTATGACTCTGAAAGCAAAGACGACAGCGCTCCTGATGTCATCATAGAGGTGCGTATCCAATCGCAAACTTGCATTCACACTGGATTTGATAGAATCAAGTTAAATAAATGGTTTCTATGTCATATATCACAACTCTCCTCAGTTGTAATTCACTGTGACATAAAGCAGGCAGACTTTCCCTTCAGGCCTCAAAACTAAACAATTGAGTTGAAAACTTGTTTGACAACGTTTACTTGGCCTCCTTTTTAGGTCCAATTTTGGTCAGAAGTTCATGAAAAATATTTATTTTAATGTAACCATATTAACATGATTACATGCTAACAAATTTAACTTTAAAAAAATCAAAAAGTAAAAGATGTAGATAACGCCTACTTTTACGGTACAGTACTTACAGTGTACTTAAAGTGTAATTACCTAGAAAGTACTGGCTAATATAAGGTAAGTACATGGAACAGGGGTAGGTTCAGGGTTAGTAAAGGAAGCGTTACCAAGATCTACTTATAACTTGTCTCCGTTTGAAGGCAAGTTGTAGAACCCAAGTGCAATTTATTATTTGAAAAGATCAAACATAAAACAAAGGCATGACAAGAAACTCAACCTAAACAATGACTTGATGCTTACCAACAGTTGTATAGGGAAACAATACTTGACAAAGATACATGGCAAACATTAGGCCTTAAATATACAAGGACTAATGACAAGACAAGGCACACCTGTGAACAATGAAACAATGAACCAATGACAACATGACACATTAGACAAGGGAACACATGGCAGGATCACATGACTATAACAGGGAATCACCTGACAACAGGAAACATGACAGAGACATGACATGTACCCTGATTTTGCCTGTTCTGTGTAAAATGTATAGCACAGATTTGTAAATTAAAGTTCAAAAGTTCCTTTTATATAGTCTTACTACTCTGAATTCAGCACAAACTCTGCTACAGTAATATGTCAGCAGCATGTACGTGAAAAAGATTTTAGTTTTGAGATAATGACGAAATGCATGTTTAAAAAAATTGTCACTGAAACCCATACTGATTATTTGATTAGACAGACTTTATTGTCATTCAGAATTAGGGATGTGCAGGAATATTCAAATTTTCTAAATATTCGATATGTAATTATTATTCGAAAATAAAATACTATTCGAATTTTGAACACGTTGCTTTGCTGGCCGTAAATGCAGTGAGTCCATGATAAATCCTAAGAACTAAGTCGCAGTTATAATTATATGCACTGGATGGCGCTGTGGAGTGTGTTAACAAGTTGTCTGTATTTGATCACATAATGTTGTCGGTCTGCCTCACGAAGTTTGGAATTAACGTTACTTGAAAAGGATCTTACTAAACGGAATTACTTTTGATCAAATTAATTATGATATCATCACCATGAGAAATCACATGAAATCCAAACAGTCGAGTGAGGAAAGATAGATCTTCATCATTGCATCACAACTGCAGGTAAGCACAGCTGGACCCCACGTGATCAGAGATGTTAACTTATTTAACAGCAAAATGATTTTGGGACATACTTCCTTTAGGTTTCGTTGGAGGAAGACCGGTTTAAGAACAGAAAATGCAAAGTGCTGTTAGAAACACCGTTCTCTTTGTGTCTCTGAAGCATCTGTCAGTGCAGCGTCTTTCTCACTCGATCATAAAGTGCTGGCGGCGCCCCTGCATGTAACGTTAGATATTATTGTTTTTCTCAACATAAACGTGAAACAATATAAACACGATAATCAATCATTTGTTGACTCGTGTGTATGTGTGTATGTACTGTACGATATCTGACGCAATCTGCTTTATTAGGGTTTTTTCTGCTCGCGCTGATTGAGCATGCTTTTAATAATGCTTTTTTATATATATTTTTTGTTTACACATAGGCCTACTGTTTAATGTTTTCAACTAAAAGAAAACTTTAATTACTATTGTAAGCTTGTTGTGTAATGCATAATTGTAAGCTTGTCCAGAAACGGTGACAAAAACGTAAAAAAAAAAATAAAAAAAATAACGTCTTTTTCATTAAACATAATTTAAATAAACGAATATTCGAATATTCAATTTTTATGGGCCCAAATATTCGAATGCAATATTTTTGAAAGATGCCCATCCCCATTCAGAATACAACAAGTGTATACAGAACGAAATTTCTTTTGCATAGGCCACAGTTTTTTACAGTTTCAATGCAGTGTAAATGTTCATCCCAAAAATTGGTAAAAACTAATTATAATAAATATGTACCTAGCAAAAGTGGAATAAACAATTTAACTATCTAAATATCTAACTCAAAAACTATAAGACAATGTATTGATTTAAAACTTGTAAGACATATTTTGTGTAAGAAAGCTTTATGCGGGGAGGTGTTAACCACTCCATTAATATTGAGTGTTTCACACCTGAGAAAGACAAAGACCCGCCCCTAATGGCCCTATCAGGTGCTCTCAGGCCCTATCATTACGAGGAGCCTTGCACAAACAACGAGGAGAGATTTAAAGGGATACTCCGCCGTTTTCTTTTTCCATATTAGGCAACGCAAGGTAAGTTTATTTAAATAGCACATTTCATACACAATGGTAATTCAAAGTGCTTTATATAGAAGAAATGAAAATAATCAAAAGAAATCACAATAATTAAAACAGTTTAGAATAAAAAAATAAAATACAGTAAATAATTAAAACAGTTTAGAATAAAAAAGGGTAACACTTTACAATAAGGTTCATTAGTTAACATTAGTTAATGTATTTACTAACATGAACTAACCATGAGTAATACATTTGTTACTGCATTTGTTCATCTTTGTTAATGTTAGTTCATGAAAATACAGCTGTTCATTGTTTGCTCATATTAGTTCACGGTGCATTAACTAATGTTAACAAGATTTGAATCAAGTATTAGTAAATGTTGAAAATAACATTAACAAAGATTAACAAATGCTGTATATGTGCTATTCATTATTACTACATATTACCTAATGTAGTTAACTAATGTTAACTAATGAACCTTATTGTAAAGTGTTACCAAAAAAGCTAAACAGAAGTGTTTTCAGATAATTAAACTATATTAAACTATGTTATTCCCTTAACTAAGACGAGTCTGATACACACCTCTCTCGTCTCAGATCGCTCTGGCGCGCCAGACACTTTGTTAGCACTTAGCTTAGCCTTGTTCATTCATTAGGATCCAAGCAGAGAAGCGACCAACACCTTCACGTTTTCCCTATGTAAATACAGTTACTCGAGTACTAGTGTAACTCGACCTAGGACGGTGACACAAAATAAAACGTTGTTCTTGTATGGCGGAAAACCACAGCAAGTGATTGGGAGCACTTCGACTCGGTGCATGTCTATCTATGGATTCGGCGCAGTAATATCATCACCTCGAAGAGAATAAGGACTTTTCACGAGTGATTAATGCACCGAGTCCATGGATATACGTATATGCGGCGAGTCGAATTCCTCCCAAGAACGTGCATTTAAAAATAGAGACTTCAAGCTTTGTAAAGACAGATGTTTCATGTAGGAAGAATTGTCTGAGTTACAGATCATTTTCTGCATCACTGCATCACCCTATCAATACATTGTTGTATGCCAACAGCATATCAAATTAATGCATTTCTGTCAAGAATATGTTCTAAGATAAAAGAAGACATTACAATATTTAATGTGGACTTGGATGCTTTGAAATGCAGCACACGAGAGAGTCAGAGCCACAGGGTGTGTGTCTGCTGTAACAGTGTGTTAAAGAGAGATCGCATTACCTGAGCTTGGCCCAACAATCATGCCGTTCACCAACACTTCGGCTCATCTATTGAGTCATGTGGGCGTCAGGGGCACAGCGTGCTCGTCTTTGTTTTGTCTACAATTGGTCAGAATTATCAGTGTGGATGTGTAACTGGACTGAAGCTGTTTATGTCTGTGAGTGTGTTTGTTTACGTGCATGTGTGTGTGCAGCTGTGTTTATGTTTGTGCGAACCTTTCACGAGCTCACGGGAACACTCACGTCTGCATGTGTGTATTTTGTGTGCTTGAGTACGCGTTCACACACCTGTTTGCGTGCACACAAGAATTTGTTTAATTTGTGTCGGCTTAGCTCAGTCGTACACTTCTTTATTTAGTCTCCGCTGGAAAGCACTCTCATAATATTTGGTTTATTCATGCCGTGTTAAAGATTTTTGTTCTTTCTGGGTCTCAACTACATGTAAATCAGTGTGACTGTCCTACAACACTAATGCTCCTCGCATATCATCTTATTCCTATATTCTGTATTTTACTTTTATATTTCACATGAGCTATTGTAACAAAGGAATTTAGTGTGGGATTAATAAAGTCTATCTAATCTAATCTAATCTAATATTAGATCACTTTTCATTATTCATTTTTTTTGTGGGATCAGTATGGTGAAAAGTAGACAAATATTTTTGTATAGCTGAAAATAAATTGTGTAGAATTTACTTGGAAACCATTTGAACTCAGAAAGTAAAATTTGTAAAATCCTAGTAATATTCACACATCATTATAAAGAAACTTTACTGTATTGTATTTCAACACTGTGTCATACTTTATTGATTGATTGATATCTTTATTTTGAACATTATTTTTTAATCTGAGAAAAAAGAATAATGGTAAAAAAAAGATGAACAACAAAATAAAACTCTATACTTTCCAGTACTTAAAAAAAATTACATGTACAAAAAAGAGTAGAAATTAAAACGCATGTACTCCCGACCTCTATATATTACACATACACAACAATATTTATACACATACTACAAATGATTCAATATAAGCTCAGGTTATTATCACCACTGTGTTTCTTTGTACCGCTGGGAATATAATTTCTTTTCACATCTTTTAAATGGAGTTTGTTTGTACATTGCTTTAACTCATTATCTAGATTTATTCACAATCTGAACGCCACTGACAGAATTTTCTCCTATTTATAATTCTCTAATGGAATTTTAGGAAGAACATCTAAAAAACTCCATTAGCTTTACTAAGATCTGAACGACGGAACAATTACCTCCACATATATAATTATGTCCCCATGAAGCATGAAAACCCAGCATGTGTGTGTGTGTGCGTGTGTGTGTGTTAATCTTCTGTCCTTTTGTAGATTTGAAGGAAATGTTAGTATGATGTGAGGCTGCATGTGTGTGTCTGTTTGCAGTTGAGGTTGTACAGTAGTTGTGTTGAGGTGTGTGCGTGTGTGTGTGTGTAGCTCCCATGCTCATGTGTGATGACAGGTAATTATTGTTCGTTAAGCCCTGTTTTGCATGTGCATACCTCATTAACTCTGTGCAAATAGAGAGTCCAGCTCCCATAAATCCTCAATCTTCTAGCAGTGTGTGTGTGTGTGTGTGCATGTGCATGTGCATGTCAATAAAGCCTGATTTTCCCAGCAGTCAGTATGGTGGGGTGGTAAAATACGAGCTGAATGAATCGTGTCCCATAATGCTCTAGGATGAGTCCAGAGCTGAGCTATATGGATTACCTGTTATTGCATCAATGCACATGCACACACACACACACACGCACGCACAGATTTTTCACAATTTATTAAACATCATTTCCTGGAAATTTTCATCCTTCCATCAAAACAGTCTCTCATTTTTTATGCACATCGTTTCTTCATAAATCACCCTGTCCCTCCACACACTCACATGCAAATGTACGCACGCACGCGCACACACACACATGAAGACTACTAGTTTTCTATAAAGATATTTATATTGACTAACCTAATTCATAATTTTCATGAATGAAAAAAAATATATTTTTAGAATTTAAAAAACTACATTTATTCCATTTACGGATTGTTTTTCCAAATGAAGATGTTCCTACATGGGAGGTTTTCTCATATTAACTTCCCTGTGGGGTAAATTTGACAGGTGAATACACACACTTTTTCTCTCTCTTCCTCCACACACACACACACACACACACGTTTATCTTGATTTGAGAACATACCAAAAACTTCTGTTGTTTGCATAAAGCTGATTATAATTACTAGAGAGTGCATGTCTTGAAAAGGAGGTTTTGTGATGAACTATTATTGAATAATGGGGACAGATTAAAGCTAAGTAAACATATGAATGTTCTTTTGTCAGTTCAGCAGTTGGCATGTGCTGAGCGCCTGCCGTGTTCCTCTCTCTGCAGGGCGGTGGGCTGAGACTGACGGCCAGGCCCGCGGGCTCTCGGTTCTCCTCAGACGAGCGCAGGATACACCTCCTGCCGGAGACATTCCAGCATCACGCTTCAGGACTGGCCGTCAGTAAGAGAGACTTCCACGGCGTCCTGCACAGCGTCCAGCGTCTGCTCCTCCGGGCCTCACACGCTCAGGTGCACAGCACCATCTACAGGTGTGCTCCGCTACTGCAGGCTCCCTCTGTGTGCTTCTACTCACACACACACACACAAAGCATAGGCCACCATACAACATAACAAGGTGCATTGAAACATACACTCTAATAAATGAGTGGTTTCAACCCACCTTTGGGTCAAATATCACAGCCACATTGGGTTACATTTTTTTAAATGCCATTTTTAAACCAAAATTCGGTTACAACAAACTAACATTTTTTTGAGTGTATATATTCACACACAAATTACAACCATGGGGAAACTATTTATCTCAGTGTGTCTGCTGCGTATTGATTCTCATAAACAGAAATCACGATGCATACAGGTCGTCATGACAACAGCAACGTTTAGGTTTCATGCAGAATTCACGATGCGTTGTTTAGATTCCGAACCCAACTAACCCAACCTGTCATTACAGACATTCATTTAAACTATATTCCTTCGCTTCTGACGTCATGTGATTAAAGGTACAATATGTACGAATTTTGTAATAAGATATCCAAAGATCACTTGCACACTGTGATATATTTCCTGCAGTTGTGAACTTACAATATCCCAAAAGTAAAGATTTTTTAAATTAATTTGAAATAAGTGTCCATCCCGGAAAAAAACGTCGCCTGTCAATGACGCAATATCCGCGTTATCCTTCATTTCTGCTCGTACTGTCATTGCCGTGACGTAACCACTGGCGACATACGTGGTACAACTGCGTAGCGTTTAGCGGCACGCAGTTCTCGTTTCTCTCAAACATAGACTATGGCAAACAGACTTTGGGAACAAACAAGGAGAACTAAAATGAGGATCAACATCAGCGCAGCGTTTCTGAGATGCCGAGAGCTAGCGTCCGCGACTTAACTTGGATTCTCAACAGAGCTTCACGAGTCACGACTTAGCTTTATTACACAGGTGATCAAATGTACATAAAACAAATCAATGTTATAATGTTAGCTCAACATGATGAAATGTTAGAAATAGGGTCAGTAAGTTATTCTAATGTTGATCTAACTTACTGCTAGTTTCGGTTAGCAAACGAAGTATAACATTATAACTTTCAACACACATTTAAATGCCGTTTGAGTGTGATCGTGTGACGTTAGAGCAAGTGAAGCAGCGCTGCGTCACCTCACAAGTTTAGTTCGTCTAATAAACGGACCTGTGTGAGTAATCCAGCACTCGCTGGTAACTTAGTTCTGTAGAATCAAATGTCCTTATTCCTTTATATCCGCGGGACTCGCGCGTGATTTCTGTTTCTTTAGCAATCGTGCCCCGCTTCATACCACTGTAATGTTAAAAACATGAATGTTTGCACTCATACATAAACATTATTAGATCAAATCCCATCATTCAGCTCATCTCTGCGTCATCAACCTACGCCTGTGTTACTGATGGAAACTGCGCCCTCTTGTGGCGAAAAACCTACATATTGTGCCTTTAATGAATGTGCTATAATCACTCCTGCCATTAATACACCTACTCAAGCCAGCAGTGTGAGTCCTTGCAGTGTGTGTCTGGCTTTTCTGGGGAAAAAAAGGATTTAGAAACTGAACTTGAATGGAAAATATCTTGACTCAATATAAACCAAAAAACAACATGTGATTACTTAAAGATTCATTAATTGAATCCTATCTGAGCCGCAGCTTAAGTGTCTTTTACACAGTTTATTTACAAATCACACCCACATGAGATGTTTATCTACACTCAAGTCATAATTTAATCTTGGTACAGTGAAATTTAACTCCTTTCTCAGCCACTGATGAGATGAGAACTAGTGGAATTGTCCGGAACCGTGTTTCCACTGTTATACTGTAGGGGGCGCTGTTACACATGACCTGAAGAGCACAGCGTCTCCAGATCAGAAACACAGGCGAAGAAGAAGCAGAAACTGAGTTTAGAACTGGAGATGCTGTCCCAGATAGCAAACTGACATTGAATCAACGTGAAACATGGACATTGAAACAATCGTTGATCTGACATTGTTTTGCTCATCGAATTAAACTGTTAACCAATGTCAGACGCGTCATTCTTTCAAAACTAACAGAAAATCAACTTGAATCAACGTTGTTTCAACGTCTACTGAAAGCAAACCAATTTTCGATTTTCATTTAGCTTTGAAGAATGCCGCGTGCTGACGTCTGATTTCAACGTTAATTCGATGAGCAAAACAATGTCAGATCAACGTTGTTTCGATGTCATGAGAGACGTCATTTCCACGTTGATTCAATGTCAGTTTGCTGTCTGGGGTGCTAATGATATATTTTAATAATCAGAAAAATATGCTAATAAAATGTACTCAATTAATATCAGTTCATTTTAATTTTAACATTCATCTATATAATATTTCTCCATATTTTAATATGTTTTATTTAAGTAATGATTAATTTAAAAGAATGTAGACAAATAGCTGTAAAGTAATTTCTGTAAAGTAAATAGTGCACCATATAGTGGATAGGGAGCGATTTCAGACACAGCGAAGCAGAATGCTTACGCAAATGTAAAATAACACAATCACCAACATTAAACAGCATATAGATTAAAATGTTCCTGAATGAAACGTTGATCATGAAGTGGAAACGACTGTAAGTTTTGTGTGTTTATGAACTGGATCATTTTGATCATCACTCGCAATCTTAGGCTAATACGTGATTTTGTCAGCCTTTTCTTTATTCTTATTTTTTTTTTTTTTTTTTTTTTGCACTAAAGTGGGTAACATTTTCTTCATTTTAGTGTGTTTTCATTTACGGTAAGCGTGTTTTTGACTAACACTAGAATAAAATGCTGGTCTTTTGAAATATTGACTGTTTACATATTTCACTGTTTACATCATTCAACAAAATATTCCATGAAAGTTTCATGAACATGATCAAAAATGCTGTCGCTGGCTGGAGAATATCTGAATCTTCACTGAAGCTCAGCTGGAGGAATATCTCACACTCATACTCTGCAGTAATATTACTGTGAACACCAGCAGAGCTGAGCGGTGTGAAGAAACGTCTGTATTACATCATCATATTACACAGCGTCTTGTTGTGCTTGTTTATTACACAAGGCCTGTTATGAACTTAATGCATTTAGCTGCAACTAAATGATGCGATTAATCACGATTAAACATTGTAATCAATTGCCAGGCCTAATATCAATATACAGTGTTGTGACTGGATCATGTTTCTCTCACACACACACACACACACACACTCAGGTTGGGCAGTGTGAGCATGAGTGTGGCGGATGAAGACTCCGCAGCGGGTCACAGGCTCGTGCGGTGGAGGTGTGCCAGTGTCCCCCTGGATATGACGGGACGTCCTGCGAGGTAAGCAAGGAAAGCAAAGCTACACAAGTGGACAGGAAACACATCTGATAGTCTGACACGGAAGAACCCTCTGACCAAACTCATTTTTTTTATTTCAGTTAAACAGAGTGTCGAAGTTACGACGTCACTCTGTAGGCCAAAACGCGGATGTGAGTTAGCATTTTAGCATTACGGTTCCCTCGCTCTAAAGCCTATGGGATTTTTGAATGGGTTTTTGCTAAATCGCCTGAAATAAGGTCTGTGGTGAAACAGAGCCTCTAAATATTTTCACGTTTTGATCTATGACATAGAACACACAGTTATAACCTGCTTGTGGTTTTTTAAACTTTATTGTGTCTGATTGTGTTTTTTAAAATCTTTATATAGGCTTAAAAATGTATAAATTTTGAAATAACGTGTAAGGGTCACAACCCTTTGTTAAACACAGATCTTGTTTTTTTCCCTTTG
This sequence comes from Hybognathus amarus, assembly GCA_030378365.1. Lineage (NCBI taxonomy): Eukaryota > Metazoa > Chordata > Actinopteri > Cypriniformes > Leuciscidae > Hybognathus > Hybognathus amarus. The sequence continues at coordinate 494,563 of JAQIUQ010004891.1, forward strand.
ATTTTCCAAAAGTCTATGGGGAAAATGCATTGCTTTTCGACAGAGGGAACCCATGCTTCCGAGTTGTCCTACAAAGTGACGTCATCACTTCGGCACTCTATTAACGTACTATATTTTAGTTCGATAATGTTTTTTTTTATTTACTATTTCGTATTTTTAGGGGAATTTATGGTACTAAATTATATTTACGCTAGATTTATAATCCATTTGTTCACTTTTTGAGCATAGACCTAAAAAATAAACTTAAGTTTGATCTCTTTTCAAAGACCACACTTGGCAGATTATTGCTGAAGTGAAAATATTTTTTTATATTTTCAAAAACAAGTTTTACTCTAAAACTGTGCCTTACATCTAAACAAATTGTGTTCAAAATTTGAGCCTGATATCTCAAAAAATGAGCTTTCGGTGAGAGTTTGTTTGACCACAGTACCTAAAGTCTCCACTAGATGAAATTTGTTTTTTGACCGTGAGGAACACAAGTGTGACTATTTCTTTCAGGACCATATCACCTGATCGAACCATGTCCATGATTTTGTGTGTGTGTGTTCACACAGCAAGTGCCACAACCTTTCCCAAGTTCCACAGGAACTAGAAGAAATTCTACAAAAAACAAATGTAAAATTGTAGAAGTTAGGAGAGATTTGGCAGTGAGTGTGTGTCCCACTCAGACGAGTGTGAGACTGGCTTCAGTCTCCTTAGGGAGAGCTGTGAAAGTTTGCAATTGATTTGAAAAGCTTTAAATGATTCAGCCAAACACTGTCATCATTACTCACTCCAAACCTTTATGTTGGTGATGTTTTCTGTGGAGCACAAGAAGAAAATCCCAGAGACAGGAAGAGAATTGATTGAGCGACTCGTGAAAAGGACAGCTCATCGGGATGGGTGTGTGTGAAACTCATTCAGTAGGGCGCTGCAGGGATGATGTGTGTGTGATGAGGCTGACCCGTGTGTTCACATCAGACTGGGTCCTTTTATTGGATTATTGCAGAAAATAAGCTGAGTGACCAACAAAAGTTTATGATTCTAACACGTTTTGTTTTTCATCATGATCATCTTCTTCTTTTCTTTTCATCTCAACTTTTGAAGACTGAATACAGTCGGCAGAAGAGTAAATGTTGGTTATAAACTAACAACAGCTTGCTCACGACTTCAACGTCGGCATCATGAAGCGTTTTCCCTGAAAGTTTTGAAAAGTTTGACTAAACACTGTGGCTGTAAAAGTGACAAGTGAGTAGATGAGTTCAGCTGTTCGGATGATGATCTTCAACCTCTCGCTGGCAAGCGCCTTTTCCAAGACTTTAATGTTGTAGAATAAAACATGATATCATGGCATTTAATCAAAAGACCCATTCAAAAACTCCTTGGCTTCGGGACAGTGGAACCAGAAGTGCTAAAAGGCAACTCATTTCTGTTTTTTGTCTTATAGAAATACATTATACCTGCCGCACACTATTAACACAAACATGTTTGGTAATTTCTGTGCATCCAAAACAAGTTTATTCACAGATATAGAGTGAAATGTACAGTACAGTAAAGTACAGTTCTGCTCATGGATCAGTGTCATAGATTGTAACGTGTCTCACTTCCTTCCATTCGAAAAATAAAGCCAAAATGTCCTAGAAATGGGTGTTGACCTTGTACGACCTTGTAAGGTGGAGCCACGGTATCAAGGTCAACACTCAACCGCAAACACAGCTGTCAATTATGACATTACACCCCGCTTTTATAGCATTAAATAACTAAAATTACTGGAAGATCAAACACTTGAACATACATCCGCGGAAACCATCTTTGGATCAGTGTAATTTGTTGTTGTTTTTTTTTTTTAGTTTGGTGCATGTCCCATTCGATTACATGGAAAGGGCGGAGCTTATAACTTCTACTGCAGCCCACCACCAGGGGGCGATGGAAACATTTCAGCTTCACCTCCTGCTAACATTCTTAAACAGAGCTTGTTTCTCAAGGATTCCAGATGGTAAACTGGCACATCTAAACACTACCCAGCAAGCAATTTTGTGTTTTAAAAACATCTAATAGCCGTCCAAACGCAGCCCAGACGTCTAGTCTCAAAACAAGGCAAAGTTTGGGCTGTCAGTGAACATTTAATAGACGTCTAATAGCCCAAGAATATACTAGTCATCAATTAGAAACCAAACACCTTGTTATCACTTTGCTTAGATGATGTAATATCAAACATCTCGACAAAGCGACATGTAACTCATAGCCGGATTGTCTGCAGTTAACCGAGATGGTGCGATGGCGGCTGGGTATTGTTCCCGGTGGTGATTATTGTCAGCAGGTCGGTGTGTTTTAAACTCCTTCCCATCGGAGCGATGAATCCTTGTGTAGTGGCAGTCTGACGCACGCCATCTCTTGTGTTCCTCGTGTACCGCTCCTGGGACAAACCCTGATCAAACTCTGTCGGCAGTGGGACGAGTCTCTGGTTCGCTCTGTGTGTGTCAGCAGTAGGGGCGGCTGACTGTGTTGAATCACTGCGAGATGCCTTCTCTCTGCATAACTGTCTTCTCCATTAAAGCTGTACTGGCTATTGATTTCTGAGTGAGCAGATTTTTATGCTGATGTGAGCAGGAACCACTGGCCAAGAGACACAATTGAGACACTGTGATCATCCCAACCGCATCAATATAAACCCTCCAAAACTCAAACCTGAAATCACACACACCTTTACTCCTAAACCAGGACACTCAGAGAAAAGCTCATTATAATAACTGCAGACTAACCCAAACCTTACTATCATGATTGAAATCTTCAGTAAAAATACATTTGTTTTAAAATACTGGGCTTTGGTCAGAGAATGAACCTCATTGGTTCTCGTGCTTCAAGTACAGTTGAGTGGCTGTTGACCTCATTTGATATGCTCTATGTGCACTGATCAATGTTATATGTGAATAAAAGCTTAAATTGAATCTGTTCAATCTCCTCACAAGACTTGGATTAAACTGCTTCATTCAAATGGATTACCTTTAAAGGTGGAATACCTAAGATTTTTGCATTAAAATATCCCAAAATCACAAGGCCAGTGTTATATATTTACTTAAGATGATAACTTACAATATTCCAAATGTTTCAAACAATGTTTAAATCGTGAGAAAATTGAGATTTTAACCAAGGAAAGGGGGCGTGTGAGCAGGGGTGAGCTGGGAGTCGCCAGTCAATCGCGTCATATCCGCGTTACCTCAGTTTCCGCTCGTACTACGTGTTGTCCTGGACAAATGCGGAAGTTGCAGTTGTGCGTTAGCATCTATCAAGCAACAAACGTCTGCTTGTTTCGCGCATTTGTTATGGAATGGAGCACAATTATTCTTTAGCGATTGCACCTGTGTCATGGTTTGTTGAGGAGTGTAGGCAGAAGAAGAAGACCGAAGAGGCAAATGCACTAATTCAATTACTTTACTGAAGACTCAAAAACAGGTACAGGTACAAAAGACAGGCAGGAACACTCACACAACTCAGGGTAACATCTACAACGGCCGACAAAGACTGACTGAAACAGAGAGAACTAAATACAAGGAGGAATCAAACATAATGAGGTGAAAACAGGTGATACAGATGAACATGACAATCAACCGGTGGATAATGGTGGGGGGGTGAATTGACGAGGTGAAGCCGGAGGATGGAAGTCCAGAGGTGAGGGAAGGACGACAAAGGACCAAAGGGAATCCGGGGGGACGAGGGAGCCTGGCACAACTGGTGGACTGAGGGGCCATGGTGGAGCGGAGGGAGGTAGGAGCCAAGGGGGAGCAGATGGGACGAGGGGTCGAAGAAGTGTCCAGGGAGAGGAGATTGGAGGAAGAGACCAGGGATCCACCGACCAGGCTGGGTCAGGAGGGCTGGAAGGCAGAAGGGCTGACAGGTGACCGATGAGAGGAGGCGGGAGAGGGAGGCTGGGTGGGATCCTGGTCTCTGGCGCTGGCTGGACGGTCTCTGGCGCTGGCTGGCGTTGAAGAGAGCTCCGGCTTGGCGGGGCTGGACGGAACCAGTGATGAAGAGAGCTCGGGCTCGGCGGGGCTGGACGGAACCAGTGATGAAGAGAGCTCGGGCTCGGCGGGGCTGGACGGAACCAGTGATGAAGAGAGCTCGGGCTCGGCGGGGCTGGACGGAACCAGCGGAGAGAAGGGCTCTGCGGGGCTGGACGGAACCAGCGTTGAAGAGAGCTCGGGCTCGGCGGGGCTGGACGGAACCAGTGATGAAGAGAGCTCGGGCTCGGCGGGGCTGGACGGAACCAGTGTTGAAGAGAGCTCGGGCTCGGCGGGGCTGGACGGAACCAGTGATGAAGAGAGCTCTGGGCTCGGCGGGGCTGGGACGTAACCAGCGGAGAGAAGGGCTCGGGCGTGCGGAGTGGGGCTGGTGACGTCATCCACGGTAAAGGAAGATCACAGGATACCAGCACCCACTCCACATAGGCCGCTGAAGCTCCACTGAGGGCCCTCCCCGGACAACCAAGACAGACTGGTGCTGACGGGGACTGTGACAACCTGGTTCTGTCGACAAAGACAAGTCTCATAAACACAAACGTCAACGAACGGGTCAACCAAACGACCCAATAAGAATTTGGGACAAGAGAAATAAAACCAGCTCAACATCGGTGTGACATTTCCTAAATGGTGAGAACTTCGTGAAAAACTCGAACTAGAAAGAGACGTCGATTTTACTTGACAGGTGAGTGACACCGTGTTCTGTATTCAAATTTCATGTCAGTAAACGATGCAAAACAATTAGTATTATTATTAGAATGTTTTGATTGTCTATGCATATGATGTGAAAAATTGGAAGGTCATATTCACCGCGAATACTTCTGGGAATGTGAACTGTTGGCTGTATCTTAGAAAACGACGTTTATCTGAAAAGTGTTAGACGTTTATCTCCCCTTACATCTGTGATAACTAATTTACTTTTAAACCTTACTTTTCTTGCGGTTATTTCAGTTTAATGAAAAACAAGCATGTCATTAAACGCAACAGTTATAGAAATCGAACTTTACCTCATCCATGACAACTAATGTTCGATTCCTGTCTGACTGATTTATCCACTGTGGAGTTGAAAACAACAGTTCCCATCATTCTGCGTTCCTCCACTTCGCCATCAAGCAAAGCCGTTGTTGTTGTTTTGAATGTAGCGCCCTCTAGCGGCATAAAATCTTAGGTATTGCAGCTTTAAAGTTCCACTGAAGTGCCTTGGACAGTGCAGCTTTGTTTGATGCATTGACATAATTTCCATTGAAACAGGAAACGAAGGCGGGACATATTGAATGGCTCCTCCCCGTTTTAAACATCCAATAGCATTCAGTATTCTTCCACTATGGAAGGGAATCCATTGTAACGAGTGGTTATTTCAGTCAAAGTTGCTCTTCTATCAGCTTGCATCAGTCGGCCCATTCTCCTCTGACCTCTCGCATCAACAAGGCATTTTCGCCCACAGGACTGCCGCATACTGGATGTTTTTCCCTTTTCACACCATTCTATGTAAACCCTAGAAATGGTTGTGTGTGAAAATCCCAGTAACTGAGCAGATTGTGAAATATTCAGACCGGCCCGTCTGGCACCAACAACCATGACATGCTCAAAATTGCTTAAATCACCTTTCTTTCCAATTCTGACATTCAGTTTGGAGTTCAGGAGATTGTCTCTACCCTAAATGCATTGAAGCAACTGCAATGTGATTGGTTGATTCCGATTATTGCATTAATGAGAAATTGGACAGGTGTTCCTAATAATCCTTTAGGTGTGTGTACAGTAGGTTAAAGTGGTTCTGCTGCCGCAATTTTAAATTCAAATTTTACCGCAGGATCTGCACTTTCTCATCTCTCTCCTGATCCTCCTCACTATCCTCATCATCACTGAAGCTGATGAAGGTCCTGCTGCTGCAGAAAACATGTATTTTGACACATTTTACAGTGTTTGCTTGAAGGGCCTGTATCTATTTTTCACGCTATTCCTCTGCACATTCCTTGCGTTTCTTCTCATCTCTCAGACTATTTTTACAAATACACACTGACACAGTATGCTCGCTCAGAGCCCAAAGGGGAGGTGTTCAAAGATGTGATTGGACCAGTCCAGTGTCAGTCAAGAAAAGAACCAATGGGCCGCTGATCTACATGTTTCATGGGCCCAGTGCCTCCAAGTAAGCAAATCAAAACTAATGGGCAGGCGATGTACGAGTTTTATGGGCCGTTAAGAAGAAAAAAGAAAAAAGTATGAGATATATGGGTCCATAAAAATGGGTCCATTTGCCTGGTGTGCCAGATCACCAGCCCAGGCCTGGCTGTAGAGTGTTGTACTTTTTAAAATAAGAGTCCCGCATTATGCTTACAAAGTGAGCGTAAAGGATTGAGTACTATAGTTTGTGAGTGAACTATTCCTTTGAATGTGTTTGTTCATCTCTGTCCTCAGCTCAATGTTGTGTTTGTGCCGTTTGCCGGACAGGCCGCGCTCAGAGCGACAGGGTCAGCCGGGTCACTGAGAGACCACAGAAAAACAAGTGTGATGCTTATTGCTGTAGTCATTCCAACTATCCTCTTCCTATTCAGCATGTGTGTAAACGATCCCTGCAGTCAGCAGTTCAGTGCCGAACCCTAGTGATCTAGACGGCACACTGAGACATCACCCGATGCCCAGGCACACGCACAATTATTCTGCCTCATTATAGTATATCTGGCTTTTACCAAGTTCTAAGGCAGCGTCACATGTATTCTCCATAAATAAGTCAGCCCCAGCTCAGTTTCATTCTCAAGTGATCATGCGAGTGACGGCTTAAAAATAATACTGAAAATAAGCATCATTTGGAAACGCACTTAGACGTCATCACACAAAGGCTGATGCTAATGAGTATCGTAACATTATTGTGCCTCACTACAGTAATAACATATTTCAGAACGCCAACCAAAATTAACTGTTTTAAAAGACTTTTGTTTAATAAAAAAATGCTCAAGTAGCTAGATTAGTCCTCAAACAGCTCCGATGATGACACATCTAAACAGCACATTGACAACAACAATAATCAGATAAAAACTAGTTTTAAAAGTTTATGATTAAGTAATGATTAAAGGCTTTAAACCGAGATCACAGGTTTCACCACATTTTGCATGCAGAAACAAGCACACTAAACTTTCCTAGATCTCAAATAGTGGAGCGCTGTCGCTTGCAACACCAAGGTTAAGGTTTTGGATAAAAGCGTCTGCCAAATGCATAAATGTAAATGTAAAAGCTGAAGTTTGAAAAAGCTTCCGTTCAGAGGCCCGTCCGACTCCAAATCACTTATTTACGATCATGTTTCTGTTTGGAATTCACTGGAAATGTTCAACTAAGGCGAATTAGTCTAGATGTATAGATAAATAATAGATCCATCTAATTAAAAATGTACAATTTAACCCAATGTTTGTGCTGTGTACTTTTCTGCTCATTAGAGCATCAAACGGTTCATTCTCTGCATCTCACTGTGAACGGATTCCTTTACTTGATATCGATTACAAAAGCTGGGAAACTGGGAAAGATTAAAGTCGTCATGAAACGGAAGTTGTGCTAATCTTTTCCTGCCTGTTTCGCCGTACAGTATATCCGAGTGAACCGCTTCTGAAACAAGAACATCCTCAATATACAAATATGCTATTTCTGTTCATATGACCTGGATGTCCTTCTCTTGTGGGTAAAAACAGGTATTGTTATGATCAGTGTGTAAAAGGCCTGTGTAGACAGAAAACACTGATTCGACTTCAGACACATTAATGAAATAAAACAAGGTTTAAAAAAGCGCATCTTAAGAATACACACACACACACACACACTGTCTGAACAGGCATTCATCAGCCGGCTCTATAAACTTCCCTTGCACTTCAGTTGACTGAAACAAATCTTCTCCCTCATTTAGTAAATCAAAGCACTTTGTGCTCTACAATGATCCATCAATTAGCACAGATTAACGACTCTCTGATGCTCACACACAGTTAAACTCATGACACACGTTCAGCCAAACCTGCCTGCTTATAGTTTACCAAAAACCCTTCATTTCCTCATGATGAATGATGTTACTGCAATGTACTAACCACGTGTGTGTGTGTGTGTGTTTTCAGATGTGTGCGGTGGGCTACCGCAGGGTGAACGGTACGCTGTACCGTGGAGTGTGTGAGCTCTGTCAATGCCACGGACATGCGGAGCGCTGCGATGACATCACTGGACACTGCCTGGTAATGTGTGTGTGTGTGTGCCTATTGTTGAGGTGAAAGATGGTATTTTGTTGTTTCTTCATTGTGAGTATACAGAATGGACTTGTTTTGTCAGTGCTGCTCTTGCTGTTGTTGCTGTTTGCCCATAATAACTGAACTGCATTATAATAACACTATAACACAATCTGCTGTGAATGCACTTCAGATGGAGTCGCAGAAAATTCAACCATTCCATTTCCTGTGTGTGTGTGTGTGTGTATAAATGTATATAATATTTAAATGAACCTCCTGACATTTACCACACTTCACAGATTAATGAGAAATTAAATGTCAATTTAAAATGTTGACCTGTGTGTCACAAGTTTAAAGAATGTTACATTTTCATGAGGTCATACTGTAACAGATTTGCACAATTGAATTAGTTGATGAAAATAGCATTTTACACCTTTGCTAGTTTAACGAGCGGTATGGCGGATTCACTACGGCACAAGCCGGATTCCACCATATCTTTATGTACACATTTTTACATTGTAATCCATTTATTTTGAATATTTGGCTAGTATGTGTGCTGCTCGTTCCTGTGTGTGTAGTAAGCAGAGTGTGTGTAAAAAGCGAAGTGGACGCGTGTTGCTGACCCACCTGTAGGCGCACATTACCAGTGCTGGGGAGTAGTTAACTACAAGTAGCGTAGCTACTAACTTAAGTACATTTTTCAGTAGCTTGGCAGTAGCTCAGTTGCTTTTTAAACAGTGTAGATTTTCCAGTAGCTAACTACTTTTTGCAGCAAGTAGCGGTGTAGCGCGAGCAAAAGCTACATTTCTACATTGTCGAGCCTGCGCGAATCAGTGCGATGCAAGGATATTCTTCTTCTTGTTAGATTACAAACTCAGTTTTTGCCATTACCGCCACCTGTTGTTTAATCACACATCTTGTGGCTAACGGTTCACTGAACGTACAGAAGTGGGTTGACGCACCCATATTATGATCATATAGCAAGACGTGACGGCAGATTTGGAGGATGGAGAAACAACTAACGTTAATTCCCACGGCCTTATTTGTCCAAGTTCAATCAGTATTTTTGAGAAAATCTTCTACATGCAATTTACGTTGGATGTATATTTCGTTCTTGCAATGTTTTAGGCTATTTGTTGCACTTTTGACAAACAGTCAGATATTTTAGTGTTGTGTGTAATAAAACAATATTCTTTGAAATCTTAATTGCATTGCCTTGTTTTAAACACCAATTATTTTACTTAAAACATTCCTCAGACACTTATTCAGTTATTTATAATATACGTTGTTCAAAAAGCAAGAGTAGTTTCAATGTAGCTAGCTACTTTTTGATAGTAACTTGTAGTGTAGCTAACTACTTTTCTAAACGGGTAGCTTGACTGTAGTTAAACTACTTTAACTTATGAGTAGCTTGTAGCTTGTCAAACTACAGTTTCAGAGTAGCTGAAACACTGCACTGCACATTACTAATGTAAATAATAAAACAAAATTTGCGCTATTGACTTGCGCTATAAGTAAGGTTTTGTTGGTCAATGTCTCAGTCTATTTCAGTTCCTCAAAATACACCTCGTGTTCAGACCAGCAGCCCGTGGGCCACAAATTATCATTATTATATTTAAACAGCGTTGCGCAGGACGTGAAAATTAAAACTGTGTCAGGCTGAAACTAGCACAACACTCTTCCGTCACACCGCATGTATAATAGGGCCCATTATGTCAAAATTATGTATGTTATGTATTATGTTTTTATGATTTTAATTGTTGGACACATTTAGACAGTTATTTTTATTCTAGGCTTGAGTTTATTTTAACAAAGCAGACTATGGGAAGCAAAGTCACTACCCCTTCTTCTGTCATTCTCTCTTCCGCAGGTCTTTGTGTTGTTCAGTTAGGTCTGTAAGCGCTACTCTACTTCTTTCATGAGAAAACAACTAGCCTAGCTCCACCCTCTTACGGACATCGCTAAATTTTCATTTTCCTGCAGCACTATGTCTGGGATTGTGGTGTATTCTTTGGTTTTCCCCAGTCAATTTTTTACCAGTCCAATCGGCGAACAGAGGGAGTGGCTGAGAACGATGGTGCTGATGTCGTGCGCTAGTTTGAGTCGTCGTACATCACAAGCAAATGTCAGTAATTGGTTATGGCAGATCCAGAGTGACTCTGGGCAGATCCAATAGTTTTAGACTTCAGCAGAGCACCGCCCTCAAGGAATTTAACGCTGGTCGAAGGAGCGAAGCCAGACTCTCTGTACAAATGAAATGTCTCAAAGATGAAATACGCGAAAATTATTTTTGTGTGTAAATGCTAACATAAGGCCTGTACACACCGGGACGAATATCAGCGTGCGTTATTCGTCTGCGTTTTTCAATGCGTTTTTTGTGTTCATACCAAAGCGTTTTTCGATGAGCCGAGTGAACATGCAAATTCCTTCCTTGACATTAGATGGCGCTTAATGGAAAACAGAAAAAAACAATAGAATCCTATACTAGGTTGTTCATTTTCATGTCTCAACATGTTTTATTATGACATATTAAAAAATAATGAATTAAATAATGATAGAAATAATGTCTTCTGTTTTAGAAAAATAAATATATAAATAATAAATAACTAAAAGAAATGCCCCCAAAATGTAACAAAAAATAGCTCTCACAAACTTACAAAAACGAACTATCAAAATCTATTTATATCTTTCGTTTTCATCCTCTTTATCCTGTTTTTCTTCCTCACCTTGTTTGCCCATCTATATTTTGCTGTAGAATCGATCTTTCCCAGGAGTTTTTTTTTTTTTTTTTTTTTTTTTGCCAGGGCATTTTCATCACTTAAAAACAGCCAGGACAGGATGTGAAAACAGGATATGTAATGCAAAGTTGAGATGTTGCCCAGAGATAAAAACATAGCACTAATTGTCGGATGAACAGATGCACGAGAGATGAGAGTTGGTGAGATGAGATGAGAGTCGCATCGGTGTGAACACTCACATTGGCGCCCATTGTTTAGTCACGAGGCGTTAAACGTCAGACGATATTCGCGCGTGAAATTCGTCCCGATGTGAACAGGCCTATACCTCCATGTCCTGACATTAGGTATGTGTTGTTGTTGTCTTTTCATGTGGTTCATGTTTGTGTGTATTGTAGGGCTGTAGGGATCACACCATAGGACCGAACTGTGAGCGCTGTGCTCCTGGTTATTACGGAGACGCCAGAAGGGGAACAGCGGACGACTGTCGGCCGTGTGCTTGTCCTCTTCTGAGCCCTTCAAACAAGTATGTCAGCATGACATCACACTCCACCATCTTAACACTAACCATCATGAAGCTTTTCATAGGTAATTGCTTCTCTGACTATAGTGATCAGTGTTGAGGAAGCTGCTTCAACCTAACTTCAACCTAACACAAAATTTTAAGTAGTTTAGCAGTCATGTAACAGTGGTTAGCTACATTACAAGCTATAAACACGTAATTACTGCATATAACTATCTCAATTAGAGTGATACCATATAAGTTAAATGCACAAACTTACACTAAATGGGTTTGAAGACAGCCGTGCTTCTGTTGGCCTGCCGAAAAATATACTCTCAATATAGTTTTAGTATGTTATTGAATATGACAATGTTAATGAGCGGTCTTGATGGACCAGATCTTCTACACTGCTGCAGATCTAGTATCTAGTATGGACTTACTTCTGATAATAGAACTGCATAAATAGACATACAGCAGATCCAGGCAGGTGGAGCTGGGGAGGTGGAGGGGTTCAGAGGACGACTAGCTTACAGCAAACACTGAACCAGACTATTTAAATGCTGAGCAAGCAATCTCATTGGCTACAGAATCAGGAGAGGCCAATCAGCTTGTGACATGTGGCAATGATGTGATTATCAGCAGATTGCTTGAAAGGTCCATCAGCCTAGAGTTTCATGACTTAACTAGTTTTTAAAATTCTTTTTAAACACACTCTTTTTAAAATAAATTTGTTAGATATCGTTTAGTTAGATATCCCCCAACACTGACAGTTAAAAGTATGTAGTATTCTTGTGCTGAACTATCCAGCCACAGCAACACTACTCTGTTTTTGTGGACATAACTTTAGTAATAATCTGCCATAAAGAAAAGCTCAAGAATCTGAAAACTGACTTTTGTCTTAAAGGGGTGATGAACTGAGAAACCTAATTTTCTTTGAGCTTTTGACATCTAAGAGGTCATCATATGATCTGAAGAACTGAAAACGTTGTTAGTTCAATAAAAGCTTTTACTGACACCAGTCTCAGCAAACGACTCGTTTTTCAAAGTGGGGAACTATGACGTCAAAGAGGATAAAACACCACCCCCGCAGAAGAAGATCAACGCCTACTTCAACACAGCTGGTTTAGCCCCGCCCACCGATTCGCGCATTACACGCATAGATAAATAACATAGATGCCTACCTCGTGATGACAAACCGAATCGAGATACCAAGCAATACAGAATAATGTGCAGTGCCTGGTTGTGGAAGACAGTCGCTGCATAAGCTTCCTCTGGATTCCAATAGGACTGCATGGATAAACTTTATTTTTAATGACGTTCCAGCTGATGAGGGTAAACATTGTCTGTCTGTTCGCTTCATTTCACTGAGGATTGTTTTGTAAACAGACTGGATTTGCAGACGATTAAGAGTAAAGATCAGTGCTGGGCCGTCTATATTGGATCTGACAGGAATGGTGCAACACACGGACTCTGGGTCGAACATGTATGGGCGAATCATTCCGGTTGCCATTTTACAACATTGGACGTTTTCAACAATTTCCCCCAGGTGCACTGATAAGTGAGTCGAAACGCAAAACTGTTATCCACTCACAGCAGTGGGCGTTTACTTCCAAGTCTTCCAAGCGTTTTTCAACTAGGCTTAAAACTAGGGTAGAAAAGGGTATGTTTTTGAATGTAAAAACCAAGCGAACGTCATAAGTTGACCTCAGACAACAATATAAATCATTTAAAAAGCCAGTTCATGACCCCTTTAATAAACTTCTAATTAATGCTTATTAATAGTTAGAAAGGTATTTTTTAAGCTTATTGGGTGGATTAAGGGATGTAGAATATAGTCATGCATTAATATGTGCTTTGTAAGTACTAATAAATAGCCATTATCCTAGTAATATGCATGCTTAACTAGTTAATAGAGATAACTGGACCCTAAACTGAAGTGTTGCTAAAACCAGTTGAGAGCATAATTCAGTGTAAGCTGCTCTTATTTTTAGCATGATGGCATCTATAATGAGCGTATAATGAGATGTAGCTCCTCACAGATCGACTGCCAGTCGCCTGTACTCTGTAGCTGGCTCGTGATTTCAGCACTAGGCTAATATTGGCTGTAGCATGCTAGTGGCTAATTCAGAAAGAGTTGGCGTGTCCCAGAATGCAACAGCTGAACATTCCACATCTAGTGGGCTAAAGAAAGCGTGGCTCTCCTCCTGCCCTCAGCATTCCCAGCATGCCCGTCAGCCAGGCTCCTGTGTCGTCTGAAATAGCCATGCAGTTATTACGCTAGAGCTAATGGCAGAGCCTGACGCTCACCTCACTGCTAAGGGTTTGCTCACCCGCTGAGACCATCCTGGGGTTCAAACGCTCTCTGGCTTCGGTTAGAACCAGAGCGAGTGCTTATGATGTTTTTGATTCGCTGCTCTTTTGTTTTTCTCTTTGTCCCCTTGTTGGCTCAAAAACACCGTAGTTTCAGTCCCACGTGCCACGTCGACGGCGGGGGTGAGGTGATCTGCGATCAGTGCCGGCCGGATTACGCCGGACCGCGCTGTGACAGGTAAGACAATGAGGTTTTACATCCAGACTCCACTTACATTTTACGACAAAACTAAGTGGGGTAAGTTGTGCCACATTTTACTCAAGTTTGTCTTCTATTCAGAGGGAAGACAAGACACAGGTTACCCTTCTTAAAAATATGTATGTACTTAAGTAAAGTTCAAGTGTATTTTAATTATACTTTATTTAGTAAAAGTTCTAATATCAATGCACTAGGACTGTAGTCTACTAGCAAGTGTAATATTTAAATTCTAAATTGGCCCACTTTTTAGTGTTTAATAGTATACTTTAAATGTAAAAATAGTAAACTTTGAATACACAATTGGTTTACAACTATGTTTTTGTTTTTACTGCAACTCTATGTCAAGTAGGGTATATTGATAGTTTACTAGTTAAATACATGTAGCACTTTTGTTTAGTTTATGAAAAATATACTTTGAAATAAAACTTCTAATCTACTAGTTTACTGAAAGCATACTTGTATGGTTTCTTTAAGTGAGCATACTTATAGTTTATTTTTTATATATTATTTTAGCATGTTAAGTATACTACTATGTTCCTATTAAAGTCTTAATTTTGATACTTGTTAGGGCCCAAGCCCTGAAAGGGCAAAGGCCCTATTGTTTTCCTTAGGATTATTATTATTATTATTATTAGGGCCCAAGCCCTGAAAGTGCCTTTAGGTAACTAAAGGCACCGGGGTTGCGGTGCCACTGGCTTGGGCCCGCAATCGCTGCTCGCAGCTATATTTATAGATGTTTTTTGGAAATAAAACTCTCTATTTTACTTGTTTAACTTTTCTCAGGTGCATCTCTCAGTCATAGACAGCTATATATGATGTGCTCTTTCTGGTCACATGGCACAAATCATGCACAAAAATATACCTAATTAAGGATGCAATACAGCTCACCCTCTAGCACATCTTACCCCACTCTATTTTACTAATAGTTTGTAACTTTAATTACTAAAGATTTGTAATTTTCATCATGATTAATTGTTTGAAATAACTGATGGTATAACATGATCCCGTGGTGTCATATAATTGTTGTTTGACTGTTATGTGCTATTATGGCTTCACGGTACTATAATCACTTTTACAGAGCTATTTTACATCTATAATCCTGAGATGGCTTTACAATTACACTAAATAAATACATTTAAGAAATCTCTACATCTTTAAGAGAGATAATTTTTCATGTGAAATGTAATGTCGTACTGGGAAAGTCCTAAACTGTGTTAAAATCTGAAGTTTGTGTAATTGTGCTCCTAACTTTCACTGCCGAAATGTAGACAACATAAGAAATGGTTATTAGAAAGAAACATGGGTAACACTTTACTTGAAGGGGTGTGCATAAGACTGACATGACACTTTCATAATCATTGTTTTATGCATGTTTATGACAACTGTCATTAAGTGTCATTCGCTAAATTATGACATTTTTTAATGCAAATATGTCTTTGTTATGACACCTTGACATAAACCAATACATCATAACCTGTCACTGTCTTTGTCATGACAACTTGACATTACTAAGACAACACAACCTGTCATTAACATGACATAGCAGATTAATTATCAAACTTAAGAAAGCATAAAAATATTTAAATGTACCTAAAACTTTGTAGTTTTATGCTTGTTTGACATCACATTCTTAGCTTAGCAACACAATCGTAAACTCTTGAAATCAACATATCTGAGCACTATGACACAGACAGTTATGCATTTGGCAGATTGCTTTTATACAAAGCGACATTGATTCACCACATTCATTAGATCACTTCATGCTTTGCCTGGGAATTGAACTCTTGACCTTGGAGTGGCTAACGTCATGCTGTAATGCTCTAATGCTTAAGCGTTACCACTGCTTATGTCAAAATCATTTATGAAATCATTTGAGTTAGGATGCCCCCTGAGAAGGGCGACTCCTACATGAGCAGCAGACACCAATGCAGATTACTGTGTGCATGTAAAAGTCTATCCCGACATCTGAAAATGCCTACTTCCATACTATAAAGTAGGTGACAAATTGTATAGTGAGCCAAGCAGTATGTCCAAATGTATAGTATTCATAAATCAGTAGGCAAAAAGTGCCTGTATGACCAACTACTAGATTCTGTAAGCACATATGATAGACACTTTACTCTCCAACAAGGCCAAGGGAGAAGATTTGTGGATGACAAATCTGTGGATGATGATGATGATGAAGTTTTTTGTAAAATTTCCCTTTGGACAAAATGAAATACTGTGAAAATAGTTTCAATTGTGATTGAGATCTGGCAGCAACAGCACATTTTTTCCTCTTGGGCTCATGGACTCCCCATAGGCCAGTGAGAACGCGGGGCAGTGATGATGATATACAACAGTTGTAGGCACCAAAACTGTTCTGGATAATTTTATTGAGAAACATGAATTATTAGTTGACAGTCAATATGGATTCAGGCCCAACAGATCTACATCAGTGGCATTAATGGAGATAATTGAAAACTTTACCAGTGCTATAGATAAGAGAAAAAAATTGCAGTGGGAGTATTTATTGATTTTAAAAAAGCCTTTGACACAATTGATCATAGATTGTTAATTACTAAATTGGAAAAGTATGGAGTTGTATTAGACTGGATGAAAAGTTACATAAGTAACAGACTTCAGTTTGTTCAGATAGGGGGAGTACAGATCTGATTTCTTGGGCATCACCTGTGGAGTACCACAGGGGTCAATACTGGGTCCAAAATGATTCATTTTGTACATAAATGACGTTTTTTTTTTATTTACACACAAGTAAAGGTATTGTAAAGGTAAAATACTAATACGAATGCACGAATACAAATTTTTGGGTGTGATTTTGGATTGCAAAATTTGTTGGAAACCCCATATCAACCTTCCGTAACATCATTTGTCATGCAAGGTTTATGGTACACCTCAAACAAGTCAATTTATAGGTGTTAATATGCGTTAGCGAAGTCCTTGAATTGCTTGGGTATTCAGAGCATTCACAGCTTATATGGGCCACGCACCCCTGCAGTGTTCCCATTCTCATTGAACTTGTGTGTGTGTGTGTGTGTTGTGCTGAACAGCAGCATATGTTTTGACTCAACATATGAGTCTGTAATCTGTTCGAGTAGATACGCAAACAAATCTTAATCTCTAGGCCAAAGGGATCTCTGTTCCAGTGTGATATGAAATAAAAATCTGGCATAAGTTGGAGCAAATGGCTTAATCCTCTGTGGTCAGTGTAAAGCGCTCACGAATGCAGTCGAGCACAAAGCAGCTCTCGGCTCTGGCACTGGTGGCACGTCTTAATTTCATTAGCATCAGAAACCACTCAGCTCATCTATCATGCGCAATATTCCATCAGTCGCTCTGTTTATTTCTCTTTCTCAAGTCTTCACGTTCCCCCAGTGGGCATCGCTCTTTCCCGTTCTCTGAAGATTGGTATGCTGATGGGTTAGCATTAGCATATGCTGCGTTCTGGGTAGGTTTGCGTTGGCAGTCACTCCAGCTCTGTATATGCGGACTAAATCACACTGGTGTTGTGGAGAACGGCGTCTAGGTGGGAGAAAGGTCTCGGCTCTTCTATGACCCTGAAACAGATGGAGAGGGACTGGTGCAGTGCCAGTGCTGGTACACGCTAGCTGGCACCAAAGCTCTCCGCGTGAGCCATTAGCAGAAAACGAGGTGGAGGGAACAGAAACCAGGGAGCTGGACGTGTGTTCTGGAGGACAAGTGGAGAGAAAGTTCGAGAGGAGAGAAAGAGAGTTAATGGAAAGGTTTCTCGTTCTGGGAAGAGCCAGGGACAGACGCCACATTAATGGGGCGAGATGGGACCGATCCATCAGCGCTCAGACGCAGCTCAAACCCAGTCTGTCTCCGGAGACCCTCGCTGAAAGAGATGTGAAGGACATCACACAAACTCAGTCAGGCGATGCACGTCGCTCTTAAATGTGTTCCTAAAAACGTATTGTGTCGGGGCCGTCCGACAGGGAAGCCATATCAAGTGAGATCAATTGGAGAGCAGATAGAGACTGTTGCTTCTCACGTCCAATGGCGTTTCAAAGGAGATCTCAAGGATGCCTCATAGTGCACTCAGATACCATTGCAGATTATAGAGGAGAGATCTTAGGATGAACAGGAGGAACATTTTAAACTCTTCAGGACAAAATGCATTGAATGCCTAAGTATATCATAGAGACATTTGGTGCCATTGGTTTCTACGATCTTCTTGAGCCAACTACTGTCTCATTTGTGCCTTTTTTTAGTCGAGAGTCTTGTGGAATTGTAGGTGACATTTGAAGAAACTTAAGTACTTTACATCTTTCAACAGGGCCGTAACCACCGTACAAATCGAAGAGGAAACATCAGTTCTGGTTTTTAGATTAGCAGTCAACAAATACATGATTTTCACTGGTTGAATCTTGAATTATTACATTTAGTCCACAAACAAATCCTAAATATGTGCTTACATCCTTGGCCCAGCAGTGAACAGCGGCTCTCTCTGAAAAGAAACCTTTGCAGAATACGAGACAGACATCATTTTCAGCCCCAGATCCCTTTGGCAATTTTCATCTAAGCAAATCAAATGAACACTATCCAATATCTGTAGAGCCTGCTACCAAAGCCTGTAAAGCTTGTTTTATTAGAGTACACAGATTAAAGATGAGCAACAAGTACCACAATTGCTGCTTCCTTCAATATTGAAATATCTAACTTTTCTTAAGAGGCGTCTTCAAAAACTGGGAAATGATCTAAATTCCACATGCATTAACAACCGAATCCTTTAGATTTCATTCATGTTTGTAGTTTATTACATGTAGTTTATAAGCCATTCTTTTTTGTTTGTGTGCATTGGGTTCTGTGTAGATTCATTACTATTTTAATATAAATGTGGTCCTAGTCATGTAAAGTAGACTTCAACGTGATGCTCATTAGTTCACTCCTGCTAACCATTTTACCATATATGCCAATTGTCTTTAGAACTGCCCAATGTATAAAACCAGAAATCACTACACTATGTAGGGCAAATGTTTGGCATTGGGCCAAAAAAGAAATCAACACTAGATGGAGATGCGAACATAGTCATAGGATAATTTAAGAAATGAATTGATGAAAAATGCAGCTAGAATTGCCTGAGGCAGAAACAGTGTCTTTTATAACTGGCAGTGAGTTAAATCCTGTAGTAGGACAGTCTTCAACAAAAAGCCACATTTGTGTGGTGGTGTCTGGGTTTTCCACTGGATAAATTAATAAAGCAGTAGTGATGAGTCACAATTGTAGAATATTCAATCAGTTGCTTTATTATAGAATAGGTTGTGCTGTGCAGTTATTGTCTAAATAAATCCCCATGTTTGTGGTGCTGATGCGCTTGTGATGCATTAATGTAACCAGAGGGTGGCGCTGCCAATAACGACATAACAGCTGTCACAAAGAACCAGCAAAAGTAATGATTGTGATCATTTTAATTGTTTATTAATAAACTAGTGTTTTCTGTGTCTGTGTAGGCTGCAATAGTGACCGCAAGTGAACACGCTTATAGAGAGAAATGCATATTTCATACATATTACATACATATTTCTTTTTCGTTTGGAAAAAGACATTTCAAGCTTTATATATATACAGTATATATATATATATATATATATATATATATATATATATATATATATATACATATACTCTCTTTTACACTGAGAATTATTCCTTGGCATCCTCACATACTAAACTGCATTTTTTTTTGTATTGTTTGCGTGCTGAGGGTAAGTTTCTCGTCGTGTGCAGAGTGATGCTAACATTTAAGCGGCTAGTGAGAGAAAATGGCACTATCATAGAGCCTAAAGACAAAAGTTGACAGCGAAAATAGATTCTATTTAATAACTATTTTTGTGTTTTGTGGATGCAAAGCCGGTGTGTCTTCTCTCCAACGAAGCGAATCCACAGACTCTTTTGAATCTCGTTCAGAACTTTTGCAAATTAAAAGCTCTCAATTTTCTCAAAATAAAACATTGCTGCAAAAACGTTCTCATACTTTTATTTTGAAGCCTGAGTAATGGTGCGTTCAAGTCATCACTTAAAGATCATATTTACGGAGTTGAGCTTGGGATTTTCTTTAAGCGCTGATCTTAACGAGTTAGGGGGCGTGTCACTGAGAAAATGGCGGAATACCACAATACTTCAAAGTATTTTGCAGTGATATTACTAGACTTTTCTATTTACAGTGAAGTAAGCAAATTCCCTGGACAGAATATGATGGCATTATAATATATAAATGTAATATGTAATGATAAAGTTTGCAGTGGCTTAAAAAGCATAAAAAACCAAAGCACCTGATGCTGACAAACTCCTGACGAAAGTGACTTGAACTCACAGCCATTAGCTGTTTTCCAGCAATACGTCACTTTCTGGTGTCCATGTAAATGTAAATAGCTCAGAACAGGCTGTGGCAGTTACGCTGCAGTTGTGCAAGCTCTGTGAAACAGGTCTAATATTTATCATCCCGCCCCTCTGCTTCATTCATACTCTATATGTGTTTATTGTGGAGTGTGCTGTAAGCCTGCTCTGTGTGTAGTAACAGTAATGGGCTTCATGATTTAAGGAGAGACTCTTCGGTTTAAGAATCAATGACCCATGACAGAAAAAAACCTCTCTCCACCCCACTCTGTCTTTCACTGACCTAATTTAGCTCAGTCCCTCCATGGCGCCTGGTCCTGCTCTGAAATAGAGTGCTTATGTTTAGTCCTATCGACACCTGAAACAGCGAGCCAGAGGGAGCAGGCTGAGGGTGAAGGGTGAAAGAGAGGAAGGAAATAAGAGTTTGGAGCAGTCCCAGTTATTTTTTTTTTTTTTTAGTAATTGTTCCCTGGTGTACAGGCAGACTGGAACTTGGCCATACACAGATGGCCTGGGTTAAAGACACCTGGCCCGAGTCATCAGTGCTTAAGATGGCTTTCTCACAGCAGAGCTAACGACAGGAGAAATGAGTGAGCTGGCACCAGACAGACAGGAAGAGTCAGCCTTCAATGCTCACTTACCCTATAAAGGGGCCTGAAACAGTGCAGAGGTGACAGTCTGGCTGTTTTAGGGGCATGGGGATTATGTTTTTTTTTTTTTTTTTTTTTTTTTGGAACAGTAGGTGGGGGCTTTTGCATTTAACCAGATGACTTGTCCAAATTTATCAAAGGGTTATTAATGCATATCAGTTGTTCTGCCTTATTACACTTAATTAAAACCCTCATTATAGATAGATAGATAAATAGATAGATCTAGTAGATAGATCTAGATGTGGCCTAGTAGGATGGTCTACTAAATAGGACCTAAGACAGAGCCTTGTGGCACTCTGTACTTATCTTTTATCTCGATACAATCTAAAGTACATACTAAACAAACATGGTAACTATATTGTCAGTAGCAAAACTGAAATATATTCACATTCAAATGATAAAAAGTCAGTCTGATACAAGCTCCCTTTCAATGGCGCGTCAGCTGACGCAATGGGAACGCATGCCAGTCATGGAGTCGCAGGGTGCTGCGACTCGCTGTTTCACCTGAAAACACTTGATCCGTTCCTGCTTGTTTTGTGTGCTCTGTTAATGGTAAAGAGAAGGAAATATGGCAAGTAAATGCTGTGTTGTAAATATGGCAAGTAAAACTGTGCAGTCATTGTGATGATTTCTCACTGAGAAAGCTCCGCTCTCGGCTGGCGCTCTTCATGAGTGAAGAGAGTCGAGCTGCTGAGCTTCGGCGACTCGTGTTTCCACTTACAGCCCCAGGGAACAGGGAACTTGAAAAGCGTGAGCAAGTTCCCCTCACTTATCCCTAGCACTGCGGCCCTCCTGCATGAAGCGGAAGCCCGTTCGGTGTGCTATTGTTCTCTGAAGAGGAAGGTGACACTGAGCAGTGTTTGCTCCGAGCTGAATCGGATTCAGAGTTGACAACCATGCTTTCCCTTGCCGCTGCACGCTCGGGACTCGTTTTGAGTGATGGCGGCTGGATGGTGTGGTTTCTGGGGGCGGAACGCCTTGCCACAAGATTTATGTATTTGCTTATATCAAATTTCCATCCATTTGGATTACATAGTTTTAATATAAACCAATTAATAATCTGAATGTGATTCATGTTTTTCAGCCATATATAAATGAAACAGATAAGATTTGTATAATTTTATTAATAAAATAAATTTGATCAGTGCAGTCTCATCCCAAGACGTTCATATAATCGACGTCTTGGGACGCTCTTTGCACCATACGTCAATATATGCCTTTTTCAGGGCCCCCCTAAATGTTGGTTAGATGACGTTATCGGATCCTAACTCTACCCCAGACCTAAACCTAACCCTAAACCCAACCCGTCACCTAACTGACGTTAAAGGTAAAGCGTCAGTTGTATGACGGCCCAGGATCGCCATATAACCGACGTTTAGGGGGGCCTGAAAGGCATATATTGACGTATGGTCAGAAAGACGTCCAAGATGTCAGTTATATGACTTCTTGGGATGAGACTGTGTTAATTTGATACAGATTTGTCAGTCATATGTAAATGAAACAAGTAAGATTTATGTAATAGTACACATAAAAACGCCCAAGTTAAATCAATACTGCTCAGTGTTCATATGTGTGCACATTACAGAGTTAAAGTATCATTGAAGCAGTGTTGAGGTTAATGAGATAATTAAGCATTAATTATGAACACCTGCTGTTAACAAGCAGAATCACTGAAGGAAAGAGAAACGCGAGAACTACAACTGACTTCAGCCACAGCCTTGGATGAAATCAACTGAAGATAAAAGAAGACGTTACAGTAACTCTCTCAAGATCTCAGCAGAGGAGGCTCAAACAGCCTCAAACAGCATTTAAATGACCCAAACAGCATTACCAGCTTCACTTATTACTAACCAGACTGACTTTATTTAATGAAATCAACAGTTGATATTTTAAGTCACCATGTTGGTGGTCAGTGTTTGCTTTAGTTGACCTGTTAACTGCAATTCAAATACGTAAATTCGTATATTTAGACATGAAAAAAATTAGTAGTATGTTTCTGAGGAGATTAATTAATCTCGCTCCCCTCCAAGGAGGGTGTGGGATACAGAGGATTGTTATTAGAGGAGTAATAAAGATGGGGGATGGCTGGCACTGGGTCTTTGGCTTCCTGATAAAATATTCAGAAGTAGAGCTGACAGACGTTTGAGAGGATCATTTATGATAGTCATGTCACTTTTGAGGAGATTAACAATATTTTTGTTTATGAGAAGAATAATCATCCTGCCTCCCCTCCGAGGAGAACGTGGGTACAGGAAGTTGTATAATCTCCTCTCGTTCCCCAAGTTGAGGGCATTGGGTGGGCAGTGTCCTATTTTTTATAGCAAGATAAATTCTCCTTTGGGAGGGAGTTGGGGTACAGAGCGTTGTTATTAGAGGAGAATAAAGATAAGGGTTGGTTCCCTCAAATATATTTATAAGTAGAGCTGACAGATGTTTGAGATGATCGTCTATGATAGTCGCTCTTCTGTCACCTCCACA
The DNA here is from genome assembly GCA_030378365.1 of Hybognathus amarus. Taxonomy (NCBI): domain Eukaryota; kingdom Metazoa; phylum Chordata; class Actinopteri; order Cypriniformes; family Leuciscidae; genus Hybognathus; species Hybognathus amarus. The sequence continues at coordinate 518,045 of JAQIUQ010004891.1, forward strand.
GGTATCTGGATATTAAGTGAGGTTACTCTCCTTCCCATTGCAACAGTGTGCAGGGTTTCCACTCGCTGGCTGAATTTTTAGTATCTGTGCCTAAGATTCTAGACTTTTTTAGTCTCCTGCAGGCACTGAGTCAGCATGGCGTATTGGTATTTGACGTTCCCATTGCGTGGCGTTGAGTTCCCTCGAAAGGGATCGTCTCGGGTTACTCATGTAAGCATGGTTCCCTGAGAGGGGAACAAGACGCCAGTTTGCTTTGCCATGCTTCGGGCGTACCGACGTGTATCACTCTAAAAAAATGGTGCTAAATAGCACTAAAAGTGGTTCATTGGCTTGTAATTCATAGGGGAACCACTTTAAGTGCCATATAGCACTTACCTTTTCATATGGTGCTATGTAGAACTATAAGAGGTGCCATAGAGCATGTTAACCACCCCAGAGAACCACTGAAGAACCGCTGAAGAACCAAACTGGGCTTTGTGGTGCTATATAGCACCATGACCACCGCAAAGAACCCTGAAGAACCTTTTTTTTAGAGTGTTCGTTCAGACACTTCGTTCAGACGTTAAGCTGATTGCTTGTTTTCAGGTGCCCTGGACAGCACCCTGCGACATCATCGCTGTGATGATTGGCTAGTTGGGACCCGTGCCTCAGACACTGCATGCACGTACCCATTGCATTAGCTGACGTGGCGTCTCGTTCCCCACTCAGGGAACCATGGTTATATGCAGAATCGATACATTTTCTCTGTACAGACTGACATATTTTATCTTCCATATTTCTCTTCAGAAAGAAACTTTTAGATTTAGATATTTCAGGATTCAAGCTTTTCTAAAAGAAAGGTATCTGTTCTTGGAGTGGCTATAATGTTAGATGCTGTGATGAGGTGGCACATCAAATGATCTCGGTATATCTCCAGATATAAAATTGCTTCATTAGTTGCATTATAGTGCATTGTATTGTACACTACCACATATGAATGAATATAGTGACTTTTTTCATTAAGTTTCTAAATTAAAAATTTGCCGTCAGACCTGGGGCCAGATTTACTAACAGCTTGCACCAGTGCAAACCCTCTTTCGGCGGTAAGAAAACTACTGTCAGGATTATGGCGTGGACAGGGTTATTTTTGCGGCTGACCTTATTGCATATGTATCTGTAGGAGTTTCTCAGGAGAGTACTTGAAATAAATCATGCAAGGTGATTTACTAAGGTTTGCGTCGTCGATTTGACAGTGTCTGTTCCATTATTTAGTGCCAAAAATGTGCTGCGGTTGATAGACACAGCCAGATCATTTCCATAATGACCAACACAATCTGTGTTCTTCACTCTGAGCCCTGTTTAGTAAATCTGGCCCTTGGTCAGTTTTAACATACAAAACAAATCCACCTAGATGTGAACTGATCTTTTTGAATGATTCTTATTTGCTTAGAAGACAATTTCCTACCAAAGCAAGTACCAGGACAAGCCGTTGAGTAAAAAGGACACTTTGTAATCTGGCCCGACATACAGCAACACAACTATAAATGCAGATATTACTGTATATGAATGAACCAATCCAATATTCCCAGAGCATTTGTACCGTTAAAGGGATATGGTGTCTTTTAAAGTTAATGCTGAGATCTAAGATTTGGTTTAAATGTTAAAATCTCCAACATATACAGTTAGAGCTAGATTGTGAACTAGCATGCCACAGGGCCTGTAAAGACAGTCACAAGCAATACCATATTCAATTAATAAATCTAGGGTGGCTCGTGGAATCCGCTGAGCGCGAGTGAAACACACTGATTACTTTCTCTTTCCGCCATCATGCAGATAGCGCAGCCGTGTGCAGATAAGCGCAGAGGAATCCATTTAACATGAAGCGAGTGTGTTTATCAGCCCACAGCACAAGTTGCTTCAGTAGAGATACTGGATCCGGACGCACCGACAGCCGATAAGGAGAGTGGGTGGGCGAAGCGAGCGGAGGAAGTGATAGCGTCTCTTCCCCTTATATTTCTCTCACATTCTCGTCGTCTGGGCTTTGTTTTGGCGAGAAAAGTCTCGGGTGCTCTTTTCATGATCAAAAGAGGGTTGTTCATCAGACGGACTGTAATGGAGCCAGTACAGTGTGTACACAGCTCCGATAAAAGAGAAACACCACATGTCTGACAATGCAATACACTTAAATGCTTTCCCTAAGTGTGTCCATTCATCCCATTTACACCAGCTATTCTCTATAACTCTCAGCTCAGATGAGTTAAGGTTTAGCTTTTGTGTACACACACTATCATAACTGACCTCTGAGCACACCGTCAAGCTAGAAGTAAAATATATCTGTATGGATCATACTGTACATATGCAATAAATGTTCAGTTGTTGATTTTCGCAAAACAAACCCACACAGTGACCTGGACCCGAGCTGACTGTTCATTATCCCGATAATTAAATGGCTGCGTAGCAATTAATAAAACACATGCATGTGAGAAATTGATTTAAGCATAAACTATTTTATAATGTAAGAGGGAAGAGAGTCTACGTATGGAAGCTTGTTTCCACTACAGAATGAAACATTTCAGTCTCACTCACTATTGACTTTATTTCTCAGAAATGCGTGATACAGTTGGGTCATCTATACTGTAGCATTTCCATTACCGTGGAGAGCGAAGGTTCGTTTCTCACTGGATTTGTCATTTCTAAAGGTTAAAGAAAAATTTTAGCCAGGGTGCCCCTCACAAAAATGTGGGTACATTTTGTGAGAGGCCTTTATCCAAAATGGCTTCTGTCAGCCAAGCTGGAAATGCATTTTTTAATGGTTTTGCCCACAGTGCTGCATAATGGTTTCTGAGACTATTTGGGTCAAGAAATTCATAAATGATGTAGATTTATTGATTTGACCAATTTTTGACCTTCAAATTCAATATGGTCGCCAATTGGATCCTTAAAGGACAACTCCGGCGCAAAAAGAACCTTTGGTTTAATTACACATTGTTGCCTAGTCAACCGATATCTGAGATTTGTTTTCATGATTGCCGAATGTAAATAGTTTTATCTCTAAAAACAGTTTAGCTTATAATGCTAGTATAACGCTAGTATATAGGGCATAGAGTAATGACAAATAAAAATCGCTTGTTTTTACCACTAGCAAGGCTCAAAATAGCCCCACAGTAACACGGTAGCATAATAAGGGTCCCTACATTCAAACCGAAGCATTGAGAACTTTGTCAGTGTCCATACAGTTTAATAAGAATATATTTTATCCACAGAGTCAATTTCGTGAATACAGGAAGAAGCCATCTTTGAAATATAGTCTCTACTAGTAGATCTACGATCGCCAATCCAAGTGCGCTCGTGAGATGTGAATAAGGTGATAAGGTGAGCGCGACCAGTAGGCAACATGTACATATTGAAGACAAGAAAATGGTTCGTGTTTATGTTTCTTCCAAAAACAACGGACTATATGAGATTCTGCACAGTTCAGCGCACTTGAATCAGTGTTCGTAGATCGACTGGTAGAGACTATATTTCAAAGATGGCTTCTTCCTGTATTCGCGAAGTTGACTGTGTGGATAAAATATCTTCTTATTAAACTGTATGGACACTGACAAAGTTCTCAATGCTTCGGTTTGAATGTAGGGACCCTTATTATGCTACCGTGTTACTGTGGGGCTATTTTCAGCCTTGTTAGTGGTAATAACAAGCGATTTTTATTTGTCATTACTCTATGCCCAATATACTAGCGTTGTACTAGCATTATAAGCTAAACTGTTTTTAGAGATAAAACTATTTACATTCGGCAATCATGAAAACAAATCTCAGATAACGGTTGACTAGGCAACAATGTGTAATTAGACCAAAGGTTCTTTTTGCACCGGAGTTGTCCTTTAAGGTGAGACATTACAGGTAAATAGGGTACACATTTTAACTTACAGATATCACCATGAATCTTTACCAGTTGATTACTCACATGAATAGGAGAAAAAATTGTTATAAAATCAGAACTGAACTAAATTAGAATTAGACTTTATAACTCAAAATTGGACTTTACATCTCAAAATTTTGGCTTTATATCTCCTGAATTGCGTGATATAAACATGCAATTCTGACTTTATAACTCACAATTGTGACTTTATATCACAAAATTGTGAGATAAAGTTAAAATTTTCAGATAAAAAGTCGCAATTGCCTTTTTAATTTTTTTAACGAGATGGTCAATTGGTCCGACATACAGTGTTGTGTCACTGCAGAAGGCCTGGAGTATTTTGACTATGCATTTTTAAAGTATGCATTCTCTCTGCTGTTGATGACTTCAGATGTGCTAATGGATATTTCGGGGCGTCCCAACGTTCCTGGGGGTTCCTGTCAGCCGTGTGTGTGTAACGGTAACCTGGACCGCACAGCGGCGCTCAGCTGCGACCCGGTGACCGGAGCCTGTCTGCGCTGCCGTGAGGGATACGGAGGGCCGGACTGTGGGAGGTGTGCTGACGGATACTTTGGAGATGCCCTCGTTGCCAAGAATTGCCAAGGTGAGTGAAGATGCCCAGTTTCAAGCTAACAACATGTGATGTCTAAAACCAAAGGCCGACGTTACGTTTTTTTTTTTTTATCTTAAAAAATAGGTTTTTCATCACAGATACTTTAGTGACCATGTCTGTCAATCATAAAAAGAAGTAGGAGAAGCACTGTAAAAAATAAATAATATCTCAGACATCTCCATCCGTACGGGATTGGTTTTCTCAAAGGAAAGAAAAAACACTAGGCGCTGAAAAACAGACGCGTTTGATTCAGGCAGGATTAAAATCTGCAAAACACAAGTTTACCTGACTTCCTCTGGGAAAGATGGTCCCACCTGAACCGGGAGACTGTCAACATCAAATGTAATGGATGTGGAGAGCGTATGTTTTCCTCTGTATCGTGACATACATCACAGTGAGACGGATTATTGAAAAAGAAAAAATGTAGGGCAGAAACTCTATGCATCGGTTGTCGAAATGTGTGTTTGGTAGTCAGAAATGAATGTGAGGTCAGGGTTAAAGCGGACTTCGTGATTGGAGAATCCCTGCATATGTCAGTTTGACATTTCACTGGAAGATCCAGTAATGACACATAATCCACCAATCAGAGAAGTGGCTGTTCATAGACATTTGATTTTTTATTAATTTTGACCTAAATAATTCAATAATATTTTATATTATTAGGTTAACATAACCTGTGAAATGTATTTTGAAGGGGCAAATGAAATTGCAAGTTATATTTTAGCATCGTAAATGTTATTGAGTACAGGATCTAGTTTCTATAGAAGGACATATTCTGCAAAATAATTCTCAAGTATAGGAAGCACTCTCAATTACTCAAATATTACTCAACATTTTTAAACACTCAAACTGCTTATAGATAAATGTATATTAATGTAGGGTGCCATATGTTAAGCTCTCTATTAGGCAGGATGTTTTGCTTCCTTTCTTTTAAACGCCATATTTGGCTGTCACTTTAAAAGTTGTTAATGTGTCAATTTTTGTAGAAATTAAATTGTGTACTTCCAGACAGTCTGGAATGTATGGCAGATGTGTGTGTGTGTGAGAGAGAGAGAGTGAGCTGATCCAGTATCAAGCTCAGGCCGTCTAGCCTCAAGGACAATACACACACCGATTCCCCTCCAACAGGCCTCACGCCGCACCATCTGTGCTCTGAAAGTGTGTGTGCATTACATTGAACCGCAATCTGTCCTCCTGCAGGCCATGGTCACACACACTGCCATCTGAAGCAGGATACAGTCATTCTCTTTGATTGTTTTGCACACACACTGCGCTGATGAGCATGCAAAGGGGTCATGGGATATTGAATAATCTCACTGGTTTTTAATTTCAGCTGTTACTGTATACGCTAGAGGCGAGTTCAGGAAATATCCCCATGGTTGCTCATAAAACATGACCAGGAAACAGTTTTCAACTCTCGATGTGTTCCTACAGACCTTAGCTCATTTCAGATGGTTATAATATTGCAAAACATATTCATATTGTGTGGTTCAAATCAAATGATGGGATTAAAGGTAAATACAGACAGTTTTAGGATTTTATTTGTAATGAGATATTCTCTTTACGTAAATGTATGTACTTAAAAATAATAAAACTCTATTATCAGACTGAAACCCCCCCCAGAAATTTTAATATTAAACTATAAAACTGCTAAACAGAAGCTTTTCACCACTAAATACTGTACAAAAGTCATTTTGGAAAAATGTGCACCAAGCCTAAAATGAGGAAAGCAGTGCAGTTGCTGACCTCAGGTCTGTAGTGTTCAATGCTCGCCCGTTTCCAAACTCTGGAGCAAGTTTATATTTAATTGAAGAAAATTGGACTGACTTTATTTGTGTTGTGAAGAGCAGAACAATGCAGTGGGAGCGCAGCACTCAGTGGGGAGTTGTTTGAGTGACCTACATTGAAAACTGTTGTGCTGTTCATATTTTTGTGGAAACTATGATGCATTTTATTTTGTAGGATTCTTTGATAAACAGGAAGTTTAAAAGAACAGCATTTATTTGAAAAATAAGTCTTTTGTAACACATTTTTTTGTGTCACTTTTGACCAATTGAATAGGTCGTTGCTGAATAAAAGCATTAATCTTGCTTACTCCACACGTTGGAATAGTTGTGTGTGGAGGTTTCCTCAAAAAGATGAAAGCGGCACTACAGAAATGTTTACTTGAGCAGCAAATAAAAAAAGCCAATTAAAAAGTATATTAGAGTGATTTCTGAAGGATCATGTGACACTGAAGACTGGAGTAATGATGCTGAAAATTCAGCTTTGATCACAGGAATAATTCACATTTTAAAATGTAATTATATTTCACAGTTTTTACTGTATTTTGATCAAATAAATGCAGCCTTGGTGAGCAGGAGTCCTTTAAAAATATTAAAAACCAATGAGAACCATATTCTCTTTTGACTGGTAGTATATATTGAATATGAAGGCAATCAAAACACAAGATAACGACTGCCAACTGATGCCTCATTCTGCTGTTCAGACGTTTATCTCAAGACCATCATGCTCTACACTGCGCTTTCTCATAAGCCTTAGCTTTGATCACCAAAATTACATATTTAAACTTCTTCATTTAAAATCTTCATGCTTAAAATATCTTGATTGTAACTCGACACCCTTGCCTCATTTAGAATGCGTGGTTCTATGAATATGCAGATGAGCCCCGCCTCCACTCACTCACTCAGAGATCCACTGGTTGACGATCACACTGGTTGATCTGATTGGTTACAAGGTCGTTTGGACGTCAGCAACACCACCGTGTTTCAGACTGTCTTTGATTCACTGCAGTTTTAAGGAGGAAATACTCAGCAATGCTGTCCACTTATGAACTTCACTGAAAATTCCCAAAAGACAAAGTGCACTTTAGAATACCTTGATGATGCAATTAATTAACTGGAAAAAACAAGTGTGGAAAGTTGGACACACACACTCGACTGTCACCGCTTTAATGACATAGCGGGGGGGGGCTCGAGACTCCAATGTTGAATTACAAAATAAGAGTATGAGTGCATAATGTTTATTTTGTCTGTGTCTGTGTGTGTAGCGTGTCGGTGTCACAGTAACGGGTCGGTGTCGGAGGTGTGCCATCGAGGAGACCGGCCAGTGCCAGTGTCGACAACATGTGCTTCGGACGCCAGTGTGAGGAGTGTATGGTGGGTACACGACACCAAATGCTGTCATTAGCCGTGCGTCCATTACAGATGTGCGCAAAACAATATTTTCTATCAAAATCGTTTCCATTAACCGAAGATCTACGACTAAAACGTCAAAAGTCTTTCCAAACATCATGGCGACGGATGTTGGTAGGTTTATCCCGGCCACCGCACTGGCCATTATTATTATCCGAAGGAGACGTAGACGTGTTATCAAGCATTAATGGCCCCTTATACCTGTGAGTGTCACATATGAGGTGTTTATCCCTCAGATCTGCCTATCTTCATCAATTGTGGCATGTCTTTGTTGATTAGAATCCAGTATTCACGTGATATATTTTTCTTTTATGAGTTTAATGAAGAACTCTTTCTCGTCTTCTGTCTAAACACACCATACCGTATCATTTTTACGTACGTCAGGTGACCTGTAAATGTTTCCATTGCAGTTTTCGAATGGCCTGAAAAACCACCTCATGTAAGAATTAAAAACTTTTTTTTTTTTTATTCATGTGTTTCTATTGGACGTATTTTCAATTCGCAATTTGAAGGGTAATGGAAACGCGGCTATTGTTAGTGGCACATTTCTTTTTCACTGCACCAGTATGAGTAAACCCCGTATAAGATCCACAGCGGACACAGTCTTTCATGCCTCTGCCTCTTCATCACCCCGTGTGTGTGTGTGTGTGTGTGTGTGTGTTCAGCCGAACTGTTGGTGGGATGGTGAGTCTCAGTTGTGTATGCCGGGTCAGTGCAGCGCTCGGGGCTCGGTGTCCCAGCGCTGCGACTCTGAGGGCAGGTGCATCTGCCGGGCCGGGCACGTGGGCCGCAGGTGTGACCTCGACGCCCGGCTCACACCCGCAGGGAGACCCGGAGACCCGTGCAGCAGGTGCCCATCAGACACATCCAGAGATGGGAGAGCAGAGGGGGCTGCCCTCGAGGGGCCTACCGCCCCAGCACAGGGGTAAACGCACGGCATGATGGGTGCACAGGCTCTGTGTGTGTGTGTGCATGTGTGTGCCTTTCTGTGTGAGGATCAACATCTAATATCTACCATCCAACCAAGCGATTCCAAATGGACAAAATTCAAGCCCCGCCCACATGTGTTCTTGTTCCTGAAGCGTTTCACTCGGCACAATAAGGAAGAAAAGACCAGCTCTTGAACTGAACTTCTGTGCTGGTGTGTGTGTGCTCACACATCTAACCTTCTCCAGACTCACCAACATCATCATGAGAGGAAGAACACATTCACATGCAACATAAGAAACTTTTCTGCATGCTTAAGTACACGACTTTTGTCCAGTTCTTAGTGAATGAGACCCAATATGTGTTCACATAATTTAAAAAAAGCAGCCTTTGGCTTTAAGAAGGATGGAACATAATGAGCAGAGTTTGCTTTGGCTTTTAATGATGTGTTTATATGTAACAATAGTTAAGTAGCGCTTAAGGGAGTTGATCTGTCTGTGCGGGCAGAAAGCACATTGTTCTTTTTTCTGTTTTAGTCTCTTCTTAATCTTTAAAAGGCACGGTTATGAGTTCTCTTGGAAGAGAGTTTTGTCGCTTTGGCTCACAGCTTTGCATGATGGGATGTGTGTGTGTGTGTGTGTCGTCATATATTTGGCATCCGTGGAGTGGCACTGACAGCGTGTGCCAGGACCAGTTGTCATTGGTTGCCACGGTGACCGCGCACCTGTTCCTAGCAGACAGATGGCTGTCAATCACCCCGGAGCAATGGCTTCACGTCCACATGCTGTGTGCAGATTTATCAGCAATGCATACTAATCTGATGATCATTAAATTCAAATTATTGGTGGTTTACCTCTTGAAATGTCTTGATACAGTCTTTAAGGTGAGTTGTATCAGAGTGTCAGACACTGGTTTGCTCTGTGTTGTCTGCATGGCGTTTCAGTGCTGTGATCATGTGAGTTCATGAGGGCCTTCAGCTCTCTGAGACACTGAATGGTAGTTGTGTATTCATGTTTGTATTACTGTAAGACACAATCCACAAGTACGGGTACAAAATTGAGCTTTATGCTCTTAATGAAATCTTCCCTCTCATTTAATAAACCATTAAATACATGTAGAAAAAAGTATTTATTTGTTTATTTATTTAATGTTGGGAATTGAATAGGATCCGGTGTTGTTTTGGGGTCACCAAATAATTAATTTAAATTTCTACTTATCAAAGCTTCAGGTTGAGCTACAATCGTTGGAAAAACTGAGAAAAATAGACTGCAAATGATACAACCTGAGGTCTCTAATGCATCTTAAACACTGTACATTTTTAAGTACAATCAACTTGGACGGTTAAAGTTGTATGTCGGATCTTTTATAATTAAAAAATAATAGAAAATTGCTTAACTTATTTTGATGAGTTAAAGCAACTTAAAAACATATGTTGTTATTACTTATTGATCATATAATTCTTTTACAGTGAATAGTTCTTTCAAAGTATATAGTTTTAAATTCTTAAAACTATGTGTACCTTATTTGTGGAAAGTGTCACAAAATTTACGACAGCCTTATTTTAACATCTCTCTCTCTCTCTCTCTCTCTCGCTCTCTCTCTCTCTGCTCTTCATGGTCTCTCAGTCGGGGTTTCACATGCAGGGCTCTCAGGGCTGCGTCCCATGCCACTGTAATTCATTCGGATCGAAGTCGTTTGATTGTGATGAGAGCGGCTCAGTGCCGTCTGTCAGCCTGGGCGTGACGGAACAGAAGTGTGACCGCTGCGCTCCAGGACACTTCGGCTTCCAGGAGGGCGGCTGGCACACGTAAGAAGTCAAACCTGGGGAATGGACAAGTCTAATTCAGTCTAGATCCAGATGTGCGTCTAGATGCATTGTTACAGTCATTCCAGAAGATGGAACAAAACACAAATGAGATAAATGTAAAGTTACATGTACAGTTCACTCAAGAATTATAATTCTGTTCATTATTAATTATGCTAAACATTTGCAAGAACACATGGTAGCACTTTACTTGAAGAGGCAATCACTAATGGACCTGAAATCACTAAACTCATTTGGGACCTTAACTTCTAGATTTAGATTTTCTGGTAACACTTTACTTGAAGGGGTGTGCATAAGACTGACATGACACCATAATCTAAGGGATGTCAAATGGTCATTACAAAGACACTGACAGGTTATGATGTATTGGTTTATGTCAAGGTGTCATCTCGAACGAGGTCATATTTGCATTAAAAATGTCATAACTGAGTGAATGACACTTAATTATGGTTGTCATAAACATGCCTAAAACCTTCTTCATGTGTCATGTCATGGTTATGAAGGTATCATGTCAATCTTATGCACACCCCTTCAAGTAAAGTGTTAGCCGAAAACTCTAAAGTTTTCCTTCAACTCATTTCAACCCCTTCATGTCACTTTAGGGTCTCAACCATAGACTACAGTATTGTTGTCAATTTGAGCTCATATTCACCATCATCTTTACCTAATCTTTAGTTTAAGAAGACAGATTTATACTTAAAAAGGACAATGCATGGTAATAAACATTAGTATAAAACTACAAAATGCAACAAGATAATAGCATTTGTAGTCCATTTGACTAGTCCTAAAATAATGTTTCTTTAAGATGGTTTCAGACGTAGATTGGTGTAATAGTATAAAAGTAAGACTGATTACCCCTAACTAACTGCTATTTGGCCATACTAGTCCTTGAGACAGTTTTAACATAATGACGATGTTTACGCATCTGATTTACCAAACTCTGCAAGTGTCAAAATGAAAATGTCTTCTTTCTGTTTTAAAAGACATTAATATTCATTCATATTATAATTTTAACTGCACTGAGAGGATGAGAACGAAATCTGAACAGAATTGCTCTGGATAATGACACTAAAGTTGATGATACACAGGGAAACTTTTTGAGCAATCTTGCCGAGCGATTGTTGCTTGGGCACTTTCACATTAAAAATGGCCAACACATTTCTATCTGGATAATTAGATCGGTCGTTGGGCCCTAAGTCTCATCTAGTTGCCTGTTGACGTCAACATTGCTTAAAAAGTTGCCCTGTGTATGCAGGGGCGGCCTTACCTATGTTTCAACAGTTTCAATTGAAACGGGCCCCGCCCTCCAAGGGGGCCCCAACACACCGGCAAAATCCCATTCATATTCTCCGTTGGATATTGATTTTCAGTCTCAAACACAAGGCTCGCAAGCTACCAGTAGCTCGCCAAGGGGCCGTTCACATATCACGTCTTTTGCGTGTTCAAGTTCGTTATTTCAAATGTAGGTGTGAATTGAAGCGACGCGCTCATTTTTTCCAGGCGCAGCGAGATGAAAAATAGCTAATTTTTAGAATGCCGCAAGCGCACCGCAGGTCATATGACAAGAAACAGCTTCACCCTTTCCGTAACAACATTGAAAGCTCAGTCAACATGAAGGATGAGGGTACCCCCAAACACTACGCGTGTTTTTCTCTTCTCTGTAAATAAATCTTGTAGCAGAGCTACGTCGTGGAGAGCGCAGTGAATGGTTGCATAGCAACGCTAGATGCCACGGCAAAATCAGACCCCGAATTTTACTATTAATAATAAAGGATAAGCTAATGTGCATGGTAAATGTCAGTCTTTTTTTGTATCATTCTTTTTATAAAATTATTTAAAGGCTGAAATATGTGAGGATTATCTACTATAAAACCTTTTTTATGCAAAGTACACATTTCTCAATTTTATTTTATTTTTTATCTCTGTATTTCTGTCATTTAAGGGTGACGTATATAGGCCAACAAAAACTCTTTTAGCTCTAAAAAAAGTTTGGATAGCTGTTAATATGAGAATTATGAGACATTATTTAAGAGATTTAAGTATTGTATTACATGAGTAGCTCTCGGCCACTTTCATTTTTAAAAAGTAGCTCTCAGATGAAAAAAGGTTGGAGACCCCCAAGGTAGATTGACCACGAGCTGTGGGGTTGTGATTGAATTGAAAGTTTCTGCTTCTATAAAAGCTACAAGCTACAAAATCAACCTTGTTATTTGCAAACACTGACATCTCTGATTGGTCAAAGTCGCGGTTACCGTGGCGATGTTTAACACCCACAAAAACTGCTTAAGCGAACTGTAGAATAATTTCCGTAGTATTTATACCTTTGTCTTTTTTGCTGCTAGGTTAAAATGTTATTTTGAGCAGAAAAAGAATTATAAGACAAAATGAAACAAACATATATGCAAGTGTTGCTGAAAAACGAAAGATATCGGACTGCAAAAGAAAAGTTTTATTCAGTCTATCAAAAGTGAAGTTTCCCTGCGTGAAAGGGCGAGACTTATTCCAACGTAAAACGCTGTATAATTGTATATGTTTTAATCAAATAAGGTTGGATTATTTCTATGTTGAGCTGCCTGTTCATGAAGCTGAAAGTGCATGTGATAAAATAATATACCAATAATGCAAACCAAAAGGAATCCTTGCTTTTTCTGCTCTATTATGTTTGTGTTTTATGTGGGTAGGGCCCCATATTAGTAATTGAAACGGGCCCCCAGATGCTCAAGGCCGCCACTGTGTGTATCATCACCTTAACTTTGCCACATCAGCATTGAACATGAACCACTGAACTGAATTGAACTGTCTTTTTAGAGCTGCTTTAGAGCTGAAACTGAGATCGTTACATTATTTATGAATTTTGGCAAAATGAAGTGCTGTAGAAATCAAGGTGACTTGACTGTATGAGATAAAGCTGCTGCTGTAAATGAAACACAACAGACGTAAGAGACAACAAACGCCTTGTGAATTCAAGCTCAGTTCCTGTCTGTCAACGAGCCTGACCTCTGAGCGCTGACAGTTTCCATCTGAGGTGTTTATATCATCATCATCTCCTTCCAGTCGGAGCGTCTTCTGTCTCGCTGATATAACGGCAGCAGAGAGGAGAGCTGACATTTAAACAGGTGCTCACTGCGCTCCGCAATTAACCTGCTCTCTGTTTCTGTCTGTCTCGCAGCGTGCCAGTGTGCCCACGTGGGAAATAACTGCGACGCTAACACAGGTCAGTGTATCTGTCCGCTCCAACACCGTGGGAGAGAGATGTGACAGATGTGCGCCCAACCACTGGGGTCACGACATCAGCAGCGGCTGTAAGGTACGGCTCATCTCTCCTCTCCTCCAGCCGTCACCGCTCCACTGCTGTCTGCTCTCGCTGCGTAGATTTATCTTCTGACAGACATCATTATTATTCATCAGAGGTGAATCTGTGAGTTTATGCCACAGAGCAGCAGAACATCAGCAAAAGGTCTTGATTGTTGCCTTACAGTTCAATTTCAAACTGAATCGGTTCAATCAATCAAAAATCACCTTGATTTTACCTACATAGACTTGATACAATACCTCAAGGACTGAATAATCAGCGCAGTCTCATCCCAATTCGTCATATCACTGACGTTTTGGGACGTCTTTTGACCATTCGTCAATATACGACTTTTAGGGCCCCTTCAAACGTCGGTAGATGATGTTATGGGATCCTAACTCTACCCCAGACCTAAACCTAACCCTAAACCCAACTCGTCACCTAACTGACGTTAAAGGTAAAGCATCAGTTGTATGACGACCCGGGATCGTCATCTACCGACGTTTAAGGGGGCCCTAAAAAGTTGTATATTGACGAATGGTCAAAAGAAATCCCAAAACGTCAGTTATATGACGAATTGGGATGAGACTGTGTTACAATAATGCAAATATAACAATGGATTTTAACTTATTTATAAAAAGATATGCATTATAATATACATACTTCTATAATGCCTTGTACACAAGTGCCTTCATATGTGACATGTCACACACACTTCTGGGAATGTCCGTTTACTGTTTTTTCACTGTAAGTTAGACAACACTTACTCTCAAAAACTATACATTTGACAGCATTTTATAGTAAAATTGGTAACACTTTACAATACGTGTGCACTAATAAGCATTAATTCATGCTTAACTAATGCACAGATAATACTGAATTGATGTGTTACTTATGATTATTTAAGCTATTCATTAATGATTACCACATTTGGAACTAATTAAGAGTCTGTAAGGTTAATGTATTAGTTCATACATGAATTGTTATTAATTAAATATTTAATTGTGGATGAATTCCATAATAACTATTTTTTTTAACTAATAGTGTTAATTAATATGTTAATTACCAGAATGAGCCAAAGCCTTGTATTTCAACTTCCAGATAATATGTCAGGTACACTAATATGCATTAATACATGATTAATTAATTAATTGTTGATGCAAATTCATGTGCAAATTACTACAACTACTAAATGACTAGTTAATAATGATGTACCTCAACAAGTAAAGTCATAACATAATGATACCTTTGCAAATCATTAGCTAATGATTAATTAAGGCAGACAACTGGAAGTTGAAGTGCATAGCTATGACTAATTGTGGTAATTAACACATTAATTTACACTATTAGTTAATAAAATATGTTATTAAGGAATTAATACACAATGACACAGTGAATTAATAGCAATTCATGTATTACTTAATCTATTAATTAATCATATAGACTCTTTATTAGTTGCTGATGCAGTAATCATCAATTAATGGTTTAGTTCTTCATGAGTTATACATTAACTGATTATCTGTGCATTAGTTAAGCATGAATTAATGCATATT
The DNA here is from genome assembly GCA_030378365.1 of Hybognathus amarus. Classification (NCBI taxonomy): domain Eukaryota; kingdom Metazoa; phylum Chordata; class Actinopteri; order Cypriniformes; family Leuciscidae; genus Hybognathus; species Hybognathus amarus. Next base: position 533,347 of record JAQIUQ010004891.1, read on the forward strand.
AGTGCACACGTATTGTAAAGTGTTACCATAAAATTACATAAAACTGGCATTTGCTGTTATTTAATATGGTACGGTTTTCTACAGTGAACCAATTACTGATGTGACATTCATTGTGTAGCTATATTTGAAGTCTGCTTCTAAAACACTTGTTGTTTTATAAGTCCCAGACCACCCTTCAGTCCACAAACATGACAAAACTCTTTTAGTGACAGTGTAATTAAATGTGATTCTTAAGCATTGTTTACTGTAATGTTTTCTTCAATGACAATCACCTCCTTACCATATCCAATCTCTGGTAAAACTTTGCATCTTGCCAAAAGTTTGGTAGCCATCTAACCATGTTCTCATGGCAAACAGAGATTGTAAGGCAGAACTCAGTATGAGATGTTTTGTGTCTGAGAAAAAGAAACCTAACAGGAGCATTTACAGCATAACGAAACCGGGCTCGAAGCCGGAGCCTTGGGGTACCCGCAGGGGAAATAATAATTCTCAATCTCAGTGGAAAAGTTCTCACCTTACGGAAGAAAGAGAAGCAACCTAGGGCAGTGTACGAGAAGTGCATTTTATTCACACTGATTTCTATCGAGTCAGTTATAATGATCAACCTTTATCAGACTTTATAACTGTTAGTGGTTCTGAATGGATCCTTTATTTTCAAGAATGTTCTGTCACGTGCAGTGTGTCAAGCTCATGATCAGTTTCTGTGTGTTTAGTTCAGCTTTCCCTGTTTCGGTTTGCCTCAGTTCCTATTCCTTCTGAATAATCACATACCTGTTTCTGTTCTAGTTCATTAGTTCTGCCTGTGTATTCATTTTTTGGTGTTGTATTTGGATTACATGGTTGTAATATTCCATGAGTGTTCTAAGGATCTTTATTATGGTCTGTTTACTTTGCTATTTCATAGTTGTGTGCTTTAATACAGCCACAAACTGTTACACAGTGAAAGTGAATGTTATTTTATGTAAATATTATGGAAAAGGGTGAAAAAGGTCAGATCAAGTAGAAAATGTTGTTGCTTTCCAAATTGATAAAAAATGATTTAGCTTCAGGTGCGTAGAGCTAAAAGAGTAATAATAAACAAACAAGAAAATTGCTACTCTTAATAATCCTCCTAATGTCATTACTCAATGGCAGGAGACCAAACTATGCAATCAAAATACCAAAATGAAAGAAAATGTTTCTCAACAAATAATGTGAGCTGCTATCCACATTAGTTTTAATTGTACTTTCTGTTTTAATTGAGAAACATGAAAAGCTCTTGCTTCTTATATTCGTAATCAAGTTGCTTTCCTCCTGTCCATGTAAAGTACACACTTTAAAGGGATACTTCAGGATTTAGCATTAAGCTTTGTATTGGTTGAAAACCTGTAGTATTTTCAAATTACCGTGCTTTCCACCCTCATTTCCCCGTGAGACGAGAGATTTATGTATTTTTTTGTCTGGAAAAATTTGTCCAGAGGCTAAAGACTACAGTCAGTAGTCGAGGTCTGTCCCACATGTTCTCAACCTGCCCATAGAGGGTGATCTCACTCACAGAATGAACACATAGTGTCGGCCATCATTTTTTGGAAGCTAAGCTAGCAGGCTCTTGTTCTGTGGAGAAAACTGAGTAGTAGGGGTTACCATCCTCTTTTTCACAGACATGTCCAACCGTCGATGTTCTAGATTCAGCTTTTGCTTTCTGCAGTCACCATTCATTGTTTACATGCACAGCTTTTGTTTCAATCTGACTGAATTCAATCCGCTTGGTGAATCTGAATGTAGTGTTTACATGAACGCTAAACAAGTGATCGGTTGATGTGCTTTTAACATTGCCAAGAAATATTGCCATGAAAGATATCGAGACCGGTGCGTCTCACAGGTGTCGCTCATCGGTAATCATGCCACCGGCCTCGTGCCGTTCTTCTGCGGCCCCCACTCGTCCGCGCTCGCCACAGTAAACATGACTTGCGCCATTCTCCCGCAGCTGTAATGACAACTGTAATTAAGTTATTATGATATTTTTAATGCAAATATGACATTGTTTGAGATGTCTTTGTTATGACACCTTGACATAAACCAATACATCATAAATTGTCGTAAATATTGTTTATCAACAATTAATATACAACTATTCAAAAAGTTGACATTAGCATTAGCCACATGACATTTTATGGAAGGTCTTAGACAGTGAGCCTTTGTAAATAACAAAACAGTATGGAAGCTTGTTTCCTCCACTGAATAAAAAAAATAAAATAAATAATTGTGACTTTTTATCTCACAATTCTGAATTTTTTTCTCACAATTGCGAGTTTATATCTCGCAATTCTGACTTTATTTCTCAGAATTGCGAGATAAAAAGTCAGAATTGCGAGTTATAAAGTCAGAATTGCGAGATATAAAGTCAGAATTGTGTGATATAAAGTCGCAATTGCGTGTAATAAAGTCACAAGTGCGTGATATAAAGTCAGAATTGCGAGATAAAAAGTCAGAATTGCGTGATAAAAAGTCAGCAATTGCGAGTTATAAAGTCAGAATTGCAAGATATAAAGTCAGAATTGTGTGATATAAAGTCGCAATTGCGAGTAATAAAGTCACAAGTGCATGATATAAAGTCAGAATTGCGAGATATAAAGTAGAATTACGACATATAAAGTCAGAATTGTCGTGATATAAAGTCAGAATTGCAACATATAAAGTCAGAATTGTGTGATATAAAAGTCAGAATTGTGAGATATAAAGTCAGAAATTGCGACCTATCAGGCCAATTCCAAGGGGAAAAAAAGACTAACTTTTTTCCCCTCAGAATAATTTAAATCTCGCATTTCTGACTTTATAACACGCAATTGCGACTTTATATCTAGCAATTCTGACTTTATATCTCGCAATTCTAACTTTATATCTCGCAATTTTGACTTTATATCACGCAATTCTGACTTTATATCTCGCAATTCTGACTTTATATCACGCAATTCTGACTTTATATCACGCAATTCTGACTTTATATCTCGCAATTCTGACTTTATATCTCGCAATTCTGACTTTATATCTCACAATTGCGACTTTATATCACCCAATTCTGACTTTATATCTCACAATTCTGACTTTATAACTCGCAATTCTGACTTTCCATCTCGCAATTGTGAGAAAAAAAGTCAGAATTTTGAGATTAAAAGTCGCAATTACCTTTTATATTTTTCATTCTATGGCGGAAACAAGCTTCCATAAAACAGTCATCAATTTCTGAAACAATATAATGTTATTATTAACTGTCGTCTAAAAAAACACAAATATAAAATCACATAAAAATGAGCTTCTTCTTGTTTGTTTGTAAATGTTCAGTATAATGTGAGTTGGGTGTGTGTGTTGTGCAGGCGTGCGGCTGTGACGCGCTGGGGTCTGTGGCGCAGCAGTGTAACGTGAACACCGGCTGCTGCATGTGCCGAGAGCAGTTCAGGGGCGAGAAGTGTGACGAGTGTAAGCTGGGGTACAGAGACTTCCCACAATGCATTTCCTGCCAGTGCTCGTCGGCCGGCTCATCAGAGGATGCCTGTGAGGCGGAGTCGGGCCTCTGCGCGTGTGCCGACAGAAGCGGCCAGTGCTCCTGCAAGGTACCGGACCAGACCCATCTACCATTTAAACAATCAAGAAAACGAACAATGCATACAGTAAAATACTATCTGATAATATCTGATGAAACACAGTTGTGGAAAGGATAACATTGTGTAGTATTTTTTTGTTTGTTTGTTTTTGCAATTTTAAAAAGGGAGCAAAATTTTACCTGGTGGTGTGTTTATTTGTGTATATTTCAGTGTTAATACAAATATGTGCATTGAAAGGGTGAAATCTGCTGTTCAGCTGTGAGCGAGAGTGGCAGCACTGATGTGAGTGTGTGTTCAGGCTAACGTGGAGGGATTGAGGTGTGACCGCTGTAAGACGGGCTCTTGTCGGCCTCAGTCGCAGGAATCCTCTGGGCTGCAGTCAGTGCTACTGCTTCGGCCTGAGCAGCTCCTGTACAGAGGCCACCGGACTCATCCGCATGAGAGTGAGTGAACACACACACACACACAAACATTTGACTATATGTCAAAATGTGAGTGATTTGACTTTCTTAATCTTAAATTCTGACACTTATTGCAAGAAGGGACTAATTTTAAGCCCCCAATTTCATCCTAGTTTCTTAATTGTTTACATTTATTACACTGCATCAGGTTCAGCTATTAACTATTCAACCCTGTAATATAATTGTTTATATTCTTTTTATATTATTATTTTTCGCATATTTTTGATCTTCTAACTGGGTAGGAAAAGTTCCATAACACAAATTAAATGTAAAATAAAACTCATGTCTCATTTAGTTTGACAATCATAATCTTTCTGAAGGTTAAGCTACTTGAAAAACAGTCCTATTTTATAGAGAGGTCACACTATTATTAATACATAATATTTTTCTGTCATTCTACTATGAGTGTTTCTTATAGTTGACAAAAAGATGTGTTTAAATAGAGGAAGTGTTGTTAGCTTTAGATGTCAGGTGTCCTCTGAGGGACAGAGAGATGAGATGAGGACACAGGTGACTCTGTATGTGTGTGTTTTGATGGCTTTCTTAATCATCTTGTCTGAGGCGGGCTGAGATGCTCTGTTACCAGGACAACAGTAAATATTAATACATATCAAGCTGTCAGGATTGAGTGTGTTTTGAGGCAGAGAGAGACTGAGGTGATGTGCAGAGAGAGACGGCCCTTGTGTGTGTTTTAAAAACGATAGATTTTTTCTGAGTCAGTGAGTCGTGAGATTGTGTGTTGATGTTGTGAGGGTAGTTTAGCTGCCCTGTGGGGTTCCACACACACACACACACACACACACACACACACACACACACTCGATCTCTCTCTCTCTCTTTATCTTTCTCTCTCATACACACGTACACGCATGCATGCACTTACACACACACACTCACACTCTATCTCTCTTTCTCTCACACCTCTATAGTGCTGGTATAGGTGTGCTGGTATAGGTGTGAGAGTGCTGGTATAGGTGTGAGAGTGCTGGTATAGGTGTGTGAGTGCTGGTATAGATATGTGAGTGCTGGTATAGGTGTGTGAGTGCTGGTATAGGTGTGTCAGTGCTGGTATAGGTGTGAGAGTGCTGGTATAGGTGTGTGAGTGCTGGTATAGATATGTGAGTGCTGGTATAGGTGTGTGAGTGCTGGTATAGGTGTGAGAGTGCTGGTATAGGTGTGTGAGTGCTGGTATAGGTGTGTGAGTGCTGGTATAGGTGTGAGAGTGCTGGTATAGGTGTGAGAGTGCTGGTATAGGTGTGTGAGTGCTGGTATAGGTGTGTGTGTGTGAGTGTTGGTATAGGTGTGAGAGTGTTGGTATAGGTGTGTGAGTGCTGGTATAGATGTGAGAGTGCTAGTATAGGTGTGAGAGTGCTGGTATAGGTGTGAGTGCTGGTATAGGTGTGTGAGTGCTGGTATAGGTGTGTGAGTGCTGGTATAGGTGTGATAGTGCTGGTATAGGTGTGTGAGTGCTGGTATAGGTGTGTGAGTGCTGGTATAGGTGTGTGAGTGCTGGTATAGGTGTGAGAGTGCTGGTATAGGTGTGTGAGTGCTGGTATAGGTGTGAGAGTGCTGGTATAGGTGTGTGAGTGCTGGTATAAGTGTGAGAGTGCTGGAATAGGTGTGAGAGTGCTGGTATAGGTGTGTGAGTGCTGGTATAGGTGTGTGAGTGCTGGTATAGGTGTGAGAGTGCTGGTATAGGTGTGTGAGTGCTGGTATAGGTGTAAGAGTGCTGGTATAGGTGTGCTGGTATCGGTGTGAGAGTGCTGGTATAGGTGTGAGAGTGCTGGTATAGGTGTGCTGGTATAGGTGTGTGAGTGCTGGTATAGGTGTGTGAGTGCTGGTATCGGTGTGAGAGTGCTAGTATAGGTGTGAGAGTGCTGGTATAGGTGTGAGAGTGCTGGTATAGGATGTGATAGTGCTGGTATAGGTGTGAGAGTGCTGGTATATGTGTGAGTGCTGGTATAGGTGTGTGAGTGCTGGTATAGGTGTGTGAGTGCTGGTATAGGTGTGAGAGTGCTAGTATAGGTGTGAGAGTGCTGGTATAGGTGTGAGAGTGCTGGTATAGGTGTGTGAGTGCTGGTATAGGTGTGAGAGTGCTGGTATAGGTGTGAGAGTGCTGGTATATGTGTGTGAGTGCTGGTATAGGTGTGTGAGTGCTGGTATAGGTGTGAGAGTGCTGGTATAGGTGTGAGAGTGCTGGTATAGGTGTGTGAGTGCTGGTATAGGTGTGAGAGTGCTGGTATAGGTGTGAGAGTGCTGGTATAGGTGTGAGAGTGCTGGTATAGGATGTGATAGTGCTGGTATAGGTGTGTGAGTGCTGGTATAGGTGTGTGAGTGCTGGAATAGGTGTGTGAGTGCTGGTATAGGTGTGAGAGTGCTGGTATAGGTGTGTGAGTGCTGGTATAGGTGTGAGAGTGCTGGAATAGGTGTGAGAGTGCTGGTATAGGTGTGTGAGTGCTGGTATAGGTGTGTGAGTGCTGGTATAGGTGTGAGAGTGCTGGTATAGGTGTGTGAGTGCTGGTATCGGTGTGAGAGTGCTGGTATAGGTGTGAGAGTGCTGGTATCGGTGTGAGAGTGCTAGTATAGGTGTGAGAGTGCTGGTATAGGTGTGAGAGTGCTGGTATAGGATGTGATAGTGCTGGTATAGGTGTGAGAGTGCTGGTATATGTGTGAGTGCTGGTATAGGTGTGTGAGTGCTGGTATAGGTGTGTGAGTGCTGGTATAGGTGTGAGAGTGCTAGTATAGGTGTGAGAGTGCTGGTATAGGTGTGAGAGTGCTGGTATAGGTGTGTGAGTGCTGGTATAGGTGTGAGAGTGCTGGTATAGGTGTGAGAGTGCTGGTATAGGTGTGTGAGTGCTGGTATAGGTGTGTGAGTGCTGGTATAGGTGTGAGAGTGCTGGTATAGGTGTGAGAGTGCTGGTATAGGTGTGTGAGTGCTGGTATAGGTGTGAGAGTGCTGGTATAGGTGTGAGAGTGCTGGTATAGGTGTGAGAGTGCTGGTATAGGATGTGATAGTGCTGGTATAGGTGTGTGAGTGCTGGTATAGGTGTGTGAGTGCTGGAATAGGTGTGTGAGTGCTGGTATAGGTGTGAGAGTGCTGGTATAGGTGTGTGAGTGCTGGTATAGGTGTGAGAGTGCTGGAATAGGTGTGAGAGTGCTGGTATAGGTGTGTGAGTGCTGGTATAGGTGTGTGAGTGCTGGTATAGGTGTGAGAGTGCTGGTATAGGTGTGTGAGTGCTGGTATAGGTGTGTGAGTGCTGGTATAGGTGTGAGAGTGCTGGTATAGGTGTGTGAGTGCTGGTATAGGTGTGAGAGTGCTGGTATAGGTGTGTGAGTGCTGGTATAGGTGTGAGAGTGCTGGTATAGGTGTGAGAGTGCTGGTATAGGTGTGTGAGTGCTGGTATAGGTGTGTGAGTGCTGGTATAGGTGTGTGAGTGCTGGTATAGGTGTGAGAGTGCTGGTATAGGTGTAAGAGTGCTGGTATAGGTGTGCTGGTATTCGGTGTGAGAGTGCTGGTATAGGTGTGAGAGTGCTGGTATAGGTGTGTGCTGGTATAGGTGTGTGAGTGCTGGTATAGGTGTGTGAGTGCTGGTATCGGTGTGAGAGTGCTGGTATAGGTGTGAGAGTGCTGGTATCGGTGTGAGAGTGCTAGTATAGGTGTGAGAGTGCTGGTATAGGTGTGAGAGTGCTGGTATAGGATGTGATAGTGCTGGTATAGGTGTGAGAGTGCTGGTATATGTGTGAGTGCTGGTATAGGTGTGTGAGTGCTGGTATAGGTGTGTGAGTGCTGGTATAGGTGTGAGAGTGCTAGTATAGGTGTGAGAGTGCTGGTATAGGTGTGAGAGTGCTGGTATAGGTGTGTGAGTGCTGGTATAGGTGTGAGAGTGCTGGTATAGGTGTGAGAGTGCTGGTATAGGTGTGTGAGTGCTGGTATAGGTGTGTGAGTGCTGGTATAGGTGTGAGAGTGCTGGTATAGGTGTGAGAGTGCTGGTATAGGTGTGTGAGTGCTGGTATAGGTGTGTGAGTGCTGGTATAGGTGTGATGAGTGCTGGTATAGGTGTGTGAGTGCTGGTATAGGTGTGTGAGTGCTGGTATAGGTGTGAGAGTGATGGTATAGGTGTGTGAGTGCTGGTATAGGTGTGAGAGTAATGGTATATGTGTGCTGGTATAGGTGTGAGAGTACTAGTATAGGTGTGAGAGTGCTGGTATAGGTGTGAGAGTGCTGGTATAGGATGTGATAGTGCTGGTATAGGTGTGTGAGTGCTGGTATAGGTGTGTGAGTGCTGGAATAGGTGTGTGAGTGCTGGTATAGGTGTGAGAGTGCTGGTATAGGTGTGTGAGTGCTGGTATAGGTGTGAGAGTGCTGGTATAGGTGTCAGAGTGCTGGTATAGGTGTGAGAGTGCTGGTATAGGTGTGTGAGAGTGCTGGTATAGGTGTGAGAGTGTTGGTATAGGTGTGTGAGTGCTGGTATAGGTGTGAGAGTGCTGGTATAGGTGTGTGAGTGCTGGTATAGGTGTGAGAGTGCTGGTATAGGTGTGTGAGTGCTGGTATAGGTGTGAGAGTGCTGGTATAGGTGTGAGAGTGCTGGCATAGGTGTGCTGGTATAGGTGTGAGAGTGCTGGTATAGGTGTGAGAGTGCTGGTATAGGTGTGAGAGTGCTGGTTTAGGATGTGATAGTGCTGGTATAGGTGTGTGAGTGCTGGTATAGGTGTGTGAGTGCTGGTATAGGTGTGAGAGTGCTGGTATAGGTGTGAGAGTGCTGGTATAGGTGTGTGAGTGCTGGTATAGGTGTGAGAGTGCTGGTATAGGTGTGTGAGTGCTGGTATAGGTGTGTGTGTGTGAGTGCTGGTATAGGTGTGAGAGTGCTGGTATAGGTGTGAGAGTGCTGGTATAGGTGTGAGAGTGCTGGTATAGGTGTGTGAGTGTTGGTGTAGGTGTGTGAGTGCTTGTATAGGTGTGTGAGTGCTGGTATAGGTGTGAGAGTGCTGGTATAGGTGTGAGAGTGCTGGTATAGGTGTGAGAGTGCTGGTATAGGATGTAATAGTGCTGGTATAGGTGTGTGAGTGCTGGTATAGGTGTGTGAGTGCTGGTATAGGTGTGAGAGTGCAGGTATAGGTGTGTGAGTGCTGGTATAGTTGTGAGAGTGCTGGTATAGGTGTGAGTGCTGGTATAGGTGTGAGAGTGCTGGTATAGGTGTGAGTGCTGGTATAGGTGTGAGGGTGCTGGTATAGGTGTGAGAGTGCTGGTATAGGTGTGAGTGCTGGTATAGGTGTGTGAGTGCTGGTATAGGTGTGTGAGTGCTTGTATAGGTGTGTGAGTGCTGGTATAGGTGTGAGAGTGCTGGTATAGGTGTGAGAGTGCTGGTATAGGTGTGAGAGTGCTGGTATAGGATGTAATAGTGCTGGTATAGGTGTGTGAGTGCTGGTATAGGTGTGTGAGTGCTGGTATAGGTGTGAGAGTGCAGGTATAGGTGTGTAAGTGCTGGTATAGTTGTGAGAGTGCTGGTATAGGTGTGAGTGCTGGTATAGGTGTGAGAGTGCTGGTATATTTGTGAGTGCTGGTATAGGTGTGAGGGTGCTGGTATAGGTGTGAGAGTGCTGGTATAGGTGTGAGTGCTGGTATAGGTGTGTGAGTGCTGGTATAGGTGTGAGTGCTGGTATAGGTGTGTGAGTGCTGGTATAGGTGTGAGTGCTGGTATAGGTGTGTGAGTGCTGGTATAGGTGTGTGAGTGCTGGTATAGGTGTGAGAGTGCTGGTATAGGTGTGAGAGTGCTGGTATAGGTGTGAGTGCTGGTATAGGTGTGTGAGTGCTGGTATAGGTGTGTGAGTGCTGGTATAGGTGTGAGAGTGCTGGTATAGGTGTGAGAGTGCTGGCATAGGTGTGCTGGTATAGGTGTGAGAGTGCTAGTATAGGTGTGAGAGTGCTGGTATAGGTGTGAGAGTGCTGGTTTAGGATGTGATAATGCTGGTATAGGTGTGTGAGTGCTGGTATAGGTGTGTGGGTGCTGGTATAGGTGTGAGAGTGCTGGTATAGGTGTGAGAGTGCTGGTATAGGTGTGTGAGTGCTGGTATAGGTGTGAGAGTGCTGGTATTGGTGTGTGAGTGCTGGTATAGGTGTGTGTGTGTGAGTGCTGGTATAGGTGTGAGAGTGCTGGTATAGGTGTGAGAGTGCTGGTATAGGTGTGAGAGTGCTGGTATAGGTGTGAGAGTGCTGGTATAGGTGTGTGAGTGTTGGTATAGGTGTGTGAGTGCTTGTATAGGTGTGTGAGTGCTGTTATAGGTGTGAGAGTGCTGGTATAGGTGTGAGAGTGCTGGTATAGGTGTGAGAGTGCTGGTATAGGATGTGATAGTGCTGGTATAGGTGTGTGAGTGCTGGTATAGGTGTGTGAGTGCTGGTATAGGTGTGAGTGCTGGTATAGGTGTGTGAGTGCTGGTATAGGTGTGAGAGTGCTTGTATAGGTGTGTGAGTGCTGGTATAGGTGTGAGAGTGCAGGTATAGGTGTGTGAGTGCTGGTATAGTTGTGAGAGTGCTGGTATAGGTGTGAGTGCTGGTATAGGTGTGAGAGTGCTGGTATAGGTGTGAATGCTGGTATAGGTGTGAGAGTGCGCGTATAGGTGTGTGAGTGCTGGTATAGTTGTGTGAGTGCTGGTATAGGTGTGAGTGCTGGTATAGGTGTGAGAGTGCTTGTATAGGTGTGTGAGTGCTGGTATAGTTGTGAGAGTGCTGGTATAGGTGTGAGAGTGCTGGTATAGGTGTGGGAGTGCCGGTATAGGTGTGCTGGTATAGGTGTGAGAGTACTGGGATAGTTGTGTGAGTGCTGGTATGAGAGTGCTGGTATAGGTGTGAGAGTGCCGGTATAGGTGTGCTGGTATAGGTGTGAGAATACTGGGATAGGTGTGTGAGTGCTGGTATAGGTATGAGAGTGCTGGTATAGGTGTGAGAGTGCTGGTATATGTGTGCTGGTTAGGGCTGTAACGATTTTGGGCTAAAATCATAATCACGATTAATCGAACAAGTCACCTCGATTACGATTATTGAACTATTTTTTTTTCTTTCTCATATGTCACTGGCAAGGCTTATTCTGTAAATATGTATGTATTTTTTTAGTGCATAATCTTTGAGATTCTAAAATAAGGAAACACACAGATAGCTTTAAATGCTTATTAAATATTTTAAAATTATAAAAAATGTAGAAAATAGTTATTTTTGTAAATAAAATAAATTATTGTAAATATTGCCATCTAAAAAGTAAAATATAACTTGTATAAAACTAAAAAACTAATCCTTTTCATATTGTATGGCATCTGTAAATGCCTGTGTTATCGTGAGCTGCTTTGTGGAGTGGAGGCACTTGTTGCTGGGCGTTTGTCTGTCTCTCTCTCTCTTTTTTTGCGTGTTTCTTTGGTAAAAGCAGCTCCTGTTGCTGAGTTGACTCAGTATTCTAGGAATCAGAGAGTGCGTTCACACACAAGTTACCCGCAAAGACACTTGACATGTCTCAGCAGCGTCTATAGTTTGCTTATGAGTTGCGATTTCTTTTTCGAAAAACCACGCTTGCGCATTTGTTTTCTCTGATTCGATAATAAACTAGCGCATTACGTACCGTTTCACGCTGGCGAACGATCCCGGCTTAAACGGCATCATTAGGCTGCAACGCGACATTGATTACATTACGGCTTTTGTTCACACAGCGCGCGCTCCGTGACTGAACCATGGACTGAACACAGCAATTGTTACTCTGTCCCCAACCTGGCGGCACCAATCCCGGGCCGTGTTTGCGCTCACACAGGTGTTTGTTCTGGCAATTTCCCGGGATCAACGCGCTGTGTGAAAGGGGCTCATGTTGTTTCAATGTCGCTGACTGGACGGGGTGGAGTGACGTGACTACTATGTTTAAGGGGAAAGTACGTTAACACACAGTGGGCGGATATATTAATAGTATTCAAAAACCGAAATAACCGACATGGTAAAATCACGTCGGTTATAGGCTCTGAATTTCGGTTTCGATTATTTTTCGGTTAATCGTCCAGCCCTAGTGCTGGTATAGGTGTGTGAGTGCTGGTATAGGTGTGAAAGTGCCGGTATAGGTGTGCTGGTATAGGTGTGTGAGTGCTGGTATAGGTGTGAAAGTGCCGGTATAGGTGTGCTTGTATAGGTGTGTGAGTGCTGGTATAGGTGTGAAAGTGCCGGTATAGGTGTGTGAGTGCTGGTATAGGTGTGAAAGTGCCGGTATAGGTGTGCTTGTATAGGTGTGTGAGTGCTGGTATAGGTGTGTGAGTGCTGGTATAGGTATGAGAGTAAGTCTCAGCCGGTGCTGTCATCCACAGCTGACTCTGATGCCGGAGCAGACTTTTCTCCTCCTGGTGGATGAGTGGAACGGCCAGGAGAGCTTGGCCGGCGTGAGCTTCCAGCACCCGGACATCATCGCCAACGCAGAGGTCATCCAGCAGCACCTGAGAGAGCCCTACTACTGGAGACTGCCCAAACAGTTCAAGCGCTCCATGGTTAGAGCCACAACACACTCCACACAGTTGTGCTGCTTCATATTTTTTAGGATTCTTTGATGAGCCAAAAGTTCAAAAGAACAGCATTTATTTGAAATGGATATATTTTTAACAATACTTGTGTACAGTCTGATTGATTCAGTCATATTGGAATAATATTTTTGCATTTGATGGACAACTAATGTACGTCACTGCGAGACTCAATGTGTGGAGGTTGTTTCTTCAGATAACAGCCTATGGTGGAACGTTAAAGTATGCCATCTATTACGAGGCTCGTGATGAGACGGGCCGCACCTCTTATGAGCCCAGGTCATCATAAAGGGCGGCCCCAACAAGGACAAGGTCATGGTCCGCCACATGCCAGCGCTTCAGATCGGCCAGCTGACCCCGCCACGAGATCGACCTAACAGAGGTGAGAGGCCACACACACTTACTCTGGTGTGTTTGCAGGAGTCACTCGCATGATCTCAGGTGTAAACACCAACATTGTTTTGCAGCACGAAGTGGAAACACAAAGGACGGCTAGCCGATGACTCACAGGACTTCATGGACGTGCTGTTTCATGTTGAATATATCCTTATAAAGGCGTCTCATGGCAGCGTCATGCGACACAGCAGGTACCCGATCCCAAGCTCGCTTTCTTTCTTCAGGCAGTTTGGCAATATCAAAACAATTGTGAAGAATCAGAACACCCGTATATGCGTGAAAAAAAAAATGGGAGTAGTGTCCATTACGTCACAATACAGCAGACAAATGACTAGCAGTGACATCAGTGGCAATCAGACGTGGCCTATGTTTCACCCGTTTCAATTGAAACAGGCAAGGGAGCCCCAACAGACCAGCAAAATCACATTCATTTTTTCCATAGGATATTGATTTTCAGCCATAATGTCTAAACAATCTAAGGTAGATTGACCACAAGCTACGAGTTTGTGAAACGAAAGTTTCTGCTCCTATAAAAGCCACAAGGTATGAACTCAACCTTGTTATTTGCGATCTTCTGGAGAAATACTACACTACCCACAATTCTAAGCAAAACACTGACGTCTTTGATTGGTTGAACTCACGGTTACCATCTCGGTTACCGAATGGCTTTAGCGATCTGAAGTATAATATCGGTAGTTTATGTGTTTATATTTTTGCCTTTTTTGCCGTTTAGGTTAAAATGTTAATTTTGAGCAGGAAAATAAGGAAATGAAACGTAAATATGTTTTAATATCCAGTGTTGCTGTAAAACGAAAGCATCTGTAACCTTAATGGTGACAGCAGCGGCTGAACCCCTGTCACAGGATACCAGCCAAAATATGTTATGTTTAATGGGGTCGGGTCCCATGTTAGTTATTGAAACGCGGGCCCCCAGATGCTTAAGGCCACCGCTGATGGCAATCCACCTGTCATTCAAGTGCCCACGACCTTAATTATGCACAACTTTAAGCTTAATATAATTTAAATGGATGAGTTAACTCAAAATTAGCTATATAGACCAAAACCAGTTTTTGTTCCAGGCTGTAAATGTGTTTTTCAGCTTTGAAGTTGTTTGGTTTGTGTGACATGCAGGATCTCTGAGATCACTCTGGAGGTGGCGGAGGTGGGGACCCCATCACAGGACAGTGAAATCGCACATCAGATCGAGAAATGTGACTGTCCTCAGGGGTATGCCGGCCTTTCCTGTGAGGTAATGGCTTTTGCACACAATATTTGACATGTTAAGAGCTGTTATGTTCTGGAAAGTTATGATAAGAATGTCATAAAATGTTATTATTACCTAACTCTCTGTTGGTCAGATATTACAGTACATTGTATCTCAAGCCAATATGAAGTTTTCATGAAAATCACACTGAAAGTTATTACTGCACTACTCCCTTAGGCTGTGATGTATTTATTATAAAGGATGGATGACCAGTGTTGGGGAAAGTTACTTTTAAAAGTAATCCAATACTATATTGCTTTACTTCCTTTCTTACTTAGTTACTTGTTATGGAAAGTAATGTGTTACATTACATTTGCATTACTTTTTCTCACTTTGGCTTGCTTTTTTTAATAACAACAGAAACTTAAGTTCTGTTTTTGGCAAACGTAAAGGCATTTTCACAGCAACAGTTCAAGCCTGTGCAGTAGAGGGTGCCAGCTCGAATAAACCACACAGCTGCTGCTGTTCTGGAGTGAAGACGAAGAAAGTTCCTAATAAAAACATGAAACTGAAACACTAATGTGATGTTATATTGATATTGATACTACAAGCAAAACTTGAAAAATTAAAATATCATGCAAAAGTTCATTTATTTCAGTAACTAAACTTAAAATGTGAAACTAATATATTATATAGACTCATTACAAGTGAGATATTTCAAGCCTTTGTTTGTTATAATTTTGATGATTATGGCTTACAGCTTATGAAAACCCCTAAAGGTTTTTAGGCTTTTTATGAGTTTTACCTTTTAAGTTGAATTACTGAAATAAATTAACTTTTGCACAGTATTCAAATTTTTCTAGTTTTACCTGTATATTTGCAGTGCCAAATTGTGAAAAAATTTTCAGTTATGCATGTAACCTTAGTTCCTTGAATAGGGAACGAGACGGGTGATGTCATCGACCAGGAAATTATTAAGCACCCCAAAATCAAAACCGCAACAACTTCTGATAGGCCTGAAGAAAGTCGGTCACGGGCATGCCGGGAGTATGACAGAACGACACAGCGTCTCGTTCCCTATTCAGGGAACTAGGGTTACATATGTAACCGAGACGTTCCCTTTCAAGGGAAGTCGAGCTGCGTCACTGTGGGAACGCTGATACCCACGTCGCCATAAGAGCGAGTGCCCGACTGTGTGAAGTCAAAACGCACATTCAGACGAAATTACCTGCGCCCCAAGTGTGGAGCTAAAGTCTAGGTTATAGAACCTGACGAATGTGCCTCGACCACCCACTTGCTCATCTTCTGTTTAGATGCCCGGACACCCCTTCCTGGGTGACCAAAAGCAGACAAACAACTGTTTAGACTTCCTCCACAGGGCAGTTCTGTGGACATAAGCATCTAAAGCCCTGACTAGGCAGAGTAAGTTAAGTTTCTCCTAGTCCAACGACATACATGGAGGAGGACAGAAAGCCTGTAGTACTATAGGTCTTGCAACATTAGTAGGGACCTCAGGAACATAACCTGGCCTAGGATGGAGGCCTTCACCATACCAGGCGAGAATTCCAGGCACAAGGGAGCAACCGAGAGAGCTTGAATGTCACCAATTCTCTTGAGTGAAGAGATAGCAAGAAGAAAAGTTTTCAGAGTGACAAATTTCTCAGGAACTTCTTCAATGGGCTCGAAGGGAGCTAGAGGAGACCTTCCAGTACAATGGCCAAATCCCTCATACAAACTGCTGGCCTCAGCTTCAAGGTGCCACGAAGGAAGCATGTTATAAGTAAGTGTCTCCCCAAAGAGACTCCACTCAAAGGGACGTGGTAAGCAACTAGTGCTGCCACATACACCTTTAGTGTGGAGGGGGATAGCCCTGTGGAGAAACGCTCCTGCAGAAACTCCAGCACTGCACCCACTGAGCAGTTAACCGGGTCTAACTGGCGTTCTCCATACCAACAAGTGAAAAACTTCCACTTCAAGGCATATAACTTCCTCATGGAAGGAGCTCTGGAGTGAAGGATGGTCTCCACAACCTCGTTGAGAGATCTTAACTTATGAGCTGGGCCCCCTCAGAGGCCAAGCCCACAGTTTCCATAGTTCTGAGTGGGGGTGAAGGATCAACCCACTGGCCTGAAAGAGAAGATCCCTCCTGATTGGAATGTACAGAGGAGAACCGTCAAGGAGAGACACTAGGTCCGCAAACCATACTCGGGCCTGCCAGTACGGGGCTACGCAACAGTTGACTGACCCCTTCCCGGCGAACCCTCTCCAGAACTCCTGGGAGCAGAGCGATCGTGGAAAACCTCGGCACGTCTGTACCATACGTCCAACCCCAGAGGGGCTGGATGGCTCAGGGAGAACCACAGTGGACAGTGTGATGTCTCCCTGGACGCAGATAGGTCTACCTTGGCAGGACCGAAATGCTTCCAAAGGAGCTCCACCACCTCCAGGTGAAGTCTCCATTCCCTGGGCCTCGGCCCCTGCCTTGACAGGATGTCTGCCCCATGATTTAAATACCCTGGGATATTAATCGTCCTCAATGAAAAAAGCTTCCCCTGGGACCATAGGAGGATCTGACGAGCCAGCTTGAATAACGGGTGCGAACGCAGACCCCCTTAATGGTTTATGTAGGAGATCACTCGATGTGTTGTCGAACCTGACAAGAACATGATGGCCTCTCAGGTCTGGGAGGAAGTGTTACAGAGCCCGAAACACCACCAACATCCAGTTTACTTTTAGAAAATAGACTCCGGCCTAACAACTGGGCACTTAATGCTCAGTTTGGCAACAGCACGAGTGAGCACCTCCATGAGCTCCTCATGTTCAGGGGAATGAGGTGACGAGTCCTCAGTATCCCCTGTATCAATGCTGACAACATCCAGTTCCTCAGAACTGGATAGTTGTAACACTTGTTCCTCAGCCTGTGGGAAGAAACCGCAGAGCATGCTTCCACACCTGGGACAGAAGCACTAGAACTGGCAGGTAAAGGCTGAGATGGGGCAGAGCCCATCTCAAACCCCGCTGTCAGATCCATTTGCGATCCCTATGACAAGCGCCGCCGCTCTGCCTTGACAGAAGCGAGACCCCGAGCCACAGATGGTGCGAAGAGTGATCTGTGGGAGCGGAGCGTTCTTAGAGGAAAACACTTACAATGCACACAATTAAGGATCAAAATTAATTCAATTAATTAATCTCGAAAATATAATTTTCTGCCACGCCCCCATGTCACGTCCGTTTGGCTTGCCAAGTGAAAAAAAAAAAACGTGTGTGGTCAACCTCTTCCTACAGCCATTCCAAAGATAGCATGACAACTGCAGATGCAGGAGACCCATCAACAGAACGTGAACCCCCTCCTCTTTTATTGAAGTCGCAGGATTGGAAGTTATTTGGATTTCCAGTGAGTAATGTTGACAACATTTGCGCTTCAAAAAAGCCACAGTTTGCAGACATCCCAAGTCTCGCTGAACTTTTTAACTGATTTGCGTGCATCAGGTAGCCGCTATCAATATGCGGGAGACTCCCGGAACTTCTGCGAGACTTGGGATGTCTGCAAACTGTGTAATCGAATCGAGGATTTGGAGAATCGTTACAGCCCTACTCCCTATCAGCTCCCTCAAGAGCTGACTGGGCATGCTGCACTCCCAAACAAACAATGCACAGATCGTGTGTATCTCTACTCGTGAGATAACGAGTCCAGGGGGAACACACTTTCTATTCAGCTGTTCGCTCGCCATTTCAATGTATAAATATGAAGAGTTCAGATGCAATGGCCTCTAAGTGCCATTTGAAATTTTCTTCTAAAATGACCATTTTTTATCAAGCTTGTATATTTAAGTTCAGTAATTTCACTTAAATGGCAATGAAGATTACCTATTAATTGTCATTTAAGTGAAATTACTGAACTTAAATATACAAGCTTGATAAAAATGGTCATTTTAGAAGAAAATTTCAAATGGCATTTAGAGACTTTTGCATCTGAACTCTCCATATATATATATATATATATATATATACAGTTTTCTTTTTTATAGTGAAAAACTCCTGCCTAGTAGACACTAAATGACTTGGACAGAATTCACACACAGAGCGCTTGCTGAAGGCACAGATGATGTCGCGGTTTGATTTCGCGGTGCTTTATAGTTTCCTGGTCGATGACATCACCCGCCTACGACATTCCGTCTCGCCATTGGACTGATTCCATACGTGCTTCATTACGCACTCACGCAGGGGCGTTCCCACAGTGTTTGACGCAGCCCCAGTCTTTGCGTTGCTTTCTTTGTGATCCTAACATTAAGAAAGCATGGATGGAGAAGTTCTAGATCACGTCAGTAAGACGCTTGTTAGTGCGACAGTGTTACAAATGATTGTACATTCATTAATAATTAAGTGTCAGGCGTGAACAGCTGGGTGTGTGTATCGCTCATCATTACAACAAGTGTTTCTACTTCTCAGACTGTTAACACGTTAAAGCGCTCTCTCGCCGCCAGTCTCCGCCCACAGACTGCTCGTGAGAGATCTTTAACAAGCTGGAGTGTGTGAGACAGACGATTACAGATCAAGCGAGTGTCAGTTGTTCACATTCAGGCTGGACGAGGCCGCGTGGAGACAGATGGCCATAACTCTCAAACGCTTCAAACTGTGCTTAATAAAGTATTTTTAAACAGGCGTTTAGCAAGTTCACCCCGAACAGATGGTGTACTAAATTGACACGAATTAATTTTGAAGAGCGAGGGTGAGAGGGAGTGTTGCCATGGTTTCAACGGAGGACTATTTTTCCCTGTATGAACGTTTCTCAGATTTCAGTGTGGATTTACAGCACATTCGTGCTCACTAGTTGAACTGCAGTGATGGTGTGTGTCTGTAACCTCTTACACATTAATTGTAATAATGTCCACTGCAGAATCTGAATTAATTATACAGACTCATTTTGTACTACTTGCTATGATGATGATGATGATGATGTTTATTTCAAACCTGCATTCTAGTTCTCACAAATCAACATTACAGGCTACATAAACAATTTATACAAGTGCATGTTCATTATACAAGTGCTATAATGTTCAGAGTCAGAGTAATAAAACAAAAGGGTAACACTTTACTTAAAGGGGTGTGCATAAGACTGACATGACACATTCATAATCATGACAGGACACACGGCATGAATATGAAGGAGGTTTCATGCATGTTTATGGCAACTGTCATTAAGTGTCAATCGCTCAATTATGACATTTTTAATGCAAATATAACATTGTTTGAGATGTCTTTGTTATGACGTAAACCAATACATCATAACCTGTCAGTGTCTTTGTACCAAGACAACACAGCCTGTCATTAATATGTCATAAACAAGACATAGCAGATTAATTATTAAACTTAAGAAAGCACTTATCTTTATGGGTTAACATTACATTAAACTGTCATGTGGTTGGTTTAGACTTTGGCTGTCATGAGGCCATTATAACTGTGTCATGAATATTTTTCTTGACCTCAACTACAGTGTCATTGAATTTGTCATTAAAATGTTGTAATGGGCTCATGACAGGGGCGGACTGGCTATCTGTGTGATCTGGAGAAAAAGGACGGCGCCACCACCCGCCACCCACACAGTCACAGACATCCTGGAAGTTCCAGGAGTCTCCCGCATATTGATAGCGGCTCCTTGATGCCCTCAAATTAGTTAAAATCTACCGTAATCTAGAGCGATAAAGAGCGCACATGCATAGCGCGCACACGGCAGAGAGAGGGAGCGAGCAAAGAAGCCAATACATGGTTATTTTTTGCGGCTGATTTTATTGCGTATGCATTTATAGGAGTTTCCCTTTCAAATGCAAACTATGGGTGGAGAGTTTTTTTATTTTTATTTTTTATTTTAGGCATGTCAATTTACTAGTGTTTGTGCCATTAGTTACCACTTAAAAACCAGACGCTAATTCGATCTTGGTAAATTTTGTTGGTCATTATGTGTCTGTGTTATGTAATGTGTGTGTCGTCAGTAGATCACGCGTTGAACTTTCCTCTCAAACTGTGCTTTTATGTTTTTTACTCTTACGCTTAATTTGCACTGTTTAGTAAATCTATTAAATCACGTTTCTTAAACCACCTCCTGACTGGAGTGATGTATCCTAATAAAACTATGAGCTTGAGCTGAAATTGACTAAAAGTGTACAAGCTCTTCACATTATGACTCATCATCAGCTTCTCCTTATGCAGTCAGTTGCTGTTAAACCGTGTAGAGGTGTGTGTGTGATTAACTGTGTGTGTGATGTCTCACGCAGGAGTGTGCGGCCGGTTTCTACAGGCTCTCTGCAAACACTGGTGGAGCCGCATCCAGAGCCGGCTTCGGGGAGCTGTGTTCGATGCCAGTGCCATGGACACAGCGACTCGTGTGATCCTGAAACAGCCGTCTGCCAGGTACAGCCTCACCAAAGTGTGTTTGAGTCCTCCTGACTCTAGTGTCTCGAGTCACGGCCTCCCCACTGGTGCAGAGTTGAATTATAGCAGTGTTAGGCTGATGTATGTTCAACCTCTTAGAAACAATATCAATAAGCAGCACAGATTAAGTTATCCAATGGCCATTTTCCAACTAAATGGAGCCAGTTTTGGACCGGTGGATCTTTCGAACGGCTCTCAGAACCGGCCTAACTTAAGAGCCAAATAATGACAGAACCACCTTTTCTGCGATGGACAGTGGTGGACGGAGTACAAGTAGAGATATCCTATTAAAATAAACAAGTACTTAATTTTTTGTGAAGGAAGACAAGCATGTGAAGGCTATATGGTTTCAACACTGTCTGAATGTTTCCTGAAGTGAAAAGCTCTTAAAGGGGTCATGAACTGACTTTTTACATTTTTTTCATATTGTTGTTTGAGGTCAACTTATGACGTTCGCTGAGGTTTTTACATTAAAAAACAGCTAAATTAATAAGTAATAGGCTATTTTCTACCCTAGTTTTGAGCCCAGCTCATAAACGCTCGGTTTTTATGGGCGTCTCGCACTAAAGACTTGGAAGTAAACGCCCACTGCTGTGAGTGGATAACAGTTTTGTATATTATAATGAGTTTCACTCTCGACCCGGTTTGTCATCACGAGGTAGGCATCTATGTTATTTAGCTATGCGTGTAATGCGCAAATCGGTGGGCGGGCTAAACCGGCCGTGTTGAAGTAGGCGTTGATCTTCTTCTGCGGGGGTGGTGTTTTAACCTCTTTGACGTTATAGTTCCCCACTTTGAAAAACGAGTCATTTGCTGAGCCTGGTGTCAATAAAAGCTTTTATTGAACTAACAAGGACGTTTTCAGTTCTGAAACTTACAGGATATTCTTATAATATGATGACCTCTTAGATGTCAAAAGCTCAAGGAAAATTTGATTTCTCAGTTCATCACCCCTTTAAACCTATTGTTGTGCCAGACAGCGAACACATCTTTCCGATCGATAAATGCCTTGATTGCAGTAATCTGTGCGTCTTTTAAAATGAATGTGCTGTCGATTTCAGACGAGATAGCGGAATCTATACATCTCAATTCTCCAGCTGCGTGCAACTTTAAGGGAAACCAGTTCAACCCAAGCGATCTTTGACAATGTGATGATCATCGTATAAAGCCCGCCCTGGCAATTTGATTGGCCCAACGATTTCTGACCCGATCATAATTACTCCTCAATGGATTCGAGTCCAGACTAAACTTCTCGACCAAAAAATGGTGTGGCCGGTGTTCGGGCTGGCATCCAGGCTAACATTTTATATCATTTGAAACTGCAACGAGTGTGTGGGGAAGATGCATCGGTGTTGATTTGCGTTATTTTCAATAGAATCACCGTACAGATAGTTAAACACAGATGCAATGTCCACATGTCCACATTTATTCATTTGGGCTTAAACAGCTCGCCCTTTTACAGGAGATTTAGTATACGAATAACAGAGGCATGACCTAAAAATGATTTTATTTACAATCATCAGTTTTAAAATTCCTTAGTGATTTACTTTCCACGCCATCAGATGGATTAGAAGTGTTATCTGTGAACCGTTGATATCACATCTCAGTGCGGGAGGAGATCTCTTTGGTTCGAATTAATGAGGAACAACATGTTTTTATGGAATGAATGTAAGTAAAATAAAAAAACTTGTACTTTGTTACTGTGGAAATGTAGAATGTGGCAGACTGGATCCAGCAGCATTTTAGTGCAGTTCTCTCTCTCTACACACACACACACACACACACACACACACACACACACACACACTCACACAGCCCAGTGCACACTTCTCACACACACACTCAGTCAAGTGCAGTTCTCTCACACACACTAACACACTCAATCCAGTGTAGTTCTCCAACTGTTCTCCAAACAGTAAACAGCCAGCCCGTTTATGCGTTCAGTCGCATGCATACTAATACCAATATCATTTGCATTTTACGGGTTTTCGCAAATTGAAAATGGTAAACGGAGTGTGTATGGGGGGTAATTTGAGTAATTGAGGTACACAGGAAGTTAATGAAAGTTTCCGAGCGACATGGACCAGTAAAGCGCAGCTTCAGCAGTCTGATTACTCTCTCTCTCTCTCTCTCTCTCTCTCTTCTCTGAAAGCTGCCACTCCTCTTTCTCTCACTCTGCTTTCTCTTCTCATTCCTGGTGTGAGACTTAAGAAATGCATATCTTTATACTGGGACAAATTTATGTTCTGTATGTCACATTTTAATGTATTAAAGGGCGGGTTTACTGCTCTTTTTCTTTGCATGATTGTATTTATGGGGTGCAATATAACATGTATCCGTGGTTTTTCTTTTTTTAAAAGTCTTATTTTTCATAAATTTCACCTTTATTGTCAGCCGCGCTCTCCTCTGTCCCCTGAACGAGCGGTTCACTTCCTGAGTCTATGAAAACACTCCCTCAGAATCATGTAGTGGGCTCAGATTGGTTTCGTTTGGGCCGGTGTGTTGTGATTGGCTAAACTGTTGCTCACGTTGTCCGGAAGGTTAACGCCCATTACCTTTACCGGCGTAACGGGCATGCCAAATGTGGATAACATAGACGGTGGATACACGTAAATAATGATGTCGAGACTGCAGTATCAGTGAGGCAGAATCAGACCGAGAAAGCCGCAATGAATTCGAGTCAAGCAGAACCTCACCACACACGGCTCTTAATAAACGTTTCTGAATGATAAATTGCTTCATGTTTTAACTTTATACACGTTTGTTTTACACAATATCATCTGACTGGCAACGATAGCAACTGACTGGCTACTAATGTTAAACACAAACAGCGTTTGCAGGTTTACGTTATTGATCAGAATCGAAAATAAAGTCATAAAGCATATATATATGAAAAATAAATTTACAACATTAGTATTTATACAAAATGCAGGTCCATAATGTTTGTACGCGTTTGCCGTAGACACAAAATAGCCTAACTAGTAGCCCATAAAGCCTACAAAGCCAGCGCTGGCATTTGAAAAAAAACACACAAGGCTACGTCGGGAATTATACATGCAAATACATTTAAAATGATGAAGTCTTAGCCTACTTACAGGTTGTGGTCCAACAACTGCTGACTTTTAACTGCTGGTTTTAAAGTTGGATCTGCTTCATGATTTAGAAACAGTTTCTTGTTTACGTTAATCCAGTGTTGAACTCGTGGAGATTCTGGAAGCTGTCTCTCGTAAATGCGCAGCACAGAGAGCTAGATTACGATCGTCACTTTCAGGAATATAATCAAACACAAATTGTATCCATTGTTGTCGAAGTACAGCGTCCGTGGAAGCCCGAAACACAGAAGACCTGACAGCTGCGTGAACACAACTCACTCGGCGCATGCCCTTTCCTGCATATTCCGGAGGGAGTGGTTGATGCAAATGTGTAGGTTAGTGAAGTACCATAACCCAGCTGTAGTCCAAAACGAGTCGTTTTGTAGGCAATTTTACTTCCTGATTTTTAAAAGACGATATCTCTCCTTACACTGAACTTTCAGTGCTGCAACTTTGCAGATACTGTTCATGCACCAACAGCAACATTACACACTATTTAAAATAAAGTGAAATCGCAGTAAACCCGCCCTTTAATAATTAGATTGAGAGAGAGCTTTTTGTGTGAATGTTTTCACATGCTTATAGACAGGCTGTATTAGTACTAATTCGTTCTGTAGACTGTTTGAAAGTTTTAACCAATGTGATTATATGCTATAGTTAGAGCTGTCAATCAAGTAACAATTTTAATTGAATTCAGTCAATTATGAATATGTTCTAAGAAATGTCCCCAACACACACACACATTAGCATGCGTTATTGGGTGAGCAAATGAAGCCGAGTGTCAAGTGACAGGTCATTCAACTTTGAAAAACTATTTCATTCTGTTATAACTAGCATTTCCTATTATGGAATTTTAGTATGTGTTTATTATAACATACTGAATGGTTGAAATTAGCCTAAGTTATAACAGTATTATTACATGTTATTAATAGTGTTGTGTTCTTTCTAGGATTGTCAGCATAACACAGTGGGAGAGCGATGTGAGCGATGTGCTGCAGGCTTTTATGGGGAAGTGAGGGGCTTTCCTGACGACTGCAAACCCTGTGCCTGTCCACTGCTCAACCCTGAGAACAAGTATGAGACACACACACACTCATACACACACACACACACACACACACACACACACACACACACACACACACACACACACACACACTCATGCCTCAACTGTGGCCTCTGTCCCTCAGCTTCAGTCCGTCCTGTGAGAGTGAGGGCTATGACGGCTACCGCTGCACCGCCTGTCCCGAGGGCTACGAGGGCAGACAATGTGAAAGGTGAAGACACATCTGTACAGACTGCCTGAATCTGTCACTGATGTGTCTGACACAGATAAGCTTGCCTTTCCCACGGCCTCCTGCAGTGTTTACTGTGAGGCGACAGTAATTTACATTTACAGTGTTTCTGAGAAGTGTAACTGTCCTCAGGTGCGCTCCTGGCTTCCACGGTGACCCGAGTGTGTTGGGGCGGCCGCTGCGAGGAGTGTAAGTGCGACGCCGTCACGGGGCGTTCCCCACAGTGTGTGACGCGCGCTCCGGACAGTGCCGGTGCCGTCCCGGTGCCAGCGGACGGAAGTGTGACCGGTGCATGGAGAGGCATGTGTGTGGCCCTGAGGGCATCGTGTGTACGTCATCACCCTGCACTAACACACACTTCACACCACTCTCTCTGACCCTCAGCTGTTTTGGTACCGTACCTTTAAGACTTCCACATGTGAATGAATATTATTGGTTCAGCTGATCTGGTTTATTCCCTCCGTGCCATAAACACACTAATAACAGAGGAGAGATGCAGCCAAAACAAACAACGGTTTAATTAGTCATGCTCAGATTTCCCCTCACAAAATGAGTGTTTACTTGTGCGGTAATTGTGGCCTGAGCTCGCAGAGATCAGATTGTGTTGCTGTGGTGTGTGTCGCAGCACCTGCTCCTCACACTGTGTGTCCGTCAGCGATCAACTGTTTATGATCGCGTGCTGTTGGTTGACTGGACAGATTGGGTAATTATGCATGTGTTTTTCTGGGTGTGTGTTTGCGTGACTTGTGTTGCATCAATTTTTTTCAGTTTTCTGTCCTGAGAAATATGTAAATAATTGTCATTTTAGTATTGTTTAAAGATATTATTATTATTTATCATCTATTGATTTTAAGATACTTTTTGTTGGTTTATCTATCTATTTTTATATAAGAGTTGTTTAAATTGTAAATATTTTATTGATTCTTATTAGAATTTCAATTTAAACTTTATATATTTCTTAAATTATAACAATTTTAAAGTTAAAGGTACCTATTATGGCATTCTAAAATGTTCTACATTGTCTGGGAGCTCCCCAAACAGTTTTACAAGCATGTATGACAAAAAACCTTTTGTTGTCTTGAGAATATGCATTTATTTTTACCCTATTTGCTCATTCACTCCCACATGAATTGTTTAATCGAACCCTTCAAAATCTGCGTTTGCGTGACGTGACCTGCGGTGATTGGTCAGATGACTTGCTCAGTTTGTGCCATTGGTAAATTTGTGCAGAGTAATATCGGAAAATGGAATGCCCATCACCTTAAATGGTTTATGGTTTATTAATTCACATAGTTCCCACAGGCGAATTAATGTCATCACCTCCTGGAGATCTTGCCATTTTCTAGGCAAACCGCCTGGTGTTCACCATAGGTTTTTACAAAAGTTTATTTATAGAATGTCGTTTTACAAACAAAATATTTATTTCTGTTTATGCCACTTATGTAATCATGAAAGACAAGTGAAATAGATTATAAAGTGCAATTTAATTAATGTAATGCGGAACTACATTATATGCGGGTTCTTCAGGGACATAATCTGAGATCGCAATGCTACAATGCGAGATCAAACAGTGGAAACAATGTTGTTTTGTATGCTTTTAATACCTCGTCATTTTGTTCATAAAGGACATTATTCAGAACTGCAATGTGTTAACTTACACTCGCAATAAAACACAACATTGTGCTTTTGTCAAACAAATTTGTGCGTGTTTTGAGTGAGTTTCTTTCCTGTTTATCCTCCCCAGCCATAATCTCCGTCGTTGTTCGGACAAAAACTTAGTCTTCTCACATCCATGGAGTCTATAATGATGGGTATAGTGTAAAATCCCCGATTTAACTGAACCTACCGGCACGATTTTATCATCCATTGACCCAGCAGGAGATGAACCATTTTCACTATATAGCACGAAACTCATCTCACTTCGTTCAACTCGTATTGTTTCTTCTAATGTTTTGCCCGCAGCAATAGCGCCGGGTCAGCAAATGCCCGTATGTCGTGACGTCATGTGGGAACTATGTATACTTGTATATATGAACTGTAGCCACTTAGTCTTCAAATGCTCCTCTCCTGGCAGATGAAAAAGTTCGCTTTTGCATCGCACTTCAAAACACAGCGTCTCGTCGACATGATTGTTTTCCGGTTTCCCCTGGCGTCTCAGAGCGCAATAAGTGGGCGTTTCTTATTCAAATAACTTGTCAAGTTGACGTCAACTAGACAAAGGAAAAGCATCGTTCGTTGAATGATTCATATCAGAGACTCAGAGTCGACTCTTACTTTTGAGAGACAATAACTTTGTATACGGTGAACTTTCATTTTTAAAACTTTGCAGGATGTTTTCGTTCACTTAGATCTATGTTACACACTACATGAAGGGCAATTTTTAAAACTCCATAATAGGTACCCTTTAATAATAGTAGTAATAATAATAATAATAATGATTATTACTATTATTATTAAATACTAGTTTTATATAATTATGTATTTTACAGTAAAATAGCACTGTTGCAATAATAATTTATTTCTTTATATTTGCAATTTAAATTACATTTTAAATAATATTTATATAATAATTATTATGATGATGATTTTATTGATCTCTCAGGTGAATTATACTGTATCAGTTTCAAAGTGTTTGCAGCAGCTAAAGCACTTTAAAGTAGATATAACTAGAATGAAATGACTCTTAATTTAACGTTTAAAGGGATGTGTAATAAAGTAAAACAAATGTGATCATTTAACTTAAAAACACGGGTGTAAAAAACCCAGAGGAACAAGTAAATAAAATGTTCGTGATTTCATGAACTCTTCAGTGCCGCAGTTTTCTTCTCAGGTCTCTTCACACCTGTACTCACTCTGCGTTTGTGTGTGAAAAGACTTCCTCGCTAGAAATCTTAATAGCTCCATTTTTTCATGAGGTTAAATTGAGCGGCGCTCTTCTGTCCGGGCGAGAGCCACACGCCTGCTGGTGTCTCTCTCCTCCCGCTGTCGCTTGTGGCGTGTCAGACACTCATAATAGGCGGCCAGGAGCTGTTTCACACTCAGTGTTAAATTTCACGCTCGAGAAGTCCTTCTCCCTGGAGTTTCCAGCGCGTTCACGTTTAATCGAGAGAGAGAGAGCGAGAGAGATAAAGAGAGAGGTGCTCGGGGACCCGGCAGGTGAAGGGACACTATGCAGGGATATTGGATGAGGGCAAGTGATGTTGTGATAGCAGAGGATGGAAGACAGAAGAGGCCAATAACATTCGTTAACAGCATTCTCGCCCCAGGACCTGTCCATCCTTGGACGTTAACATGGTTGTCCTTTCAGACAGCGTGTGCCCTCTCTCACTCACACACACACACACACACACACATGCACTCATGTTTACTTAGCTATCTAAATGGGGACATACCATGGACGTAATGTTTTTTATACTGTACATCTATATTACTCTCCTCTTACACTAATCCTCCTCTGAAACCTACCATCACACACACACACTCACACACTAACTCTACCAGGGATGGACTGGGACTAAAAAACGGCCCTGGACTTTGACTAGGCCCGGCCCAAAGCAATCGGCGCGTGGAAACTCGACAAGAACAATAACGCCTGCCGCCTGGCATGAGTGTCACAAGACTTTTTTTTTATTGTGGCTCATGATATTATACCATCCTAATTATAGCTTACAGCATATTTTACAATCGATTCTATGCTGTCTTAAAATTAATTTATTACTTAATAATCTTAATTAATCTATGCAGTAATTAATCTTAGCTACTGCACAAATAATAATACCACATGTAGCCCTCAAACTGTATTCACTTTATAGCCCTTAATCCTGTAATTGTGGACAAATGTGGGCACAGAGGACTCGGGTGTGATCCTAATTTTTATTTATTATAAATGTATTATAAATATTATAAATATATCACTGTCTTCGATAAAGTTTTGTCTATCCATTTATGGTGTATTTTTTTATTTTGGGGTATTTTTGAATTTATTTACTTCAAAAAGAACCATATTTTCTATGTAAATTATTTCTATGTAAATGAATTACTATGTAGTTTTATTTTTTTAACTACATTAAAATATCATTCCAATAAGTTCTTAGAGCTAAAACCTAAAGATGAAGTGACTTTGCTGTCACCTGGTGTCTTATTTTGGCTAATTTTAGAATGCTCTAAATTAGTTTTTACCATTCATTTCTATGGGTGCCCATTTTTGACACAAATACAAGATTGAGGAGTTTGTTTTTTGTTCACCCACTTAACATTGTAGAATTGAGTCAAAAAAAATGTGTGTGTTCAGGAGGCAAACTTAGGAAAAGTAGCCAAGTCTTGTACCGCTCAGATCAAGGGAAGTATTTTTTTTTAAATAAATCAAAACTATTTTGCCCGCATTTGTCCAGAATACGGTTTTAGGGCTAAATGAAACTAGGCTACACCATT
Source organism: Hybognathus amarus (assembly GCA_030378365.1). Lineage (NCBI taxonomy): Eukaryota > Metazoa > Chordata > Actinopteri > Cypriniformes > Leuciscidae > Hybognathus > Hybognathus amarus. The sequence continues at coordinate 562,771 of JAQIUQ010004891.1, forward strand.
ACAAATGTAACTTCTGTATTAAAAATCGTCAAAGTTTGTAAGCATTAACTGTAACGTTACCAACATTTTGAAAGTAAAAGCACAACATATTTCTTAATATTAGCTACTGCATGTAGCATTTTACAGCTAAAATGTTGAATGTAAAATGTTTAGCTGTTTTAAGCACACTAGCACACACATGCAAGGTCTCCGCTCGCTCCCTCTCTACGCCGTGTGCGCTACGCATGTGCGCTCTTGCTCGCTCTAGATTCCGGGGAGATTTTAACTAATTTACGGGCATCAGGGAGACGCTATCAATATGCGGGAGACTCCCGGAACTTCTGGGATGTCTGTGACTGCGTGTGTGGCGGGTGGGGGGGCCGGCCCTGTTTTCGACACGCGCACTGTATGCTGCAGCACAGCGCTTCTGTGTTATAAGTCACAAGTAGGCTTGCCTTTGGCCGATGCTGGTGTGACGTATAACATAGAAGCGGTGAGTAATTACTGACAGAAATTTCATTTTTGGTTGAACTAACCCTTTAAAAGTGCAGTCAATTTAAGAAAAGAGTCAGTATTATAAAAAATCGAAGAAATGTTTTGCTAGAAAGAGTTTGTAGTTTCATCAGGCAGAAGTCAGCTTTTCGCATGAGGCTCAGTCCATCTCAGAGCTAGGAGCGGTCCTGTGCCTGATAGATCTGTAGTCCCTCTGAAGTTCCCTCCCAGGTCCCCACCCCAAATCTTCACCGTCTTCGCTGGTCCCGTCCGGAAATCTGCTTCCTCCGGCATTCCCCCATGTCTCACTAGTCCCGTCTCCTCCGCTGGTTAAGCTAAAGCTTCCCCTCCACCACCTCAGCGTAAGGCTGAATCCCCGCTCACCTTGAGCCCACACACCCATGTCTCCACCCTGGCCCATCGGCCTCTCTGCTCCACCGGTTCCTCTATCAGTTTGCTTCCAGGTTCCACCCAGCCCTTCAGCCAAAGCTCCACTATGGCGTCTGTCTCAAACTCCTCCTCTTCCCTGCCCGTCACCAGCTCCACGTCCTCTCCTCCAAAGCCCCCTCGCTCGTTCCTCAGGTGTACTCGTTAAAATACTTTGTTACTGTCCACTAATGTTCCCATGTTGACGCAGCACACATGGACCTTTGACCTTGATCATGAAAATGATTATCTGAGGGTTTTTATTCATGTGACATTGTACGGTGGCTTCTAATGGACACAGCATGCAGTGTGAACAGTTTGGAGTGTGAACTCTGCCTGTGGGAGTCTATGTGCAGGTGATACTGTTGGAGTCTGATGTGTTGATCCCAGCTCTCTGTGTTTCAGCGTGTGACGATGACTGCGCGGGCTCTTGATTCGTGACATGGAGCGTCTGCTGCGTCTGATTGGCAGTGTCAATCTCACTCTGCCCCTCCCCCTGCCATATAAAGTGCTCTATCGATTCGAGAACATGACGGAAGGAACTGAAGGTGAGCATGTTGGGCTGCATAGGGCCCTGAGCATTCAACACCAGTCATGAGGATTTTTACGGTCAAATGCTGTGCACTAATGTATGGATGCATTATTGCAATGAAAAAGATACCTATGTCTACCTCCGATTCATAAACTCAGTTGCAAACAGGAAATCTGCTGCCTAGGCCAGGGATAGAATGATATGAAATACAATTACAAATACTGACTTGTTATCACTTGTTGTATTGTCGGTTTAATGATTTGCACACAATTTTTTTTCCTATTATCTTCATTTTAGGACTTTCCTCTGTTTGTAATCATGGATATAATCCATTGACATTCAGTCCTAATTGCATATATCTATTGTATTTACAAGATACACATGGATACACACCTCAGAAATGTCTGTAAAAGTATTCTGCTGGAACTTTGATTGTTTGTATGCTCTCTACACTGAGAAAAAAAATAGTAACCTAAAAATTATTTGATTAATTTGAAAAAACAAACAAAACACTAATCACATCACATAGACCGATCCAGTGCTAATTAGCATCATATTTGAGTTGTTTACAAATTATGATATAATGTTTTGCATTTTTGGCTCTTCTGCAATTATTCATAAAAATGATTCATAATTCAGAGATGTCAAATAAAGCCTCTGGGCCAGAAACTTCATGGTCGTCACTCCTGTGTCATCCTGGTTTCCATGGTGACATGACCCCAGCTGTCAGTTATATGCTCATGATAATCATTTTCATCCTCCTGGCTTTGCAGCACATGCTTTCCCCACAAAGAGCGCCAGAGAGACTGCTTCAGCTGGCCGACAGTAACCTGGGCAGTCTGGTCACCGAAATGGATGAACTGCTCAGCCGGGTGAGTTACAAACACATGTTTAGGCGTGGCTACTTTATCAGAATGAGAGATTGGGGTGTGGCTACTGTTGCAAGCAAGAGAAATTGGGGCGTGGCTACTGTAGCAGACAAGAGATTAGGGCGTGGCTAATGTATAAAACAAGAGATTGGGGCGTGGCTACTGTATTAGACAAGAGATTGGGGCGTGGGCGTGACTACTGTAGCAGGTGAGAGATTGGGGTGTGGTTACTGTATCAGACAAGAGATTGGGGCATGTCTACTGTACCAGACTGAGAGATTGGGGTGTGACTACTCTATCAGACGAGAGATTGGGGCGTGACTACTCCATCAGACGAGAGATTGGGGCATGACTACTGTATCAGACGAGAGATTGGGGCGTGACTACTCCATCAGATGAGAGATTGGGGCATGGCTACTGTATCAGAAGAGAGATTGGGGTGTGGCTACTGTATCAGACAAGAGATTCAGGGCGTGGCTACTGTAGCAGACTGAGAGATTGGGGTGTGACTACTGTATCAGATGAGAGATTGGGGCGTGACTACCATATCAGATGAGAGATTGGGGCATGGCTACTGTATCAGACGAGAGATTGGGGTGTGGCTACTGTAGCAGACTGAGAAATTGGGGCGTGACTACCATATCAGATGAGAGATTGGGGCATGGCTACTGTATCAGACGAGAGATTGGGGTGTGGCTACTGTAGCAGACTGAGAAATTGGGGTGTGACTACTGCATCAGACGAGAGTTTGGGGCATGACTACTGTATCAGACTGAGAGAATGGGGCATGGCTACTGTATCAGATGAGAGATTGGGGCATGGCTACTGTATCAGACTGAGAGATTGGGGCGTGGATACTGTAGCAGACTGAGAGATTGAGGTGTGACTACCATATCAGATGAGAGATTGGGGCATGGCTACTGTAGCAGACTGAGAGATTGGGGCGTGGATACTGTAGCAGACTGAGAGATTGAGGTGTGGCTACTGTAGCAGACTGAGAGATTGGGGTGTGGCTACTGTAGCAGACTGAGAGATTGGGGTGTGCCTACTGTAACAGACTGAGAGATTGGGGTGTGGCTACTGTAGCAGACTGAGAGATTGAGGTGTGGCTACTGTAGCAGACTGAGAGATTGAGGTGTGGCTACTGTAGCAGACTGAGAGATTGGGGTGTAGCTACTGTATCAGACTGAGAGATTGGGGTGTGGCTACTGTAGCAGACTGAGAGATTGGGGTGTGCCTACTGTAACAGACTGAGAGATTGGGGTGTGGCTACTGTAGCAGACTGAGAGATTGAGGTGTGGCTACTGTAGCAGACTGAGAGATTAGGGTGTAGCTACTGTATCAGACTGAGAGATTGGGGTGTGGCTACTATAGCAGACTGAGAGATTGGGGTGTGGCTACTGTAGCAGACTGAGAGATTGAGGTGTGGCTACTGTATCAGACAAGAGATTGGGGCATGTCTACTGTACCAGACTGAGAGATTGGGGTGTGACTACTCCATCAGACGAGAGATTGGGGCATGGCTACTGTATCAGAAGAGAGATTGGGGTGTGGCTACTGTATCAGACGAGACATTGGGGTGTGGCTACTGTAGCAGACTGAGAAATTGGGGTGTGACTACTGCATCAGACGAGAGTTTGGGGCAAGACTACTGTATCAGACTGAGAGATTGGGGCATGGCTACTGTATCAGATGAGAGATTGGGGCATGGCTACTGTATCAGATGAGAGATTGGGGCATGGCTACTGTATCAGATGAGAGATTGGGGCGTGACTACCATATCAGATGAGAGATTGGGGCATAGCTACTGTGTCAGATGAGAGATTGGGGCGTGACTACCGTATCAGATGAGAGATTGGGCGTGGCTACTGTAGCAGAGTGAGAGATTGAGGTGTGGCTACTGTAGCAGACTGAGAGATTGGGGTGTGGCTACTGTAGCAGACTGAGAGATTGGGGTGTGGCTACTGTAGCAGACTGAGAGATTGGGGTGTGGCTACTGTAGCAGACAAGAGATTCAGGGGCGTGGCTACTGTAGCAGACTGAGAGATTGGGGTGTGACTACTGTATCAGATGAGAGATTGGGGCGTGACTACCATATCAGATGAGAGATTGGGGCATGGCTACTGTATCAGACGAGAGATTGGGGTGTGGCTACTTTAGCAGACTGAGAAATTGGGGTGTGACTACTGCATCAGACGAGAGTTTGGGGCATGACTACTGTATCAGACTGAGAGATTGGGGCATGGCTACTGTATCAGATGAGAGATTGGGGCATGGCTACTGTATCAGATGAGAGATTGGGGCGTGACTACCATATCAGATGAGAGATTGGGGCATAGCTACTGTATCAGACGAGAGATTGGGGCGTGACTACCGTATCAGATGAGAGATTGGGCGTGGCTACTGTAGCAGAGTGAGAGATTGAGGTGTGGCTACTGCAGCAGACTGAGAGATTGGGGTGTGGCTACTGTAGCAGACTGAGAGATTGGGGCATGGCTACTGTATCAGATGAGAGATTGGGGCATGGCTACTGTATCAGACGAGAGATTGGGGCATGGCTACTGTATCAGACGAGAGATTGGGGCGTGACTACCATATCAGATGAGAGATTGGGGCATAGCTACTGTATCAGACGAGAGATTGGGGCGTGACTACCGTATCAGATGAGAGATTGGGCGTGGCTACTGTAGCAGAGTGAGAGATTGAGGTGTGGCTACTGCAGCAGACTGAGAGATTGAGGTGTGGCTACTGTAGCAGACTGAGAGATTGGGCGTGGATACTGTAGCAGACTGAGAGATTGAGGTGTGGCTACTGTAGCAGACTGAGAGATTGGGCTGTGGCTACTGTAGCAGACTGAGAGATTGGGGTGTGCCTACTGTAGCAGACTGAGAGATTGGGGTGTGGCTACTGTAGCAGACTGAGAGATTGAGGTGTGGCTACTGTAGCAGACTGAGAGATTGAGGTGTGGCTACTGTAGCAGACTGAGAGATTAGGGTGTGGCTACTGTAGCAGACTGAAAGATTGGGGTGTGGCTACTGTAGCGGACTGAGAGATTGGGGTGTAGCTACTGTATCAGACTGAGAGATTGGGGTGTGCCTACTGTAGCAGACTGAGAAATTGAGGTGTGGCTACTGTAGCAGACTGAGAGATTGGGGTGTGGCTACTATAGCAGACTGAGAGATTGGGGTGTGGCTACTGAGGTGTGGCTACTGTATCAGACAAGAGATTGGGGCGTGTCTACTGTACCAGACTGAGAGATTGGGGTGTGACTACTCTATCAGATGAGAGATTGGGGCGTGACTACTCCATCAGACGAGAGATTGGGGTGTGGCTACTGTAGCAGACTGAGAAATTGGGGTGTGACTACTGCATCAGACGAGAGTTTGGGGCATGACTACTGTATCAGACTGAGAGATTGGGGCATGGCTACTGTATCAGATGAGAGATTGGGGCATGGCTACTGTATCATATGAGAGATTGGGGCGTGACTACCATATCAGATGAGAGATTGGGGCATGGCTACTGTATCAGACGAGAGATTGGGGCGTGACTACCATATCAGATGAGAGATTGGGGCATAGCTACTGTATCAGACGAGAGATTGGGGCGTGACTACCGTATCAGATGAGAGATTGGGCGTGGCTACTGTAGCAGAGTGAGAGATTAAGGTGTGGCTACTGTAGCAGACTGAGAGATTGGGGTGTGGCTACTGTAGCAGACTGAGAGATTGGGGTGTGGCTACTGGAGCAGACTGAGAGATTGGGGTGTGGCTACTGTAGCAGACTGAGAGATTGGGGCGTGACTACCATATCAGATGAGAGATGGAGGTGTGGCTACTGTAGCAGAGTGAGAGTTTGGGGCATGGGGCACTTAAACTGTGGACACCCTGAGGGCACAAAACTATGTTAATCCGGGCATGTACCTTCGGCATTAATAACAGATGGCGTCCCGATTGCTCCGCTGCTGCAGCTGCTTGACTCACTTGTTGTGTCGCTAATAGGGGTGTAACGGTTCACAAAATTCACGGTTCGGTTCGATACGGTACACTTGTGTCACGGTTCGGTTTCGTTTCAAATACAGCAAAAAGAAAGAAATGGCAGAGAAATTTCCTTGGTTTAATTTTTTTAATTATATTTTTATTAAAACTAACATCATAAAATGATATTTTTTAACTTTGAGCAATGATGGAACTATACTTGACTTTTCTTAGGAGCATATAAAACAAAACAGCTCCTTGGACAAAATGAAATGTAATATTGTAGTAGTTATAAACAAAGGTTTATTTTAGTTTAGATTAACATTTGAGGGCAGCAATTGTATTCATAATGTCAAAATACAACCGATGTGATGTTACTTGAAAGCATTATAGCCTACTATTCCTGCCAAACTTACAGATAGTAGTGTTATACAGTAAATCCATGGTGATGTTGCTGATCTGTGGACACTGGATAGTTCATTCATGGCACAATGTTTCTTCCTGGTTTCCACGTCAGCGCTGTTTGATCCGTTAATAACGGAGAAATGTGAATGTTTCTCACTAGATCTCGCAGCGATGTTATTACTTCAGTGCGAATTCAAATGTTTTCTTTACTGGATTTGCCGATGTAGTAACAGTGCTGATGATGAAGATCGGCTTGCGCTGCTTTGGTCCAAACTGATGAACGATCCGTCATCCAAACAACCACACAATAACGAGTAGCTCAGATTCGTTCTGTTTACGTTAAATTTGCTATTGATGTAGGGCAATGTTGTGGTCACGCCACACTATGAACACGCTTGCCACGCGCGGCGCACCTACATTTGAATAACGAATGTTGGTCGGCAGGAAAAATGAACTCGAACGAACCACCTCTGCCTCTGAAGCCAGTTTGCCACGTTCTGAATCAAAACAACATGTGTGTGTGTGTGACGTCATGACGCATTTACAATGAGCTGGAACTCAATAAGCGGAATCGTTAAGCAGGCATGCTAACGGTTCCAAGGAATCGATTCACTAGGCACCGGTTCTGAAGAAGAACCGGTTTTCGATTCCCATCCCTAGGTGTGGCTACTGTAGCAGACTGAGAGATTGGGGCGTGACTACCATATCAGATGAGAGATTGGGCATGGCTACTGTAGCAGAGTGAGAGTTTGGGGTGTGGCTACTGTAGCAGACTGAGAGATTGGGGTGTGGCTACTGAATCGGACTGAGAGATTGGGGTGTGGCTACTGAATCGGACTGAGAGATTGAGGTGTGGCTACTGTATCAGTTCGAGAGATTGAGGTGTGGCTACTGTATCAGTCTGAGAGATTGAGGTGTGGCTACTGTAGCAGACTGAGAGATTGGGTGTAGCTACTGTATCAGTCTGAGAGATTGGGGTGTAGCTACTGTATCAGACTGAGAGATTGTGGGTTGGCTACTGTAGCAGACTGATTTTTAATTCCACACATTTCATTGGCGACACATTCCTTCTAGAGGTAAACAACCGGGGCATGTTTTTCTGCTGATGTGCACAAAGGTTTCTGTGTAAATTTCCTGTGATTGGTTAAACTGTACTTTACACACCGCCTGAATCACTCCTGGAAGACTCTGACCTTGTTGGTTTGTTTCCTAACATGAAAGAAAGCCAGAACATTAACTTGTTGAAGTCTGAAGTGTTCTGCTCATTTGTGCTGAAAAGAACCTTTCAGCATCTTCTGTATAGAAGCGTCTGCGTCTTGATAAAGTTGATATATTTCAGTTCTAAAGCAGCCTTTTTCTAAATAACAGAAGTTCAAGAGCCAGTTAAATAGGAAGACTTTTGTGCTCTTCTTCTTCCTTTTGGGATTTTGTAACTTTGACCTTCCAAATAATCTTTGCCAAACTGGAAATGTTGTAGTTTAGCAGCATTTCTTTTAGTTTTTGTCCAAGTTGGCCCCAGATATGTCAGATCTAATGGGTCTTGTTGTTTTTCTCCTCCATGTGGTGTTACTGAGGTCGGTTGCTTGTGTGTTTGTTTCTTCTTCACTCAGTTGCGGTAGATCATGTGAGGCTGATCTGAGGCTATGTCAAATTTCATTGAGCTTTCAGAGTTATTTTTTCTTTTTCTTTCCATGCAGGCGACTAAAGTGTCTGCTGATGGTGAGCAGACGGCAGCTGATGCTGAGAGGAGCCGCAAAGGAGCAGAGGACCTTGAGCTTTACGTTAGGAACACACTCCTGGCTGCCGAAGGTAACGCCAAATGAGAAACTAGGGTTTAATGTTGCTGGTTGAGGTTTTGATGGGATCAGGGTGATGGTAGCAGCTCTGTTTTTGTGTGTGTGTGTGTGTGTGTGGAGAGAGAGAGAGAGAGAGAGAGAGAGAGAGAGAGAGAGAGAGAGAGAGAGAGAGAGAGAGAGAGAGAGAGAGAGAGAGAGAGAGAGAGAGTTTTTAAAACAAACCTTTAAAAACTACACACGCGTGTAAGTCCTTCAAAAAATTACTTGCCTGGCCTTAAATATCTACAATAAAGAATTATTTATCACTTCAGCATAGCCATGTGAACCTGAATTATCCCGACAACGATTATCTGTACAGAGGTAAAGGAAAGGAGGCCTTCACAGGGGAGAGACTATTGACACTTCAGGACTGCGTTGCTCGTCACGTCCAGACGCATGTCCTTTATCAGATCTGAATAAGGCCTGGATCTGGCAGACTGGGGTAAACTTCGGAAAAAACAGAGAGACTAATATTAGCGTAGATGGCTGGACGCCAACCTTCTCATGATGTAAAAATTAATCAGGATTTATGAGAAGTGTTCCCGGTTCTGGCCTGACCTAATCTATGCAATTGAATTAAGGATGTCTATAGTGTGTTATGTGTATGCTAGGTCAAAGAGATGTGTTTTTAGCCTAGCTTTGAACTGACAGAGCATGTCTGCTTCCTGGACAATGTTAGGAAGACTGTCCCAAAGTTTGGGTGCTAAATAGGAAAAGGATCTACCACCAGCAGTCGATTTTGATATTCTAAGTATTATCAACTGGCCGGAGTTTTGAGATCGCAATAGACATGAAGGACTATAATGCGTTAAGAGCTCGCTCAAGTACTGTGGAGCTAAACCATTTAGTGCTCTGTAAGTAATCAGCAATATTTTAAAATGTATACAATGTTGACTGGACCTATATGACACAACATACTTCCTGATTCTGGTAAGAACTCGAGCTGCTGCATTTTGGACCAGCTATGGTTTGTTTATTAAGTGTGCAGGGCAACCACCCAGTTGGACATAAATCTATATAATCTAGCCTTGATGTCATAATTGCATGAATTATTTGTTCCGCATTTGTTATTGAGAGCATATGGCGTAATTTACAGATATATTTTTAAGATGAAAAAATGTGGTTTTACAGATACTAGACACATGACTTTCAAATGATTGGTATCAAATACCACAGCCAGGTTCCTAACCGACGACGAAGACTTAACAGAGCAGCCATCAAGTGTTAGACAGTATCCTAGGTTATTACGTGAGGAAGTTTTTTTGTTTGTTTGTTTGTTTGTTTCAATAATTAGAATCTGTTTTTTTCAGAGTTTAGTAGTAGGAAATTACTAGTCATACAATTTTTTATATCAGCTATGCATTTCGTTAAATTTGTAAATTGGTCAGTTTTGTCAGGGCATGAGGAAATATAGAGCTGAGTATCATCAGTATAACAGTGAAAGCTAATTCCATGTTTCCTAATGATATCTCCTAATGGTAGCATGTACAGAGTAAATTGTAGCGGTCCTGAGTACTGAGCCTTGTGGTACGCCATACAACTTGTAATCGATAGGTTGCACTGAGTCTTCATTTACTGCTACAAACTGATAACGGTCAGATAAGTATGATTTAAACCATACTAATGCAATTCCACCATGCCAACATAATTTTCGAGTCTTTAAAAGAATGTTGTGGTCAATTGTGTCAAATGCAGCACTAAGATCAAGTAACACTAATAGAGAGATACAACTACGATCGGATGATAAGAGCAGATCATTAGTGACTCTAATGAGAGCTGTCTCGTTACTATGTGGTCTAAATCTTGATTAAAAATCCTTGCAGACATGATTTCTTTTTAAAAAGGAACACAGTTGTGAGGATACTGTATCTTTGACAGAAAAGGTAGATTCGAGATTGGCCTGTAATTGACTAATGCTGTAGGATCAAGTTGCGTTTTTTTAACAAGTGGTTTAATCATAGCCAGCTTAAAGGTTTTTGGTACATATCATTGAGAAAAAGACGAATTAATGATATTAAGAAGAGGATCTATGACCCCTGGAAGCATCTATTTCGGTAACTTAGTCGGGATAGAGTCTCGCATATTGAGATGATTAAACAAGAAAATTCTTCCTCTCCTTTAGCAATAAATGAAACAATTTTTTCCTCAGGGAGACTACAACGCACTGTCTGAAGATGTGATACTGTAGTAGGCGGTTGCATAGTTATAATTTCTTTCCTGATATTATCAATCGTAAAAGTAAAGAAGTTCATAAAGTCATTACTGCTGTGCTGTTTGGAAACGTCTGGGGAAACGAAGGAAAAACATTTAAGTGAGCATCTTCAAGTAAAGCACTATTAAAATGCCAGTAGGCACTCTTGTATTTAACATAATTAATAAAAACACATGGTTCTCCTATTGAGTGGTCAGAGAAACCAACAGGACAAAAATCACAAGATGTAAAACATTGTTTCTGATGTTTAAAACAATAAAAAAAGATCCAATCTTGCTAATGAAATGCAATTTTCTTTCACATGTGCCTGTGTATACTGTCTTTCGTTACAATGAAAAATTCTCCACACATCACAGAGTTGACCAGTTTTAATCATAGTTAGTCATTTACTTCTTGAAGCCATATGAGGCTCAATGTGATTTCTATCTAAATCATTACTTGTACAAATTAAAATCTCCACCAGTACTAAAAAACTTCTGTACACTGTTAGACCTTACCAGGTTTTTACAGTAAAATACTGGCAACACTGTTGCCAGTTAATTACTGTAAAAATGCACTAAAACTAATAAGTTGTATTTTTTTGTTAACTCGAGTTTTAGTGCATTTCTACAGTAAATAACTGGCAACAGTGTTGCCAGTATTTTACTGTAAAAAACCTGGTAAGGTCTAACAGTGTATTACATCACATAAAGTTTCAAGAAACAACATTCTTTCCATTGATTTTTTATATTTATCAATTTCACAGTAACATTTTCAATCTTTGCTATTATCTTAATTAATCTGCCTTGTATTACTTATGTAACATCATACGATATTGCTAGACAAGTCTTTGAAACTTAACAGCCACCCCAGCACTCAGAGCAGTCTCATGAATCTTTCCTTCCCACTCTTTCATCCATTCGACTTCATTTTCCTTTGTACTGTGAGTTTCTTACAAAAACATAACATTATATTTTTTGTTTCATTATTTCCACTACCATTATTCATTATGAGCGATGAAAAAAGCTCAAAAAGCCAGTTATCAGCCCGTTATTCTTGTGACATATGTACAACCTCAGGATTCGACAGACATTCTTCACCTTTTTGTTACATTAAACTTTTTAAATAGTCAATAAATAGGAAAGATCAGGAAAATAGTCTATAACCTCAACATTCCTCATTCCTTTTATCCGCTGGAGGACATTTTTCATTCTCTCCAAACTGAAACCACTATAGTCTTGTCTCAGCTTTTGCTCAACTTGAACGTCTGATAATTCTTGCTCACTTTCTGAACCAGACAAATCACTTCCCTCAACAAATCCCCAGAACTTCTGGTAATGGTCTCATCTTGTGCCTTTTTCTTTGATGTAGTTACAGTCTCACCAAGATTAGACTTCCTTTTCACTGATGGTACTTTAAATACTGCTTCGTCCTCTTTGAGTAATTCGCACACCATCTCATCAAGCTCAATATCCATTGTCTCGTCATTTTTTTAATTCGTTTCTCACTACTCTTCACTCCACTACTTGCCCATTCTCAAATCCGAAACCTCACCAACTTTGCTTTCTTTTTCCACACTCTGACCATTATTAAGACTTTGAGACCCACTTTCATCTTCTGTACCATTTGACACATTTTTTGTCTGGACAAGACGCGTACCAAGTCCCCACTTCCCCGCATCCAAAGCATTTCCATCAGCACAAAGCTCTTAAATGTTTGTTTATCAAGGGATTTTAGCTAGTGTTCTTTTTTATGCTGTACTTTGTGGTTGGGGGATCAAGAGAGCTGGTTCAGTTATTGGTCTTAACCCAGATGTATTGGAGGTTAATGTGGAAAAGAGAATAAGTTTGAAATTAAAAATTGTCCTGCTTTTTGAAGGCCATCCCCTACACAGTTTGTTCAAAAATTACATAATCAAAACTATCAACTTTGAATTTAAAAAAGCAATATTCAGTTAATCAGCATCACTCCTCAAAAATATACTTGTCTATGGAAACACAAATCTTAATCGCCGAAACCAACTGTTCACATCGATAATTCATGTTACAGCGCTTCGTCACTAATAAATGGAGGCACATTGGAAAGCAAAACCTTTCTCATGTCAAGCTATAATCGAAGACTATCCCGTTTTCAACTGTCGCGTTTCACTTTACCAGTTTTATCTAAAATGAACACCCCTAGAACAAATACTACTGTGACCAACCACCGCTCCTACCACTAACACAGATCACTGAGTATAGAAGCCTCCGATTGACCCTCCGATCGAAGTTGAAATTCAGAAATGATCGTACTTTATGGGATTTTTTTCATTATTGATCGTACAGAGGTCAAAATTATCGTACAAATGACGTCAAATTATTCGCACGTCTGGCAACACTGTTCCACATTGCTCAGACTCGCCGTCTCCGAATTCGCCACTGGCAACCCGTTCAAAAACTGGCTAACCCAATCCTCCCCGTTCTCACCACAATATTCCCAGTGCTTTGAGACCATACACGGTAAAACCAGTGAGAGACAGACCTTTGAAAATGAAGAAAGGACTCCACAGTCACGCTCCGATTCACACTCAGCAAACGCCCACGCGTACGTACTTAGACGAGAGAGAGAGAGAGAGAGAGAGAGAGAGAGAGAGAGAGAGAGAGAGAGAGAGAGAGAGAGAGAGAGAGAGGCCCTGATACCCTGAGGTTGAGTGTGTTTGTACTGTATATCATCATACATGGTATTAAATGTGAAGCTGGTCTAGTTAATGAAGGTTCAGCTAACACTATGTGATGTCTTAATTAAAAGAGACTAAATTAATTAATTAACCAGAAAAATAACCACTTAAACAGATACTCCAGGAATTGACTGTGTCGTGTGTGTGTGTGTGTGTGTGTGTGTGTGTGTGTGTGTGTGTGTGTGTGTGTGTGTGTGTGTGTGTGTGTGTGTGTGTGTGTGTGTGTGTGTGTGTGTGTGTGTGTGTGTGTGTGTGTGTGTGTGTGTGTGTGTGTGTGTGTGTGTGTGTGTGTGTGTGTGTGTGTGTGTGTGTGTGTGTGTGTGTATTAGTAGCAGTGGGATCCTTCAAGTCAAATCACATTTATTTAGCTCTTTATACAATATACTCTGAAAAAAAAAAAGATTTTCTCACCTTGTTGACATACATTTTTTCCTAAACTCACTTGATTTAAATGATTTTCTTCAAAAAACAAAACTTGATATGTAAAGTTATTTTCTTCAGAAAAACATATCTTGATTTAATCTTTTTCAAGAGGACAAACATGCTAATCAACAATTTATTTTGCAATGCTCGTTTCAAAGCAGCCTCACAGTAATGAACAGTTAGAAAATGAAATATCAGTGGTAAAGCAACTCCACAGAAGACAATAGCTCAGTTTACTTCAGTGATTAGTTCAGAATTTAATCAATGTTGATTTAATTCAGTTCAATAACAGTGTCAGTGTTGCAACGTTCATCAATTTTGAAACAAGTTCAAATCATTTAGCCACCTGTTATCATTCCAGAATGAGTCTTGATGCATCTCGATTTTCAGTGTCTTTCTCCATCGAGCGCAGCGTTTTTTAAGATGCTGTTTCAGGTGCAAAGATGTTAATCTTTTAAAAGCGACTCTTGAGACCTAGCTACAAACTACAATGTTTCTGCTCTGCCAGTAAATGTTATATAAGCATCTATAATAGTGAAGTATCAGAGGCAAAATATATTTCCACATCACAACACACTCTGTGCAGACGTCTCGGGCCGCTTGTGTTTCTGAAGGCTTCTTCATGTTTGTTTGCTCAGCACAGGCATATTTTGTAGAATTGCATGCATGCAGTTTTTCTATATTTTTCAGTTGCATATATATATATATATATATATATATATATATATATATATATATATATATATGTACATTTTGTGGACGGATCACATCATGATGCATCAGTGAATCGATTATTTCTCTGAACGCCTATCAATATAATGCAAATGTAGTTTTCGCAACAGATGGTGTTGTCTCTGGACATCTAAACATCAGACGCTCATGCAGATGGACACTCTCAGTCCACCCAATACATGCAGATTAAAGCCATAAATACTAAAAAAGTGGTTAATCTATTTTCTCGGATACGTGTTTGGCACTTAAAGTCAGCAGATTGCACTTTGGTCCTCTGGTTTTTGATAACTGGCCAAAAAGCTGCTTGCAGAAGTGGAGGAGAGCAGACATGGAAGAGCTTCATTATCCATTCTGTGCATGAGCTCCTGCTCCAGTAAACCGCCTCGTCTCTCATCTTCTCTCGCACGCTAAACGAGGAGGAATCAAATGATTCTGTCCACCCCAAAGACCCGAGCTGCGTTTGAAACTCACTGTGCAATTATCTCCAGCTCGGCTCGCTTGGCAGGTAGACTGCGGTCTTTGTAGTCTTTCCACTGTTTACGTTTGAACTCTCGAGGAATTTCCGAAACGCATGCAATTATAACTCATTTTCATCTCAATTTAATGATTTTTATTTAAATTAGAATATGCAGAGGAGCTTGCTTGCCCCCCCCCCTCCCGTTTGATTGAGGTTTTTATTTCTGAATCTAATTTGATTTGATTAGAGAACATTAACTGTGCTCAGTTTCATTTGAACTTCTTTAAATCAACCTGCTGTGAAATGCAAGTGGAAAGAAACGTGTGGTAAAGTTGTTTGCTATGTATATTAGGGCTGTCAATCGATTCAAATTGGTAATCTAGTTAATCGCAAATTAATTGTGACATCAAATTTGGCTGAGAAATTACCCTAAAAGATGATTTAAAGTCATTATTGTGTTACATGAGAGAAACTTTACAAAAAGTAGGCTTCAACGGCAACTAAGTAAAATTATATTTGGGTGAGCTCTACCTTTAATGAGTTTTTTGTTAAAATTAAAATAAGAAAAAAATATATAATTAAATGATACTCTAAATAAGACAGACGTGTCAAATCGAGTAAGCCATTGAGTCATTCATTCATTTGATTATTTTAAATGGCTTATTCATGGATGAAGTAAAGGCTCTCTTTATCTATTGGCCATTGAATCACTGGTTCATCCGATTCGTTCACTCGAAACCAATTCTGCTCTGGCTATATATTTAATATTTTTGTCTAAAATCTAAGACTAACTTCTTATTTATTAAACTGTGGTATTAAATCAATCTCACATTTGCACTCATGTGATATTACCCTCTTTGCTCATGGGATGTTGTTTAACTATAGCCCCGTCCACATCGAAGACGCGTTTCGCTGGATCCGTATACATTTTTTATCGTATTGGCGTTTCGTCCACACGGATCCGGCGTTTTGGGAGAGTGAAACCGGGTCCCAAGGTGGATAAATCTGAAAACGACACCCTTGCGTTTTCGTGTGTACGGCCAATCCGTATATTTTGTGAAACGATGCTGTCATCACCCCGCTGTCGACTTGTCAGACAACAACAACTGCCGAACTGCTTGTATAATAATAATATAATATAAAAGCGGCAGAAACTTCTGAGCCTCTTGTATTCCTTTATTTATTATTTACTTGAATGTTATTTTTTAGGCCTATACTTTCTTTCGTATGCTGCTTGTCTGTTGTCTGGTAAAGACATTTCGTATTTTATAGGGATGGGGATTTAAAGCAAAAATAATATTCGACGATCGATTGGAATTATTTGATTATTTTGGCTATTCAAAAAACGCACCCCTATGTCTCTGTAGGTTAGCCGTAGGCAACGTGTTATATCCATTAAAGAATGTATTCAGTTTAATATTTATGTTTAAATATGTTATTCTTTCATTGAATCTATGTTGATTATGAAAAGTGAACCGCGTGCATATGCGCAATAGGCTATATCCGGAGACCTAATTTTGATCACATTAAGTTTTGTTTTGTATGAAGCCCTTCTTTGAAGTTAATTTAGTTTTTTTAACAATTTTATCTTTATTTTAATAAATGTTTCATCAACCAGTTACCTGGATTTAATAAATAAGAAGCAAATTTGCAGACAATAGCCATAATCAGGACGTGACGCCCCGGCGCAAATAACTTGCATTGCTCGTGAACTGGAGCTCGTCTCATAAATGAACCGAAAACAGAAATCTTGAAATGGCTATTGGCTACGTTTAAACAACATCGACAAACAAGAATTAAAAACTAACAGAAACAGATAGCTCTCTAGGCTAATTCGTATGAAGTGCATTAGCCTACGTTACTCCATAGGCGCGTTCACAATACTGCGAAGTGGCGAGTCAGCAGCATAATCAACTTCCTCTTTTCAGTCAATAATGACACAGAAAACATTAGTTTATTAATAACCAATTAAAATGTCTATATTTGACACATTCGTTACATTTGCCGGTCTTTGTGGCAAGCTTTCTGAATCCGCTAACTAATCGAAAATCTTGACTCCCTATTTTGTACCAGGCAATTTATGGTTGTTCAATAAAGTTCTTGGTAAAAAAGAAAATAAGCAACTGTGCATCATATTTCATAGCCTTTTATTTTACTGCCTACAGCGCGCAAGGTTTTATGCGCGTGCTCTAAGTCTTCTTCTCGCATTTTTAGTGGATATCTATGGTAGAATTACAGTGCCGCATACTGGTCTGGGATGTATACTACATCGTTTTCAGTCGGTTTCAGTGGTTTCGTGTGGACGCAGATATTTTTCGAGACGCCGCCGTGTTTACGGACTTTTTTTAGAACGAGGAAAAAAAATATCAGATGGGGAAGCTCTGGCTTCGTGTGGACGAGGCCTATATCATGAAATACATATGAGACAAAATTACAGTGTAAAATGGCTCTTCCAGCATTATTCTGAATATATATAAGCATTCATTTCATGTGTAATAGACCGGAAGAGGTAGACTTACCATTAGACCTTTGGGCCCCAAAAGCCATAGGCCCCCTAAAACGCTTCTTACATATATACGAGATGCTCGTTCAGCAAGCGATTGCTGATGTGTTCGTTATATTCGATAACATCTCCTTCTTGTGTATCCTGTTTGTAGCTAATACAAATATCTTACATCTGAAACAATAACTAAATACTGAGCGTATTGCACTCTTTACTCAGTGTGCTATTGTTTATTGCGTATTACATTTTTATTGTTTTGCGCATGCACAGTTACTTTCCACACAGAAACACGATTCTGACACCCCATTGAACGTGCTGTTCATATGTTCTTTATTTTTTGGTTAAAATAATACTTTAAGTGTGTCATTTTTCATTTTCATTTAAATTAGTTGTTAAAGAGGGGGTTGACTGCTTTTTTTCTTTGCATGATTGTGTTTATGGGGTGCAATATAACATGTATTCGTGGTTTTTCTTTTTTTAAAAGTCTTATTTTTCATAAACTTCACCTTTATTGTCAGCCGCGCTCTCCTCTGTCCCCTGCACGAGCGGTTCACATCCTGATATTATGAAAACACTCCCTCACAAACGGGCTCACGTTGTCCGGAAGGTTAACGCCCATTACCTTTACGGGCGAAATGGATATGTCATGAGCTCCGGTCCAGATGTAAATATGTGTCGAACTGCAGTATCAGTTTCAGGCAGAATCAGACCGAGAAAGTCGCGATGAAGTGAGTCAAACAGAACCTCACCACACACGGCTCTTACTAAACGTTTCTGAATGATAATTTGCTAATTTGTTTTTAACTTTATACACGTTTGTTTTACACAATCGCATCTGACTGGCAACAATAGCAACTGACTGGCTACTAATGTTAAACACAAACAGTGTTGGCATGTTTACATTCTTGATCAAATCGAAAATAATGTCATAAAACATATACACATGAAAAATACATTTACAACATTATTACTTATAGAAAATTCATGTTTGTACGCGTTCGTAGACACAAAATAGCATAACTACTAGCCTATAGTGGCAAGAAAGCCAGCGCTGGCATTTGAAAAAAAATAAAACACAAGGCTTCATCTGGAATTATACATGCAAATACATTTAAAATGATGAAGTCTTAGCCTACTTACAGGTTGTGTCCCAACAACTGCTGACTCTGGTTTTAAAGTTGGATCTGCTTCATGTTTAGTAACAGTTTCTTGTTGAATTTTGAACTCGTGGAGATTCTAGAAGCTGTCTTCCGTAAATGCGCAGCACAGAGAGCTAGATTACGATCAGTCACTTTCAGGAACATAATCAAACATAAATTGTATCCATTGTTGACGAAGTACAGCGTCCGTGGGAAGTACGAGCACAGAAGACCTGACAGCTGCGTGAACAACACACTCGACGTGCTGGAGGCTGGAGCTGCTGAAAAATGTGCATGCACTTTTTTGCATTTTCCGGAGGGAGTGGTTGATGCAAATGTGTAGGTTAGTGACGTACCATAACCCAGCTGTAGTCCCAACCGAGTCGTTTTTGTAGGCAATTATACTTCCTGATTTTTAAAAGACGATATCTCTGCTTACACTGAACTTTCAGCGCTGCAACTTTGCCGATACCGTTCATGCACCAACAGCAACATTACACACTATTTAAAATGAAAAATTAATTTCATTATTGATTCATTATTGTGTTGTGAAAATAACCCCAAAGCACCAGCTAGTGTCAAACCTCCGCTAATACTGTTAGCGCCAGTTTAACCGGCAGGCCCGTGAAGCACTGAACTGAACATGCAGATCAACAGAGGAGAGAGCCTCAAGGATGATCCAGGTAAATCTGTGCAAATGTATAGGGTCCCATTCTTATATTTTACTTGGGGCCCGGCTCTCGGGAGCACGTGGAAACGTCACATCCAATTGATTTTACCGGGGAAAGTACTTCACTTAAATATCAGTCTACACTCTACAGGCTTTCATAGACAATCTAGGATGTCAGGGAAGGTCTCGTATTTTAAGTGTTTCTTCAAGCTGTTCACAAAAAGTGATTAAAGCATGAAAATTCTTGCATATACCCACGTATTTATTTATTTATTTATTTATTTCCAGCTTTACGGGACAAAGCACGTGAGCTGAACGCGACTCTGGGCGTGAGGGACGGGGCTCCAGAGAAGAGTGTGAATGAGATGAATGATGAAATTCAAGCCATGCTCGCAGAACTACGCAAACGACAGCTCTCCGGCAAGAAAAACATTGCTGATGAAGAACTGGGGTAAAACACACTCACACACAGACACACACACAAGCTTCCCTGCAACCAACACCTTTTGAACATTGCTGCAGATTTATTTCACTTTCTGTATATATATATATAAATGAATCGTTACAACACTCAGAATAGTATTGGCATGTTACTGAATATAGTGACGTTTATGTATTTGATCTTGCTGGACTTCGTTGATGCTGCTGTGCAGTATGGTCCAGGCAGGTGGAGCTGGGGAGGTGGAGGGGTTCAGAGGAGCTCTGATAGTGACGACTAGCTTACAGCAAACACAGAACCAGATTAGTTAAATGTTGAGCAAGCAATCTCATTGGCTACAGAATCAGGCCTCTCCTCAGCTTGTGCCATGCAGAATTGCAGATTGCATGTAAAGTACCATCAGCCTCTCCCGCTAAACTATATGTATACAGGGCCTAAAACTAACTTTAGGCCAATGGCTGGTGACTTAAGAAAATTTGCCAGCCATAAAACATGAATGAATCCTTATTAAAGTTCCAAAAGTTATTCAGTCAAGAGCAGTGAGTGATTTTTTTCTTTATCCTTTGTGGTTGAACATTAATGACACAGACGGCAACAGGAATATTAGGCTGCTGTCACTTTAAGAGCTAATGCTTGGATCCAGTGTACTGTTACACGTCCTTTTTATTTCTCAACAGTTTACGTATAGTTAAGACATAACTGACTGTGTTTACTGGGATACTCACTTTAATATATATTTGTACTGTATATATGGTAATGTCTGTCAGCAGCAGCATGTCTCACAGGCCATATCCATCGCCATCCCAATGAGCTCACTTTCACGTATTCTTGTCAAGGATTAAAGGGATAGGTTACTTTGAAATTAATTTTTGGTATGTTTTATCTTACCTCATGGGCATCCAAGATGTAGGTTTCTTTGTTTCCACAGTATTTTTAATTTTGATATTTTTTGGTCAAACCGTTCTTGTCTGTCA
The DNA here is from genome assembly GCA_030378365.1 of Hybognathus amarus. Lineage (NCBI taxonomy): Eukaryota > Metazoa > Chordata > Actinopteri > Cypriniformes > Leuciscidae > Hybognathus > Hybognathus amarus. The sequence goes on from JAQIUQ010004891.1 coordinate 583,529, forward strand.
GTCATATAATGGAGGTCTACGGTCACCACCTCAAAGAGCATGCACAGAGAAGTCCAGATTAAACATGATTTAATGACTCGTAAATGTAAGTACACATTGATGGCCTAAGACACGAAACGAGCGGTTTGTATGAGAAAATTAACAGTATCTATATCGTTTTTACCTCTTGTAACCACAGCCACGTCCAAGTGATCTGAGCGCTTCGGTCTGCGCAAGCGCTGGAAGTGATCTATCTCGCATGTACGTAACTCATTGATTACACAGAGATTTTTAAAATTGATTACACAACCAAAGCGCCCGCGGCCTAAAATCACTTGGACGTGGCTGTGGTTACAAGAGGTAAAAACGATATAAATACTGTTGGTTTTCTCACACAAACCGCTCGTTTCGTGTCTTAGACCATCAATGTGTACTTACATTTATGAGTCATTAAATCATGTTTAATCTGGACTTCTCTGTGCATGCTCTTTGAGGTGGTGACCATAGACCTCGATTATATGACTGACAGACAAGAACGGTTTGACCTAAAAATATCAAAATTGAAAATACTGTGGAAACAAAGACACCGACATCTTGGATGCCCTTGAGGGAAGCTAAAACACACCAAAAATTAATTTCAAAGTGAGCTATCCCTTTAAACTTCTGTGTAGATGTAGCGCTCGAGTGTCATTCATGTTTGTTCACGTCATGCATTGTTGAAATTCATAAAAACGTTACCTGCCAATATATATGATGTCACAATTGTACTATAATTTTTTGCAATAAAGGAAAAATCATACAGTATTGAGGTTGTGAATATTAAGTTCTCACACCAAACAGCATTGTGATTTGTTGAGCACATATTTATATTCAAATACCACAACAAACCTCTTACATAAAGAGCAAATTCTGCCAAACAGCTGCGGATGAGGGTCGGATTATTGTGTTGGTGGCATTATGTTTCTCAGTCGTATTTTGTGGTTCATTGGATCACAGCTCAAATGAAGAAAGTTTCTCTTTCTTATGTAAAATCTTAATGAACTAATTAAAAACTGCCTGCGGTTGGGCAGGGGAGGAATATTATTCTAGCCTAATCAAATTACTTCTATAATGGATTCCTCTGTGTGTACGGCTGTGAGAGAACAGAGAGAGACACCTAGAGGAGGACAGTGGGACTAAACCCATCGAGGAGCTTCAGCTCGTCTCAGAGATCTCTGTTCACCTTACACAAGACAAAATTTGTCCCCAAAATGCAATATTCAGCTCTGATTGTGACATCTTCATCCAGGATTATAGCAGATCAAAACAAAAACGTCTTCTTTTTCACCCACATATCCTTCCAAAACTGAATTACTTGCTTTTTTTCCAGTGGAACAAAGTAAATTATTTATTTGACCAAAAATACAGGGCAAAACAATAATATTGTGAAATAGCTTTACAATTTAAAATAGCTGTTTTCTATGTAAATATTAGCGCTGTGCCAAAGTTAATTGTGATTAATCGCATCTAAAATAAAAGTTTGTGCTTACATAATATATTTGTGTGTGCTGTATAAAATTATTTTGTATATATAAATACCTATGCATGCATGTATACTTAGATTATTTGCCTTAAATTGTATATATATATATGCATGCATATATATATATATATATATATATATATATATATATATATATATATATATATATATATATATATATATATATAAATACATAATCTATATTATCTAATTATAAATATTTTATATATAAATAACACATTTTCGTATACATGCATGTGTGTGTATTTATATATACAAAATAAATATATACAGCACACACAAATATATTTTGTAAACACAGACTTTTATTTTGGATGTGATATATCGCAATAAATTTTTGCACAGCCCTAGTAAATATATATATTGAATTGTGTAATTTATTCCTGTGACCAAAGCTGAATTTTCTGCTTCATTACTAAAACAGCTTAATATTTTTGTGGAAAGTGTAATACTTTTTTCAGGATTCTTCAAAGAAAGTTCAAGAAATCAGCATTTATTTGAAATAGAAAACTTTCATAACATTATAAATGTCTTTACTGTCACTTATGATCAATTAAAAGTATTCATTTATTAAAAAAGCACCCATGAGCAGCCGTGTAGCCGGTCCTGTGTTTCGGTCATGTGTTTTAAAGGGTTTTCTTGAGTCATGAGTCACAGATAAGCAGAGAATGAGACGTGCGCTGGTTCTCTATCTCTACAGGGCCGCTGAGGCTCTTCTGGCTCGGGTGAAGCGTTTGTTTGGAGACCCGCACCAGGCCACAGAGGACCTGAAGAAGGAGGTCAGTGATAAGATGGGCGATTACAGGCAGAAACTGGAGGAAGCTCAGGATCTGCTGAGGGACGCGCACAACAAAACCAAACTGGCAGAGGGTCTGGCTAACACCAACCAGCTGAACCTCGACCGCCTGCAGGTGCACAGATACACACACGCTCACACTTATGAAGCGCTGCGGGGCTAAAGTCTAACGCGCTTCGCTGTGTTCACGCAGGGAAAGAGGGACGTGGCCGGGGAAAAGAAAAAGGAAATGGAGGGGATATTGGCGGAAGGAGAGAAGATGCTGGACGAAGCTAACGCTCTGTCCGACAGCATCAACCAGGGCAAAGAGGTCAGTTTCATGCTAACACATGACAGAGCTGCTACACGAGTGTGTGTGATGTGTGATGGGCTGGTGTGTGTAGGAGCTGGAGGAGATGCAGAAGGAGCTGGGGCCGCTGCACGATAAGCTGGACCTGAAGGTGGCGCGGCTGGGTCGCGGACTGGACGAGCTCCGTCCCGGATCTGCTGATGAGAGCGGAGGATCACGCCGGCCAGCTCAACAAGTCCGCTGCCATACTCGACAGGTGTGTGTGTATGTGTGTGTGATGGGAGACTTAGTGTAAGGAGAGAGAATATACAGTTTGTGCAGTAAAAAAACAAACGGGTATTTTCGACGTAGAGTCCTGTTGTTCCAGCTCTTTCTAGTAGCTATCAAGTCTGTTAGCGCGCTAGCTGCAGAACTATGGACTAGGATTAACTCAAGGTGAAGGTAGTTCAATTGTGTAAAGCAGACAAGGGTTTTTTTTAGATAATCGAGCAGTAATAAATCCTCGTAAATAATCTAGCTCTACTGTTCTCATTGAAAACCATAGATATCACAAACCTCAAAACAACCTATCAAACACTTTTGTTGTTAGCAAAATACGACAGCTTCGTTTACACCGCCACCGGTGAGAGCGTCAAAGTGCCCAGAAGTCATTCGCATTTCAATTAATTTTGCCGCTCTCGTGGCGGCGGTGTGAACGCACAGTTAGCCTCATTACACACACCGCTGACTCACCGAACCAGCTGGTGGCGCTGAATGACGAAACTACAGGTTAACTTAAAGACACGATTAATTACATGATCATACATTCATTGTATTCAAACAAATGTTGAAATACCTTGAGTGATGGAGTGATGGAGTGATCACTGCACAGACGCATGACCAGTGTTGGGTAGTAGTTAACTACAAGTAGCGTAGCTACTAACTTAACTACATTTTTCAGTAGCTTGGCAGTAGCTCAGTTGCTTTTTAAACAGTGTAGCTTTTCCAGTAGCTAACTACTTTTTGCAACAAGTAGCGGTGTATCGCGAGCAAAAGCTACATTGCTACATTGTCGAGCCTGCGCGAATCAGCGCGATGCAAGGATATTCTTCTTCTTCTTAGATTACAAACTCATTTTTGCCATTACCGCCACCTGTTGGTTAATCACGCATCTTGCGGCTAACGGTTCACTGACGTACAGAACACACCCATATTATGATCATATAGCAAGACGTGACGGCAGATTTGGAGGATGGAGAAACAACTAACGTTAATTACCCATGGCCTTATTTGTCCAAGTTCAATCAGTATTTTTGAGAAAATGTTCTACATGCAATTTACGTTGGATGTATATTTCGTTCTTGCAATGTTGTAGACTATTTGTTGCACTTTTGACAAACAGTCAGAGATATTTTAGAGTTGTGTGTAATAAAACAATACTCTTTGAAATCGTAATTGCATTGCCTTGTTTTAAACACTAAATATTTTACTTAAAACATTCCTCAGACACTTATTCAGTTATTTATAATATACGTTGTTCAAAAAAAGCAAAAGTAGTTTCAATGTTGCTAGCTACTTTTTAAAAGTAAATTGAAGTGTAGCTAACTACTTTTCTAAACGGGTAGCTTGACTGTAGTTAAACTACTTTAACTTACGAGTAGCTTGTAGCTTGTCAAACTACAGTTTCAGAGTAGCTTCCCCAACACTGCGTGTAACGTTATACTGTGAAGGCTGGTTATCTCATCTGGTTAGTGCAACCAATCGCACACAACTATCTGGTGTGTCATTTACACTTCAAAACACCAACTTTTGTATAAAAACTGGCGACGTCCTGGCAAGATCCTTGACTAGCTTACTGGGTTTAGTTGCTGGAGAACGCGTTCTTGCCCGCCAGCCAGTGCTTGTGACGCCATGTGCAAAGTATGTATTATATTGTAAGAAACTTCAAGAAAATAAGTTTTAATTAAACTGAATTAATTGGTTTTAATAAAAAAAATTGCGAAGTTGACTAAAGATTTTATTAATCAACAGTTATGGTCATTACAATATCAAGGGCAATAACCGACATTATTGAATATTGTAATAAAATTATAATAGCAATGTAAAAATAAATAAATAAATCCCCTGTGTATATTAATTCCAGGCGGCACATATTTGCTCGTTTCATTTCTGACCGTGCTACTGTACATTATGAGCTCTACATACTTTTATCATAGGACTTGTTTACACTGCAGGTCTTGATGCCCAATTCTGATTCATTGCCTGTATCAGATTTTTTTTAACTGTCTGTTTACACGTTCTTTGAATTGTGACCCATATCCGATTCATGTGTTTACACTTGCCATATAGACTACTATCTGAAACATATCGCGCATGCTTAAAGGGTTAAATTATCTTGCACAGATGGACGAACACGAAATATGCTTCATGCTCTGCCATATGAAAAGTTGCAAACCACCACTTTTGAATAAGAAACAATGTCTATAAAACTCGTTAAAACTCCAAATCACACGCTTATCGGTGAGAACACTCATTAAAACAGCATACATACCCGAACTCTGACGCACTTCACATGTTTGACATTATTGATCCTGCTTCGTACTGCAAAGGACCGATCTACGGGACATTAAGCCTTAAAATAAAGGGGTTAATGGGCTGTTCACTGTTATATAATAAAGAGCCTGCACACAGCAAATAGAAATGAACACAAAATAACTGCCTAGAGCCTGTTCTTACACAACACTGGCAGTGGCGCTCGGAGATTCTCTGCACGTCTGATTTAAAATATAATTGAGCATGTTAATAGTCCTAGCATGTTTAAAATAGCCCACTTAAAGTGTTTATTACAAATAAATGACTAAATGCTGAAAATAAATGTAAATGAACAATTTTCGGCACATTTACAATCCTGTGAAAACATCTCCTGTGCCCCTGTCCACATTCCTCTCCTATGACAGAACGTTTCGTCGGCCATCCGTCCCTTTGTCGGGGGTTTCTCTCGTCATTAAACCGCGGAGACGTCGTCTAATGACTCGGAAAATCCGATCTGCCTGTTTACATGACAGTCGCATTGGCACATATCCAATTTATTTCCACATATGAATGAGGCCTGAAACCGATCTGGAAATATCCGAATGCATGCGTTTTTTTAATGTTTACACTGTCATAGAACACATCCGATCTGTGTCGCATATGAGCAAAAAATCGGAATTGGGTCACATTTCACTGACAGTGTAAACGAGGCCATAGTGCATGATTTATGAACTAAAACATTTGTACATTTTCAGCATGTGTCAATCGTGTGTGTGTTTTCTGCTGTAGTAAAGTTTCTCAGCTAGAAATGTTTTTGTTCTAAAAACGTTCTGAGAACATACCACAAAGTTCTAAGAATGTTTTCAGCGGGTAGTTTTATTGTGGTTCCCAGAATGTTCTCCTAGAAAAGGAACACAGCAAAAACTCCAGTGATAAAAGTTAATGAGATAATTAAGTGATTAATTGAGTGATGATTGAGCATTATTGAAGACACCTGATGTTAACAAGCAGAATCACTGAAGGAGAAAATCACAAATTGTAAGCCACCGTTATGGAGATCAGTGTTTGCTTTAGTTGGGCTCTTGACACTTATATTATTAACTTTAGGTTTTGTTAGACTGTTGTATCTGAGTTATACCTGCCAGATGAACAAAGAATAAGTAGTGCTCTAAAGGTGTTGGTTATATTATGACATTCATCATTTGAAGTTTATGTTTGTGGTTTATTTTGTTGGTTACAGCATAACTGAGATTCTGCATAAATATCCAGAATTTTAGATATAATATAATGGATTTCTTAAATCTTGTTTTTTTTTTTTTATTTTTTCTTTTAGGCACACACAGACCTCAAGATTGAGTCAATTCATCTCAACTATGGTGACCAGCAGAATATTTAATTAGGAGAAGTAAATTACATAGACAATTCAGATCATAATTTATTCATACTGCAATGCATGATGGGAGCCATTATTGAGTTGTGATTGGTGGCAACAAGGATTATTATTGTCACCACGGTTGAGATGCACAGGCTGATTATTGATGTCTGTGTTTCTATATAAACATGAAAGTGATTTGATCAGAATAATTTTTTATTAAATGTTTTAAATTATAAGAAAAATAGTGATTATCATGTGCTATAGAACCACTAAACTGTTGCTATAATGTTAAACCAAATCATCTGAATAAGTTTCATTTTTCAGATCACAGCATGATTATGTCAAAACATAACCAACACTATCAGATCACACTTTTCTTTGTTCATTTTACTGTTATAAATCAATAACAGCAGACAAACAAAATATAAAGTGAAAGTATAAGTGTCAAGAGCCCAACTAAAGCAAACACTGATCTCCATAACGGTGGCTTACAATTTGTGATTTTCTCCTTCAGTAATTCTGCTTGTTATCATCAGGTGTCTTCAATAATGCTTTTTCTTGCTTTTGCTTCAGCATTTTGCGAACATTGATTTGATAATGTTCCTCCTTTGTTATTATGGAACATTGTATAATCTTTTATCTCAACAATTTTCCCAAAACATCATCAAAATATTACAGGTAAAATTGTATATCTTAGTTTACATTTAACCTTATAGAAACCTTATTTGAAATGAGAAAACATCCTTTAAACATTCTTTAAACATTACATTCAATGTTTTCTTTAAAACATTAACCAAACCTCTAGGGAACGTTTGCTAAAGTTCTGAGAGCGTTCCTGCTAGCTGGGTTCTTGGGTCCGAGTCTGAGAAACATGAGTCGTGAGTCATGGTCTCTACAGCAGACAAGCTTCTATCTCATGTCTTCGCTTGTTAACACTATCTGTCAGGTTTAGTGGGTTTTGTAGGTGCTATTCTATTGTAGATGTTATTTTCAAATGTAATAGAGCATTAACCTTTAATCACCGCTCACATTCACAATGCAAGATCCTAACCTGTGTTTGTGTTTTCTGTAGTATTCTAGCCGAGGCAAAGAACCTGTCCTTCAACGCCACAGCTGCTTTCAAAGCGTACACCAACATCAAGAACTACATCGACGAGGCCGACATGGTGGCCAAAGAGGCGAAGAAGACCAGCGTCGAGGCTCAACAGATGGTGAGGAAGGTCTTTCTGCTGCTCTTTCCATATTACAACAGTTTATATCCCAACTAATAGCAAACAGGGAGAGTGTCTGGTGATGCTAGAGTTAAAAAAATACAGAAACAATCTTGTTAAACTGCTATAAACAATCAATCAGACACTGAATACACCAATCTTCATCCATCATGGATACACGTTTGGTCTGTATAAGCGACACTTTGTGTGTGTAGTGTCTAGAAATCACTTGGTTTGGATCAGTGTTTCACTGGCTGTGTTAAAGCTGTTCAATTCATCCATTTGTCCTGCTTCAGAGATCAAAGCTTTCCGCCTGTTCTTCCATCATCATCCCTCTCTCCTGTCGCTCACCCTCTCTCACAGAAACAGGAGGCCAAAAGGTCAAAGCTGAAGAACTGCGCTTCACATAAGAGTGTCAAAAATGACAATATAAAAATTGAGCTTTCAGTGGCACTTTCCATTTCTCTGCTTGACAAGTACACACTAATCACATCACATGTTATGTTACATGTTGGAAACAGAATATAATATTAATCTAAAAACACATATGTTGACAAATGTTGTGTCTGTAGGCCTTGGGACCCAAAGGATCTCTGAAAGATCAAGCCAAGGCCTCTGTTCAGAAGAGCCACCGCCTGTGGGATCGAGGCCAAAGATCTGCAGAATGATGTGAAAGGTGAACATCACTAGAAGATTAAACCTGCAGATTCTCTCTAATGTTCTCAAGAGGCCAGAGCAGCATTTATGCCACCTTTTTCTTTTTTTTTTCAGAAAATGGAGACAATCTGGGGACTCTTCAGTCCAGACTAAAAAAAGCCAACAATAAGAACAAAGACTTACAGAAAGGCCTGAACGACACAATGGAGAAACTTAACGCCATCCCTCATGGTGTGTGTGTGTGTGTGTGTGTGTGTGTGTGTGTGTGTGTGTGTGTGTGTGTGTGTGTTTGTTCGTGTGTATGTATGTGTGGGATGGCAGAAAACTAAACCAGTTCTCCAACTGTCATATTTTTCTTGATGTAGTGTGTGTGTGTGTGTGTGTGTGTGTCTCTGTGTGTGTCAGAGTCGTCCTCACCAACTTGACTGCTGAAAACATTGAATCTGGCACCTTAAACCTTCATAGGGTTTGATGATTTCTGTCTGTTCCTATGGTTACAGAGAGGTGTGTGTTTGTGTGTATGTCACACATTGGACACAGGTGCTATCAGGACTGGGTTATCTGTTGCCCCTTTTCCACCAAAAGCATTTTAGAGCCGGTTCGGAGCCGATGCCTACTCGCAAACCAGTTCTTTGTGTTTCGACAGCCGAAGAACCGGTCTCGACCAGGAAAACTGGTTCCAAAGCGGCACCAACTCTTTGCTGGACTAGAACCAGAGAACTGTTCTTTTACCACGTCACCCTTACGTTGTGCAATTATATATATATACAGTATATATATTCACACACACATACTATTATTTAAATGAGTAAAATTTATGATGAGATGTGCTTCATTTCACATGCAATGCAATCACGCCTGCACCTCTCATATCATGATCATATTGTCTGCTATTTTTGCTTCTTATTTATTATATCCAGGGAATTGGTTGATGAAAAATGTATTAAAATTAAGATACAATATATACAAAACGAAATTTAATTTAGTGGTCAAAAATGAACCACTATTCATCAGCATGCATTGATTAATCCCATGGCATGTAGTAAAAAAAAAAAAGTGCGACCAAGTTAAATGCTGGTGCGACCAACTGAGAAAGTTGGTAGCACCAGTTCAACCAGTGGAAAAGTTAGTCTGGAGCAGTAACCGGACAGTTTTTGGCTTCCATAGTAGGAAAGAATATATACTCTGGAAGTCAATGGGACCAGAAACTGAATGGTTACTGATATTTGTAAAATGAGCCTATTTCCAAAAAAAGTGGAGTATCCCTTTAAAAGAAAATATCTCCCTTTGCTTTGAACTTTGCACGTCATATTTGTGGATTTTTTTTATGCCATAGGTCATGTCTTAGGTCATGGAGTAAAATATGACCTGTGTGAGATTCCCCTGAGCTTTGTGAAAATGATTTTTGAGATCTGCTAATATTTTCCGCATTTATTTGACATCCTTGTTCTATGATGACTGTAGGTCTGGCAGAGAAGATCCAGGCCACTAAGGTGAAGGCGTCGGAGGCCAACGACACGGCCATAGACGTGCTCAACCGCCTGAAGGACATGAACCTCAACCTGATGGGCTTGAAGAGGAACTACAGCGCCCTGGAGAACGACGTCAAGAAAGCCAACAACCTCATCAAAGACCCAGAGAAAAACAGTACGACATCCACCCACCTCCAGCAATATTCTTGCATGATAGAGACAACAGCTGCATGGATCATGAAGATTTGATTTCTTAATTGAAATGTTTGTTACAAGATCACTCAAATGCTCATTTCGTATTTTTCCCCCCACATTTGATTTTGAACGTCAACAGCAATAAGTATGTATACACAATTTTCTTCTTTCATCTGTGCGAATGGTTTTCCGAGCTCTCTCGGCTCCCGAGGCTTCAGCATGGTGCTTTCATCCAGAGCGCTGCATGTACAGAGAGAGTGTTTTCCCAATCGCTCCATTTCTCCCTTCTTTGTTTCAGCCCAACAGGATTAAACGCCGCCTTTGAAAGCTTCACTAAGCTTGTTATCCTAATGAGCGCTTTAGCTAATTACAGATGAAAACTCTGTGGTTTTATTCTCTCATCTTCTTCTCTTTTGAAATAACAGCTCCATGTCTTTCGCTTCCTATGCTGCAAACGAGAGATATATATAATGTCAACTTTTTCTTCATTTTCTGTTTTCTTTCTGAATTCTTCTTGTGCTCTTGCTTTAGAGCCTTTCATTTCATTTCACTCATGGCTTCGCTATCGAGCATGTTTCTAATGCCATATTTATTTTTATTCTGTCACGCTTTCATGTGTGGCCGTTGGTGACGGCCGGCCCTCTGCGTGTGTGTGTGTCTGTAGTTCACGCGGCAGGTGCTAAAGTGAAGGATCTGGAGAATGAGGCTGATAGGCTGCTGGAGAAACTAAAGCCCATTCAGGAACTCCAGGACAACCTGAAGAAAAACATCTCACAGATCAAAGAACTCATCAACCAGGCTCGCAAACAGGCCAACTCTGTGAGTATACTCCAGAAAATAGCCAATCGAGTCTCATCTAAACATAATATCTCAGGGAAGTCCTGAAGATTTCAAACACTCGGCTGTGAATGTACACATACTCGGTTGAGTCATTTAAATGTTGAGTAGTTCATGTAGATCCTTCCTTAAAGCAAGACGTTTCTTTCATGCACTGGTCAGCTTTGAGATTTTGGGCTAATTTGTTAACCTGGCCCTAGCCAGATGAATATCGCTCCGCCTAGCTCCACTCACATCCATCTGGAACCTCTCCCATTGAGAATGATTTCTCCAAGCAATTTTATGGCCTAGCCAATCAGGACGCAGGGCGGGAGTATCACAGATGTGACGTAGTGGAGAAGCGACCGTGCGTGAGACTGTTTTGATTCAGACAACAATGGCGGCTCGCATCGAGGAAGCAAGCGTTAACATTGATGCTGCTATTTCATCCGTGTTGTCCAATTTACATAACATTGTTTCATTAAAAGAACAGCAGAGAACGGCATCTTCAGAGTCTGCCGATAAAGCGAAAGCACCGACTGCATATCCGACATGATCTTACCTGAACTTGTAACAATGTTAAACCGAGTTCTGTAAGTCGTTAGTGTATACTTTTTTGGTTGGCTTCTTTGTTAAAAATAAGTTTGCTGTGCATAATGTTGCCTTTTATCCGCACATTTTCATGGCACAGACGGCATTGATCGTTTACCGACATTGCGCTGATTGATGGCTATTCTATTTTGTTTTTTCCCGTCGCTCCCATCAGCGTCACGGGTTGGCTTCGGTGTGAGTGGTTGAAATAGCACGTCGATCAAGATGACAGACACGTGGCTTATCCAATCGTATGCAAGAATTTTTGATAAGGCCCAGCCTTCTGAAACGCCATTTCAATGGATCGGTTCCAGATGGATGAGTGGAGCTAGGCGGAGCGATATTTGTGTCTTTAAATTTCAATTTCAATGCATAAACTGAAAATAAATTGCTGTAAGATTTCATTTGAAGCCATTTTGAAACAAATATGAAAAAAATGGCAACACATTGATTTAAACGTGACATTTTAATGTTGGAAGACTGAAATAGTATTTTCGGTCACACTTTATTATACAGTGCGAGTGTCCTTGTTATATATTACATGTACTTACTGTAGTAATAACAGTAAATGTTGCATAATTATGTGCAACTAGCCGTAAACTTATAGTTAATAAATATAGTTAAAAGCTAACCTTGATTTATGAGTACATGTTGATATTAAAAATGTTGCTTACACTTTATTTTGAGGAATCAATCAGTGTAATTATATATTTAGGTATGGATAATTTGCATGTAACGAGTGTAACCAGGACACTGTAAAATAAAGTGTTACCAAATTTTCTCATCACTTAAATGTATGGTTACACTGTAATGTTTCTTGTTTTATTTACAGTTGTTTGATTTACAACTTAAAAATAAAACACTTTTTAGAGTCTGTCTTTAAAGACGGTGAGTTTGAGTCAGAAATATCCACTTTACAGTTTTATTCATGTCTATATTCTGAAGGTTTGTTCATATATCATTCACCAGATTTATACATTTATTACAGTACTGACAGTATTTTCTGAAAAAAATTGTGGATATTTAAGATAATGCATATTTTCATTCAATGTTAAAACTGCAATTACTCAGCTTGGGAAAGTGCGGCGACATCTATTAAAGTAATGACGCTATTGTACTACAGTGCCTTAAATCTGCAAGAAAAGAAATGAGATCATTAATGTGCTGTCCGCACTCTCTGGATTGACCTCTCATGACCTTTGAACCCTAGATTAAGGTGTCTGTGTCGTCCGGCGGAGACTGTATCCGCAGCTATCGGCCGGAGATCAAGAAGGGCCGCTATAACACCATTATCCTCCATGTGAAGACCGTTGCTGCTGATAACCTGCTCTTCTACCTTGGATCGGCCAAATATGTGAGTGTAAATCCGCCTCTGTCTCTGTTCCCACGTCTTCCTCTTCTCTGATCGCCTGATCGAGCTCTGGACCCAGCTTGGGTTTTATATCCATAGCATCTAACAAACATCTGCCCATGGCTAGGAAAAGGAAATAATTAGAGGTTAGTACACTCACACATTCCTCATTCATTCCTCTGTCGTGTGTAGGTGGATTTCTTGGCGATTGAGATGAGGAAGGGTAAAGTGAACTTCCTGTGGGATGTTGGGTCAGGGGTCGGCCGTGTAGAATATCCCGATCTCGTCATCAACGATGGAAACTGGCATTCGAACTCGAAGCCTCACGGTAATTCAGGGTCACGTGAATACTACAGTATGTGTTTTGTTGAATATACACACACTGCAGTGAATCATGTTATGTTATTGCTTTTTGGTCTGAATAACATTATTATGTTTGATCTAAAGCTTCTGCTTAAATGCTTTAGGTTAAGTTCAGTACACGAAACTGAAGTCCATCTAATGACGGTAGTAATGGTGTCAGCATTGCTCATTCCCGCTGTTGTTCTCATGTTGGTGTTGTCCAGGATCGGGCTGAACGGCAGTATCTCGGTCCATGCGCTGGAAGGGCCCAAAACGGGCATCTTGCCGACCCGTAGAAGTGCCCGATCCCCTGAGAGCTACACTGTGCTGGATGTGGACCAGAACGCCTTCCTGTTTGTCGGTGGCATGCTGGGCTCAGTGAAGGTGAGAGAGATCTTTTTCATTAGCATTTTGATCAAGTTTTACAGCAAAAAATACACTTAAAGTGAGTTTGGAGTGTGGTGTATATGCAAATGAACAGTGTTTCCTCTTTCTGTGTGTTACCTGGATTAATTATTCAGTAAAAGTCTTTGTGAAAACTACTGATTACACTTCCTCATGTTTGTATTCCCGCCCACGACTGTCGGATCATCAGAGGGTTATTACCAGAACGGATATGGTACGGTTAGGGTTAATATCATACTTTGTCTACTCTTTGAACTGCATTATGGTAAAACTGGATCACTATGGCAACATCTTTCTTACCTGAACGCGACAGTTTTGCTTCTGGTGGAACTGGCAGAACATCGGTTTCTTTCAGTTTTCCCCTTCGTGTGGTCTAAAACCAGTTTTGCTCATGTTTGTTTGTGCTCATCCAGTCTGAAATGTTGACTACAAGTATGAAGGCTTATCATATTTTCGGTTCGCTTTATTCTCTCTGTATTTAAGATTCTTTGAACGCTTTAGTTTAGCCGCCATCTACAAAGCTCTAGATTCACAGAGCTTCACAAAGCTCATACATTCACTCTTTGAATTCTTGCACCCAGGAGCGATACAAGGTGAGCGCCATTATGAGTAAAGTTTGCTAAGAAGTATTTCCAACTAAAGCAAGGCAGTACTTGACTCTGGAAAGCAGATCCAGAGCAGACTGGTGGGTGTGGTCTGGACCGCAACAAGCCCAGTGCATTATGGGTGTTGAAGTTTTCCTACCGTTTTGGCAAAAGGGAAACAACAGCCTTTTTGGTGTGTAACGTTTCACAATTAAAATTTCTGACCATACATTTAAGGGATTTAAAGGAATAACAATGGTAAGGTTTAATTCTAGGCCTATTTAAACTATTTGCAAATAATTTAAGAAACACTGTTTCAATGGAAAATGGTTTGATATTGTCAGAATTTGGCCTTTTTTACAGCACGGGTTTAACAGTGCAGTTATTATCAATAAAAACTGTCGCTTCGGGTGTAAAATGTCGTCCTGTATTGCGCCTTTTAAACTGCAGTGTAGATAAAGCAGTTGCACGCGGCCACGCCCCTGTGCTAATGGCACCGCCCATGGTGTCGTTTGAAGTCGTTGTTTCTTGTTTCTGAAGTCACAATTTAGCACAAGTAAAATTGAAGAAAGGGAGAAAAAGGCAACTATCCATTGGTAATGCAACTGGAAAAACAAGAAAAATGAATGTCTGGTTTCCATTTTTCATTTTAGCATTTGCATTGTCTGGTCTGAAAATTATGGTCTGAAGCGTTACACGGACCCTTTTCTCAGTTTTCTCTAGTCATGCAGCACCAATTATTATTTTACTCTGCCTTTCTATTGCATAAGCAGCCAAGTTTGATTGAAAGCCCATTTCGCCAGCGGTGAAGTTTCGCTTTAAGGCTCCAGAAATGCATCACTGAGACTTGTTTTGAAAGAATGAATCTTGAATTTTTTTGAATAGTGTGTCTGGACCAGTTAGAGACTTTTTTACTAGGCCATGTTCTCCAGTGAAATACTGCTGTGCCCTAGCATTTTCCAACAGAGATCACCATATAATGACCCGAGATAAATTTTTACAGAGAATATTTCAGCAATCATGTGATGTGATTTGTATCAGCTGTAATGCATTCGATCTAATCATACAACAGGTTTGCAAAAAGGTCCAAAGTTGTTCACGATTCAGTTTTGATTCGTTCAGACAGTTCACTCATTCTCACACGGGATCCTTTGTGAAACAGAAAAGAAACAGAGCACCAGATTAGCTGGATATTTACAAAAAACAGAACTTGAAAATGTCTTCTATTATTTATGGAAGCTTGTTTCCGCCACTGAATAAAAAAATAAAATAAATAATTGTGACTTTTTATCTCACAATTCTGAAATTTTTCTCACAATTGCGAGTTTATATCTCGCAATTCTGACTTTATTTCTCAGAATTGCGAGATATAAAGTCAGAATTACGTGATATAAAGTCGACAATTGCGTATAATAAAGTCACAATTGCGTGATATAAAGTCAGAATTGCGTGATATAAAGTCAGAATTGCCAAGATATGAAGTCAGAAATTGCAAAGATATAAAGTCAGAATTCCAAGATATAAAAGTCAGAATTGAAGATATAAAGTCAGAATTGCAAGATATAAAGTGTGAGACCAAATGTATAGAGTCAGAATTTCGAGATATAAAGTCAGAATTGCGACTTATCAGGCCAATTCCAAGGGGAAAAAAGACTAACTTTTTCCCCTCAGAATAATTTAAATCTCACAATTCTGACTTTATATCTCGCAATTCTGACTTTATATCTCGCAATTTCTGACTTTATATCTCGCAATTCTGACTTTATATCTTGCAATTCTGACTTTATATCTCGCAATTCTGACTTTATATCTCGCAATTCTGACTTTATATCATGCATTTCTGACTTTATAACACGCAATTGCGACTTTATATCTAGCAATTCTGACTTTATATCTCGCAATTTTGACTTTATATCACGCAATTTCTGACTTTATATCACACAATTCTGACTTTATATCATGCATTTCTGACTTTGTAACATGCAATTGCGACTTTTTATCACACAATTCTGACTTTATATCTCGCAATTCTGACTTTATATCTCGCAATTCTGACTTTATATATCGCAATTGCGACTTTATATCACCCAATTCTGACTTTATATTTTGCAATTCTCACTTTATAACTCGGAATTCTGACTTTCCATCTCGCAATTCGGAGAAATAATGTCAGAATTGCAAGAAGTAAACTCGCAATTGTGAGAAAAAAAGTCTGAATTGTGAGATAAAAAGTCGCAATTACCTTTTATATTTTTCATTCTATGGCAGAAACAAGCTTCCATAATTATTTATCAGAGATGAGGCAGATATTAATTGAGCGTACAGCTCAAGAACGACTCGGTAAAGTTCCTTTAAATCCATATAAACAGAATCAAAAAATGGATCAAAATTTGTGGACACCAGTACATGTGAAGGCTAGAAACACTCCAACTCTGAGCTATGTTTTATCATGTGAAATACATACTGATTCATGTGTGTGTATGTGTGTGTGTGTGCGTGTGTTTGTGTGTGTGTGTGTGTAGAAGGCAGACGCTGTGAAAACCACCACGTTCTCCGGCTGTATGGGAGAGACGTCTCTGAGATGGAAAAGCCATCGGCCTGTGGAACTACAGAGAGAGAGACGGGGATTGTGCTGGATGTGTAGTCAGGTGAGCGCACACACACACACACACCTGTGGTCTCAGTGTGAGGAGCTCAGTGTAATGATGTGTGTGTGTAGTCCTCAGCCGGCGGACTCTGAAGGCACGGTTCAGTTTGACGGGGAGGGTTACGCCGCCGTCAGCCGCCCACCCGCTGGAATCCCAACGTCTCCACCGTCATGCTCAAGTTTCGCACCTTCTCCACAGACGCGGTCATGATGTACTTCGCCACCAAGGACATGGTAACAAGCACACACACACTCACCTGCTTAATCCTTTACACACAGAGTTACAACCGCAATCTACAGCCGAATCAACTTCCAAAATGCATTTACAAAACTTCTGTGTACGAGACAGAATGTAATGTCGTCTTAGACATTGGATGGGGGATGAAAGAAAATAAATCCAAATTCTCAAAATATCACCCTTACTTTAATAACTTTAATGGCTAAACCCAAACAACAAGCCCTAAAGCCCTGATAATAAGAGGCAACACTGCAAGAGCTCACTCTGCACAGCAACACACACACAACACTGCTGATGGGGTTATTGAAACTGAATGTTGCTATGGTTACCATGGTGTCAATCATCTCCGTTTCCGGATGTGTCCCGTTCACACACAGAACGATAATTAGGGGATTCACTCCTGTAGTTAAGTGCAGTTTTCACTCCTGAAACTTTACCGTGTGTATGTGGCCAGTAATATGAGTGGCCAGTAAATGTAATCATTTGTTGACATGCCCCTCTCTCTCTTTCTCTCTCTTTCTGAGCAGAAAGACTTCATGAGTGCAGAACTGAGTGACGGGAAGGTGAAAGTGAGTTATGATCTGGGCTCAGGCACCGGCTCCGTCATCAGTGACAAACGCTATAATGACGGAAAATGGAAGTCCCTCACCATGTCCCGCATGAAGAAAGAAGGTACAGAAATCCCAAAAGAAGAGCTCATGACAGAAAATGAACATGCATTACATAACCCTCATGTCGTTCCAAACCCGTATTTGTTTCGGCCCCCTGTGAAACACAGAGGGAGTATCAGAATGACTAACAGGAGCTCCAGGTCTTAAACTCTCCGAAAGTGTTTGGGACGTGTGTGGATTTCACTGCTTGCATTGACAATACAAGATCTTGACCAAAAATGTTTGAAAAACATGTTGTGATGTGACTTCCATCAAGAGGTGCATCAATTTTTGGTAATTTTAATTGAATTGAGTAATAATCATTAATTAGGCATCATTGGGAAGCTTAAACACTCTAAATTAAATCATTTTGAAATTGAACATTAGCATAAATACCAATTTTTGTGATATCAACTTTAAATTTGGAACACAACTTGGTTAGATGATTTTTGTATGAAATAAAAGAGTTTAGTCTAGTACACCCCCAAGTCATCCATGAACTACATGAAAACTATTTTTAATAGTGTTAGTTAAACTGGTGCTCAATTACGCCACCACTTTCATCCCCTACATGTGTTTCGTTGAACTAACAAAGTCGTCATTGGCGTTCACATTACCGTTTTTCACTCGTTTTGGAAATCAATGTGGGAATGACTCACAAGCGGACTGTTTCCTCTTTTGCATTTACGTAGCAACCATCGCCATAGTGAACATTGACACTAACGAGGACGAGCAGTTGCGGATGACGTCTCCAGGTGGCGCTACAGGGCTCAACCTGAGGGAAGACGAGAAGATGTATTTTGGAGGTTTACCCAAGGCTGGAAGATACAGGTGTGGAGATGTGCATTCACACACAGAGGCTTTGGCTGTTATTGGACGAATTGCTCCTGCAGTTCATGTTTTGTGTCTGTTATGTGTCCTCAGGCCAGAGGTGGTTTTGAAGAGCTTCTCCGGCTGCATGAAAGACATCGAGGTTTCCGAACGCCGTACAATCTGCTGAGCAGCCCAGACTACACAGGACTGACTAAGGGCTGCTCCATTGAGGTACAGGAACACAATAGAAGACACCACGTCTTCTTTCTTCCCTCCAGTCTTTGTTACTCGCTCGCTCAGATTAAACGCTTCTCCTCTCTTTTATCCTGGGACAATAATGGAGACAGAGCTGTTCTGTGTGTAGTCCTGAAACCAGAAGACAATTAGCATTTCTGAGCTGCCAATTCTCTCTGGAATTTTCTGTGGGTTTCTTTAGAAAGACAATTTCAATTCATGTTCAGTTCATGAGTAAAAAAGTTCTGTTTAATATTACTTAAAGGCATATTTTTCCCAAAAAATATCATTCTGACATGATTGGCTACAAAGTTGATTTAAAATCAATTATAGAAATATATCTTCATGCAATAGATCTCATAAAACAAGAAACAATTTTGAAATCCCTGATTTCTTTTATATTGCATAATTCAAATATTTTAATATTATCTGAAATATTCAGTTTCCTCAAAGTCTCATCAAAAGAATAATCTGAATTCCTAGACCCCTTAAATATCCTCTGCTCACCCAAATACACAACGATAAAAACGGCAGTATTCTTGTAGAAAATAACGAAGTTCCCAATGCAATGATAGTGTTTTATTTCATCAGTTGTGACCACTATTATCAATGTTTTGAGCGGTTTGTATGATTATTGACCAAAGCAAACCATTCATGCATTTATTAACCCTTAATCACTCTTAAAAAACAACAACACTTAAGGTCTTTGGGGTCATTTTGACCCCAGACTTTTAAAGAGTGATTGCATAAGGAAATAACAAAAAATGTTATATGGAAAATTATATATCATTTTTTAAATTCACTTCTCAACTAATCATTTATGCTATGGGTTTTTTTGGGGGGATTTTTTTAAGTTTTCTTCCTATTTACTGCACAATTACATAACTAGGCCATAAATTGGTACATGAAACATTATTTAAATTACTTAAATTATGATGATAATTAAATCTAAACAGTTTTTGTACATTGCTCTATGTGTTAGGGATAGAATACTGGTGATTATTCGAAAAACAGTTTTTCTTATAGTTAAGGGATTAAAGTGCAATGACCACATCTATCCAAAAGGGGTCCATAGAGACTCATTCATTTTCACTTCATTTTTCTTGATGCTTCAAATTCTCCTCACAACTTGATATATATGATATATATATTTTGTGAATTGCACAAAATATTTTTTGTCAAAATTAGAGTTTGTTGTGATTGTCTGATAGATTTTGAATTATTTGTTTTTGCAAATTATTATACATACATTTGCATAAATATTACAAGTCAGCACTATGACATGACTGTAATCACACACTATTCATTTCAGAAAATTATTTATCAACAATTATTATTTTTTTTAGAACAGGAGATTTTAGAACAAAATAAATGTAATAAACCAAGTAAATAAACCAATATAATACAAAACAACAGCACTAATAAACTGTAATGAACAGGATGCATTCATGTGTGTGTTTGTGTGGCTGTGTGTGAGAGATAGAAAGCCCGTTCCACTTTGTTTATGCTCTAGGACCAAGACCTTGATTTAAATGTATTTTTTTTTATTCATGCCAGTTTTGTTTGTTTTATTTGCCAATTTCTGTAAAAATGCTCTCTGTTGCAGTCATGACATGTGTGTGTTTGTGTGTGTGTGTGTATGAAATAGAAAGTTTGTTCTACTTTCTATTTATGCTCTAGGACCAGACCTTGATTTATATGTGGAACATTTCTTATAATGGATTTACTTTTATTTTTTTAACAAACAAAATAAAAAAGTATTTTTTTTCATTTTCCCATTAATTTTTAATTGGGGTCATTTTGACATGTGCTGTGACATGTCATGTGCTGAATCTGTGAGTTACAGCATGACACCGCAGGGGCTTCTGGGTAAAGCCGCTAACTAAACGCTGTCTCTGTCTGTCAGAACCTCCACACCGTGAGCTTCCCCAGGCCCGGCTACATGGAGCTGAAGCCTGTGTTGCTCGACGTGGGCTCCGAGATCACACTCTCCTTCAGCACCAGAAGCGAGGACGGCATTGTCCTGTTCGGCCGAGGAGGAGTGACGTCCATGACACAGCTGACGCGGGGCCGGAGCTCACGCCGCTCGCGCAGACAGATCGGAGAGGTGCACACACACACCCAAACGTTCATGACTGAAGTGTGCTTAATGCCGAGAACACAGTACACTGACAGTCCCACAGGAACATGTCTCTATAAATCTATAAATCTCTTTTTTAATAGTTTCATACAGCCAGATTATTGTTTTTTCTTTCCACTTAGAGACGGGTTTATTAAAAATCGGCCACACAATTGGTCGGCAGGGAAAAACAATTCAATTAAGTCTGCTAACAGCTGCAGAGTACACATGAGAAACGTGTGGAAATGTGTGTGCAAAGTTTACTCGGTTCAACGGAGTGGAGGAGATGGAGAATTACCCTGCGCACTCGCGTTCGGCACGAGATGTTTTTAGTCTTACCAGATTTGCATAATTTCTTTAGGTAATTGTTCTTTAGGTGATCGCGCTAATAATCAAGCAGGTGCATGTCATTCCATCTGAATTTTCCACTGAATTCAATACATTGTGATAAGACAAATTCCATCAAGTTTCATCACATCAACTGCAATTAATTCTTAATTAAATTACACATACAAAAAATATTCCTATAAGTCATTGCACAATTATTTCTATAGTGCTTTATTAGCTGTGAAACTAATTCAAGCATCTTTACAGACGAAAACAGTGTCGTTATCAGTCAGTCTAATGTTGATTCATTATTAGTAATTATAATAACCTATCCAGCTCAATTCAGCTCACATTACTTTCTCATGCGATAGCATCAGTGCAGTTAAATGGAACAATAGTACTAAAGATGAATGTGCTTTTAGATGTCTGAGTCTTCGTAGTTTAACCAAATGCAGGCGATTGCAAACGCAGACTCACAGACTGAGCCTTCCTGTCTGAGCGCTTTAGGAAGGTGATTATGGGTAATGGTGGAAGTCCAGGAGCCAGTGGCCTTCAGTACGAGATCATAATGAATCCACGGGGTTACAGGGGTCTCACAGCCCATAAAGAGATTTATTATCCGGGCAGGTTTGTAATTGCCTCTGCCCTTCAGCAAACAAAAGTTGATCTTTTTCTGTTACCAGGTGGACTAAAGGCCAGGGGCACGGCGATCATTTTAATTATAATATGACTTTCTACATCTTTGTTTGCAACGTCTTCATCATCCTCTCTCCCTCTCTCTCCTCAGCTCAGGGGCAGCACATCAATTATGCGGCGGATCTGTAGTAAGCAGTCGGCACTCTCACTTTCCCCGTGATACTCTGTTCGTAAAATAGATTTACAAGCCGCCGTTTTGATGGATCGCATCCAATTTGCGATAGCCCTCCCAGGAGAGGGTGCCGGACCTGCCACCTTTTGAAAATCATTATCGCTCGTAAATTAAGTGGGTGTCATTTTGCAGGAGTGCGGCTTCGGAGAGGCCAAGGGTTTTCTCCACTGCTCCTCATTCATTCCTCCAATTTACGGCGAGTCCAGGGTCACCTGCGCTGCGTGCGGACGCCTGAACGGCTCCGAGGGTTTGGAGAGAGGAGTCTGCTCTCGCATCGCTCTCCTCAATTCCAGTGCAGCGTGGAGAGGGCGAGAGTGTGCTCTCACAGCCGTCTGTCTGATTACCGGCTCTGAAATACATTACTGACAGGCTTTCTCTGTGTGAAGTGCTTCAAAGATATTGTCAGACAGGGTGTTCAGGGTGTTCCCTTTGTAAAGGAAGCAAACATTTATAAACAAATTAGGGCCTTCAAGCGATTATATTTTTTAACATTACACGATATGCCGATTAGTTAATTCGAATTAATCACACATCAAATTTGACTGAGAAATTAGCCCTAAAAGATCCTTTAAAGTCATTATTGTGTTAAATGAGAAAAGCATTAACTACATTACAGTGAGTAGCTTAAAGTGCCCTATTATATATATATATATATATATATATATATATATATATTAGGGGTGGTTAATCTGTCTGATTTCCCGATTCTAATTCGATTACGATTATTGAAGTCCGAATTCAATTACAGTCGATTTTCGATTATTAACGTTTTTCGATTAGCGATTATTGATTTTACAACAGTAAACAAAAATACACTAGACCAACATATGATTATATTAGCAGCAGCATCATTTTGGTATTAATTGCACTTTTTATTTGTTTGATATTCAATGAAAATGTAATGATGGTTAGTGAAGACATGCAAACATGCTTGTTGTCTACTACTTAGGCAACCCATTATCTTTAAATAATTTTTTTAACAATTGTGTTGCATTATAATGCAAAGGCACCTGGTTCTATTAATTGACAGCATTAAAATGCATTTTGTGATTTCCTTCAATTGAAAATCTTTGAAGCAAGTTTGGGTGGCTTGAAGGGCACCCAATTCAGAGAATCACCCAGAAATTCAAAAGAACAGCATTTATCTGAAATAGAAAGCTTTTGTGACATTAAACAATACAGTGCAAATGTTTGGAGTCGGTTAAGAATTTTCTTACATTTTTGGGGAGAAAGAAAAAAGAAATCTATACTTTTATTTATCAAGGATAAATTAAATTAAGTTGATCAAAAGTTACAGTGAAGACATTTATAATGTTACAAATCGATTATCTGAATCTTTTGTGTGTGTGACTATAAATACTTTCCTTTAAATGTACAAAGTAATGACCCATAAAGAATTAACGTACAATATATTTTATTAGCATTCCAAAGAACCAACAGGAAAATAAACGTGTGCCTGAACTAGGAGCATAACTTGAACTTACTTGTAGTAAATTAATATTAACGACCGGTACAGCCGAGTGTTTTTCCTCTTATGGCTGAAAACGTGTCATATGGCTTGTCATATTTGTTCGTGTTTCCGTCGTTAGTTTATTATACAAAGCTTACAACTAGCGTGGCTCTTGCCCAGTTCCTTTCCCTCTTCAACTTCAGAAGCCAAAATATTTCCACACGTCAGCTTTTAACCTAACAAGGAGGGTGTTTGGACCTTGCGCGCAATCGCGTCTCTGTTATGTGCACGCGTCAGACGGTCCGGTCACTGCACTTCCGTCTTCGCGTTCCGTCAATATTACGTTTTTATAAAGATATATATATAATATAGTTTTTTTTTTGGAAAAGCGATTTTGGGATATTTGTGAATCGATTCAGGATCGTCCACGTCCGCATCGCGATGCATCGAGAATCGAGTTTTTTCCCCACCCCTAATATATATATATATATATTTTTTTTTTTGAATATTCCTAGTTTTTCCAATGTTTAATCATCAGACTCGTGCTAGGATTAAAATTGCTAAATCAATGTGAACCAACCTGATCATCTGACCAATCCGAGCAGAGTAGACCAATCACAACAGACTGGGTCATCTGACCAATCACAGTAGAGTAGACCAATCACAACAGACTGGGCCATCTGACCAACCACAGTAGAGTAGACCAATCACAACAGACTGGGTCATCTGACCAATCACAGTAGAGTAGACCAATCACAACAGACTGGATCATCTGACCAATCAGAGCAGAGCAGAGGAGACCAATCACAACAGACTGGGTCATCTGACCAATCACAGTAGAGTAGACCAATCACAACAGACTGGATCATCTGACCAATCAGAGCAGAGCAGAGCAGAGGAGACCAATCACAACAGACTGGGTCATCTGACCAATCACAGTAGAGTAGACCAATCACAACAGACTGGATCATCTGACCAATCAGAGCAGAGCAGAGCAGAGTAGACCAATCACAACAGACTGGGCCATCTGACCAACCACAGTAGAGTAGACCAATCACAACAGACTGGGTCATCTGACCAATCACAGTAGAGTAGACCAATCACAACAGACTGGATCATCTGACCAATCAGAGCAGAGCAGAGGAGACCAATCAAAACAGACTGGGCCATCTGACCAATCAGAGCAGAGTAGACCAATCACAACAGACTGGGCTATCTGACCAATCAGAGCAGAGTAGACCAATCACAACAGACTGGGTCTTCTGACCAATCAGAGCAGAGTAGACCAATCACAACAGACTGGATCATCAGACCAATCAGAGCAGAGTAGACCAATCACAACAGACTGGGTCTTCTGACCAATTAGAGCAGAGTAGACCAATCACAGCAGACTGGGCCATCTGGCCAATCAGAGCAGAGTAGACCAATCACAACAGACTGGATCATCAGACCAATCAGAGCAGAGTAGACCAATCACAACAGACTGGACCATCTGACCAATCAGAGCAGAGTAGACCAATCACAACAGACTGGATCATCAGACCAATCAGAGCAGAGTAGACCAATCACAACAGACTGGGCCATCTGACCAATCAGAGCAGAGTAGACCAATCACAACAGACTGGATCATCAGACCAATCAGAGCAGAGTAGACCAATCACAATAGACTGGGTCTTCTGACCAATCAGAGCAGAGTAGACCAATCACAGCAGACTGGGCCATCTGACCAATCAGAGCAGAGTAGACCAATCACAACAGATTGGGTCATCTGACCAATCAGAGCAGAGTAGACCAATCACAACAGACTGGGCCATCTGACCAATCAGAGCAGAGTAGACCAATCACAACAGACTGGATCATCAGACCAATCAGAGCAGAGTAGACCAATCAAAACAGACTGGATCATCTGACCAATCAGAGAAGAGAAGACCAATTTAACTTCAGATAAAGATTAACTAATGAGATTTTGTCCTTTGAAATTATGTGAATTGTAATAGTGATTTCCACTGATCTTTCTAATGAGAGATATTTCTTGTAATCCCTCACTAGTACTCAAAAAGAGTGAAAGCACAGCCCAGAAACCAGGAACATGAGATTGATTTCTCCTGTCCGTCTGTGTGTGTCTGTAGCCGTTCCTGTCTGTGACGCTGAATAAAGGCGCGCTGGAGGTGGTGGTGTTCACAGGCAGCAGGGGTTTACGCAAAACTGTCCGGAAACCCGAGCGGGGGATCCTGCACGATGGGAGAGAGCATTCCCTGCGCATCCTGAGACTCCCGGGAGCGTAAGCCACCCTCTGATTCTCTGTGCTCCTGTTTCTCAGGCGTCTCTAGAGCTGATGGAGCTTGTGTGTGTGTGTGCAGATCTTTCTCTGTGCAGGTGGACGAGGAGCCGCTCATGCAGCAGACGTCACCCGCGATCAACCGCTCAGCATCCATCGGCTCTTCGTCGGGGCATCCCGCTCGAGATAGAGACAGGCGTACAGCGGCCCAACGTGCCGTTCGAGGGCTGCATCTGGAACCTTCTCATCAACACGGTGTACGTACAACCTCCGGCACAACTGCACAAGGAGAACTCCGGTGCAAAATCAACCTTTGGTCTAAAAAAAACATTGGTACCCAGTCGACCGTTCTCTCAGATTTGTTGTCATCATAATCAAATGTAAAGAGTTTTATCTCTAAAAACTTTTTAGCGTATAATGCTAGTACTGGGGGCATTTACTAAGTAAAAAGAAATCGCTATGGTAAATATGGTAAAGTTGCGGTTTGAAAGTGTGTACGTCATAATTGAACATGTTTTTGCTGTTCTAGTTGCATTTACAGGCTTTAACCAGCAGATGTCGTCAGCATGATGTGTTTAGAATGAAGCTAGCGTAATCCATCTAACAATCTCAGATATATGCTGTGTTCAAGTGCTATGGAAAATAGGATATTTTCCACTTGTGAACTGGTATTTACCAGTGTGTTGCGTTCAAGTGCTTTTGTTGTCGTAATGTGGTAAAAGATGGAGATCCAGACCTGTTATTTAGCTAAAACTATTTTAGATTGCTTAAGTCATCTGCAACAGCAAGAAAATGATTTATCAAAACTCAAAAGGTAAATAATATGCTATATAATAATTTCTAGATCATGAATAGTATATATTTTTACCATTCACGACTCTCACGGTGCTCTCCGCCATTTTGAAAAGATCAAAGGTTATTCTCATCTCGGCAACTCGTCCATCAAAATATTCTACGAGTTGCCCAGTGGAAAATACCACATGAGGGGGTGTTCATGTGCATTTTCCACGTCGGTTTTTGGTATTTACCATAATTACCATAGCACATGAATGCAGCAATAGTCAATATAGTGGTGTAAAAGTGGACATCTGCGATTAACTTCTCCACAATGTCGTCTACCATTTTAAATGTGCGAGCCCTTGAATTGGAGTGGATTCTGATTGGCTGTCAGTCGTTCTGAAAATGATTGATTCCAATGATAACGTTTCTCTATATCGTTATCATTACAGCTGTGGTGTGAACTCTGTTTTTCTTTAATATCGAGATCTATTTTTAGCACTTTATCGTTATCGTCCTTGGTGAGAACCGACCTTTACAAATTGGAGTTATATGGTTTAAAGGGTTAGTTCATCCAAAAATAAAATTACTGTCATTAATGTCTCTCCCTCATGTCGTTTCCAAACCCGTAAGACCTTCGTTCATCTTCAAACAGAAATGAAGATATTTTTGATGAAATCTGAGAGCTTTCTGAACCAGCCATAGACTGCAATGTCACTGCAACTTGCAAGACCCAGAAAGGTAGTAAAGACACCGTTAAAATGCTCCAGTGGTTCAACATTAATGTGATGAATATGAATGTTATGAATACAAATTACGGCTTTATTCAACAATCTCTTCTCTTCCACATCATTCTCCAACTCTGTTGACATAGTGTAAATTGATGTATTATTGGCCGGCTCCTGCATCAGCATTACAATGCCCTGTCGTGGTGATCACATGACCAGCATCGGCCAATAATGAGCCGCCGCTCTGACGCAGAACCTGGAAGCGCTGCATCAGCAGTGTTGGAGAATGACATGGAAGAGAAGAGATTGGTGAATGCAGTTGTTATTTGGAGGGTTTGAGTACAAAATGTCTTCCATAACATTCATATTCATAACATTAACGTTGAACCACTGGAGTCACATGGGCTATTTTAACAGTGTCTTCCTACCTTCTTGGCCTTGAAACTTGCAGTGACGTTGCAGTCTATGGCTGGTTCAGAAAGCTCTCAGATTCTATCAAAATATCCTTATTTGTGTTCTGAAGATACACAAAGGTCTTTCGGGTTTGGAACGACATGAGGGTGAGAAATGTTTTTTGTTTTTTGGTGAACTGACCCTTCACTGCAAATTCATGCATTAGTTTGGCGCTCCTCTTGGTTGGTAACTCTCGTTTTGTTCACTCTTAGCACTAGCAGATTTCTCCGAACAGCGATGTTAGCGAGTGTGTTATACAGATAGTAGCATGGCAAAGACATTAGCGAGGTCACCTTTAGCATCTGGAGATAAATGTGGCAGATAACCTCCAGAGCTCATTCACTGCTGTGTGTCATGGCTGGATCGCGCTGTAGTGAGAAACCCAGCGAGCCGCTGTAAACACTGACCCATTTTTCCCAGCCTCCCGTGGCTGTAGATTAAAGGTCTTGTTTGCAGTTTCTGAGGTGCAGTCATAAGCTAAACGCTGTATGACTTTAACAATCACAGTTTTTCTTGCTCTAATGAGGAGTATGAATCTCTGCCAGTGGTCTTTTCCACTCGAGCGAACCCCATTGCCCTCTACCGCACTCATTTAAATGAGTCTGTCCTTGCTCATAACTGTGTTCATTATTCACCTGATTGGAGTCAGGTTGTGTCATCATTCCCTCAAGTGAGCTGTGTGTTGTGTGTGTCAATGAAACAGCCCGGTGGATTTCTCCCAGCCCGTGGCCTTTGAGAACGCAGAGATTGGTCAGTGCCCTGACCTGGCCCCGCCCCCAGCCCCGCCCGAGATCCCTGAGGAAGAGGAGGAAGAGGAAGAAGAGGAAGAGGCTCCGGCCAAACCAGCGCTCACACCCACAGAAGCGGCCCGGCCTCGACCACCAGCCTCCACTGTACGTACT
The DNA here is from genome assembly GCA_030378365.1 of Hybognathus amarus. Taxonomy (NCBI): domain Eukaryota; kingdom Metazoa; phylum Chordata; class Actinopteri; order Cypriniformes; family Leuciscidae; genus Hybognathus; species Hybognathus amarus. Next base: position 612,130 of record JAQIUQ010004891.1, read on the forward strand.
GACAAAGGCATTGTGGGTAGAGAGTCCTATGTGATTCCTGTAATTAAAGTTCACACACTTACACTGCTCTATGCTGAAGTCTATGCATATATAGATGGGCAAGTCCAGAGTTGAATGTGTAGTGAATGTTTGCACATGCATTTTCCCCCAGAGCCGTTTATCATTTGTGTTTCCATGGATAAACTAAGAGCTGAAGTCATTATCACTGTCCTTATAAGGGCAAACTCTGACTCACATGTAGAGCTGCATGATTTGTGGGATTTTCTCGCACGCTCTAGGATTGTTGGATGATGATATGTGTGATGATATTCTCTTTCTCATTCTCTTCCAATGCTTTAATGACAGGCATGAGTGATGTTTGTAAAAGCTGAGCTGTTTTATCTCTCTCTGCTGCTCACAGGCCACGCCCCTCACCCAGGCCACACCCCTCCCAGACACGCCCATCAAAGAGCCCGCGGTACTAACCTACTCATACACACACTATACTCAGAGGCACTTCTGAAACACACATCTTTCAGGCATTTGAGCTTTCATCTGCTTCACGATGCTTGTGCTGTTTCTGCAGCTTAGCTTTTGGAGGAACTCTTGATTTCTGAGTCCCAGTGTTGTTCAACAAGCCCTTTTATCTCACAAGACAGCTCAATATCTCACCAGTGAGGACACACACCTCCATCAGTTGTGCTCTGGCTCCATCTACTGACTCCACAGCAGCATCTGTCAAACCCATGCTTTAGGATTAGTTGTTGTACAGTGTTTTTGGGAACTCTTTATTTTACAGTGATTGTCACACACGTTACATGTAGTCAATGTAATAACTATAAATGATGCATAATTACATGCAACTAACCCTAAACCAAACACTATCGTATTGTTAATAGTACTAAAATAACACTGACACCTTAAAATAAAGGGTAACCGTGTTGCCATCTTGGTGGTTCAGAACGTTTTGGAATGTTTGATTGACATGTGCTCATGTCCAATCACAGGTGTCGTGTGCAGCAGAGGCGGAGCCTGTTCGTCCTGGAACTGGCCAAACAGTTTGGTCTGTCCAGAAACAGTCACATGGCCTTTGAGTTTGACGACAGAAAGGTGAAGAACAGGTGAGTGTGAGCTCTCCTCCTCCTCATCATCATCTTCATCCTCCTCCTCATGTGTGTGTGTGTGTCAGGCTGTTGATGGAGTTCGAGGTGCGCACCGAGGCGGACTCTGGTCTGGTGTTCTACATGGCCAGGATAAACCACGCTGACTTCGCCACCGTCCAGCTGAAGGAGGGCATGGCTCACCTGAGCTTCGACCTGGGCAGCGGAAACACCTCCGTCAGCGTGCCACGCATCATCAACGACGGCCAGTGGCACAAGGTCAGGGATTTTGACCTTTGACCCCTGATGCATAACACTGATGCATGTATTTTTTATCAAATAAATGCAGCCTTGGTGAGCAGAAGACTGTTCAGAAACATAAAAACATCTCATGACCCCAAACATTTGAACGTGTGTGTGTACCAGAAGCAGGGGTTGATTTCTTGCCTCTCTGCGGTGTAGATCCGTGTGACGAGAGAAAAGCAGAGAGGGATCCTCACGATCGACGGCCTCTACTCCAAACACACCACCAGCCCCAAGAAAGCCGATATTCTGGATGTGGTGGGAATGTTGTATGTGGGCGGCTTACCACTCAACTACACCACCAAACGCATCGGGCCTGTGAGTGTGACGCGTCAAAAACACATTCATTAGAGTCGAGACACCTTTTGTGACCACAGAAGGCTACATGACCCTGCTTACGACATTGTAACACACACTTGTGAACGATGTGTGTGTGGTTGGCACCATGTGACGCCACCTGTGCTTCTGCAGGTGCTGTACAGTATCGACGCTTGCATCAGGAACTTCAGGATGATGGGTCAGGCCTTGGACATGGAGACGCCCACATCCAGCTACCGCGTGGGATCCTGTTTCGCAAACCCAGAGAAAGGAACTTATTTTGATGGCACAGGTTACGCCAAAGCTGGTGAGGCTCAATATTTCACTCCACTACGGCCAGTCATTTAAAAAAACGTACTGGAGCACACGTGGAAGTGTGCGTGGGATTGGATTTTAACAACTCCGATTCCTATTCGGTTCTGATTCATCGATTCCTAATTTCAATTCCAATAAGACAAAAAAAAAATTACATATCATTCACATTTAGTCTTAGTGTAAAAATATTTAATTATAGATGAATATCATGAACATAAATCAAAAGAACACTTTCAAAAATACCATAGAAAAATTTAAACTAGCTAAAGTAATAAAGATTTCAAGCATTAAAGACAATAAACACTCAAGAATGGAAAAAAGAACAAATAAAAATTTGCATTCGCAACAAATAGATACAGCTGTACAAAGATACGATTAAATAATCCGTTTTTTCAGATGTTCAGGTATTTAGATATTTATAAATAAAATATACATTACATTGTTTGATTAGTGTTATTATAGAGATGGCAGCATGGATATTAGGCTGCTGTCACTTTAAGGGTTGCACTGATCCAATATACTGTTACACGTGTGTGTGTGTGTGTGTGCAGCACTGAAAACAGTGTGCGAGTCATCTCACGCTTGAATAGCTTAAAATCACACTGAAATGCTCTCAAAGGAATCGATAAGAGGAATCATAATTAAAATTGTATGACAAGTATCTGATTCCTGACCTCAAGTGTTTGGATTTTGGATTGCCAACAATAAGAGTGATGTGTGTGCGTACAGTGAGCGCGTCTTGAGTGGGTAACGATGTGTCCGTGGATCTGGAGTTCAGGACGGCGCAGGGCACCGGCGTCCTGTTGGGCGTCAGCAGCCAGAAGATGGACGGACTGGGCATTGAGCTCGTCAATGGAAAGGTCATCTAGATTGTCCTTTTGTGTTCAGTTGTTTATTTCTGAGCAGTTTGTTAATGCGAGTGTCTGTGTAGCTGTTCTTCCACGCTGATAACGGAGAGGCCGCTTCACCGCCGTGCACGAGCCGGGGCAGGAGGCGGGGCTCTGTGACGGACAGTGGCACAGTGTCTCCGCCCACAAGCTGAAGCACCGGCTGGAGCTCTTGGTGGACGGCAGGCGGTCTGAGGCGGCGAGTCCAGACGTGCGCTCCGCCTCTGCTGACACCAATGACCCTGTGTATGTGGGCGGATACCCCGGTACGTCAACTCTGTCGCCACGGTGACATAGTCTAGAATGTTTAGAATGTGAATTTTGGAGCTGGTTACAAGTTATGTGAGCAATAGAGAGCCTAAGACCCTCCCCTTCCGGTCGACCACCATGGGACCTAATTTCGGAAAAATATTGTATGGTAGTCAATGGCGAGAGACAAAAAATATTTTGATCTGGTTTAAACTGTGCCCTGAATTACACATATGATGTTCATTTAAAAGATACATTTTAAAGTCAAGAAAGTCGCAGTTTGATGTAAAACTGTTGAGGTATAAGACTGAAAATATGTAATTACAAAGACTACAAACCCCAAAGGCGCACATTTTCTCTCAATGAATGAAGCTAACTTTACAGAAGCTAACTTTACCGACACTAATTTTACAGAAGCTAACTTTACAGAAGCTCACTTTAGTGAAGCTAACTCTACTGAAGTTAACTTTACTGAAGCTAACTTTACAGAAGCTAACTTTACTGAAGCTAACTCTACTGAAGTTAACTTTACTGAAGCTAACTTTGCTGAAGCTAACTTTACAGAAGTTGACTTTACTGAAGCTGACTTTGCCGAAGCTAACTTTACAGAAGCTAACTTTACTGAAGCAAACTTTACAGAAGCTAACTTTACAGAAGTTGACTTTACAGAAGCTAACTTTACTGAAGCTAACTTTACTGAAGCTAACTCTACTGAAGCGCACATTACAGAAGCTGACTTTACTGAAGCTCACATTACAGAAGCTCACTTTACTGAAGCTGAAGCTAACTCTACTGAAGCGCACATTACAGAAGCTGACTTTACTGAAGCTCACATTACAGAAGCTAACTTTACCGAAGCTCACATTACAGAAGCTAACTTTACAGAAGCTGACTTTACCGAAGCTGACTTTACAGAAGCTGACTTTACTGAAGCTGACTTTACTGAAGCTGACTTTACTGAAGCTGACTTTACTGAAGCTGACTTTACTGAAGCTGACTTTACTGAAGCTCACTTTACAGAAGCTAACTTTACTGAAGCAAACTTTACAGAAGCTAACTTTACAGAAGTTGACTTTACTGAAGCTGACTTTACCGAAGCTAACTTTACAGAAGCTAACTTTACTGAAGCTAACTTTACTGAAGCTAACTTTACTGAAGCTAACTCTACTGAAGCGCACATTACAGAAGCTGACTTTACTGAAGCTCACATTACAGAAGCTAACTTTACCGAAGCTCACATTACAGAAGCTAACTTTACAGAAGCTGACTTTACCGAAGCTGACTTTACAGAAGCTGACTTTACTGAAGCTGACTTTACTGAAGCTCACTTTACTGAAGCTAACTTTACAGAAGCTAACTTTACAGAAGCTGACTTTACTGAAGCTGACTTTACTGAAGCTCACATTACAGAAGCTAACTTTACCGAAGCTCACATTACAGAAGCTAACTTTACAGAAGCTGACTTTACCGAAGCTGACTTTACAGAAGCTGACTTTACTGAAGCTGACTTTACTGAAGCTCACTTTACTGAAGCTAACTTTACAGAAGCTGACTTTACCGAAGCTTACTTTACAGAAGCTCACTTTACTGAAGCTGACTTTAAAGAAGCTCACTTTACCGAAGCTAACTTTACAGAATCAAACTTTACTGAAGTTAACTTTACTGAAGCTAACTTTACTGAAACTAACTTCTACTGAAGCTAACTTCTACTGAAGCTAACTTTACTGAAGCTAACTTTACTGAAGCTAACTTTACTGAAGCTAGCTTTACTGAAGCTAACTTTGCTGAAGCTAACTTTACTGAAGTTAACTTTACTTAAGATAACGTCTGTCATTGTTTCTATAGTCTTGCATTATAATCGTAACATTATGCCGTCACACGAGCAGCGGATCTCACTTGTTGTTTCGCTTCCGAGGAGATGTAGTTCACTGAGTGATTTTCACATCAAACTAAATATTTTATGACAAACTGCGACTTATCTTTTAAATTGACAAACATCATGTGTGTAACTCAGGGCACAGTTCAGACGGAATAAAAGATAAATTGTCTCCCACCATTGACCACCATAGGTATTTTTTCCGAAATAAGATCTCATGAGCCGGAAGCGAGGGGTGGGGCTTAGGCTCTCTATAAGGTACAGGAGGCTGTGCTGTATCGTGAACAAGTCACGGCTGAAGAGCGTTGGTATTATCACTCAGGGTTGGGAACCGAGAACCGGTTCTTATCCAGAACCGGTAGTGTTTATGAAAAATAACCAGAACCGTGCAAAATTCCTAAGTTTCGATTCCAAAAACGGTTCTGGTGCGATATGGGCGAAGTGCTGGGAGTAACGTCAGATTATCATTAGCGTCTTCTAGAAGTTAGCTGGAAAATCCCAAATACAGAAGTTTTAAAACTAGGAACAGACAAGTTTCAGTTTGTATACATTTAACTAGTGTTTAAATCATCTTAGCAGACAGAAACGTTCACATTATTGAATAAATGAGTGAGCTGGTGTGTGTGTTTGTTGCAGAGGGACTGAAGCAGTTTGGACTCACTGTAAACACACCGTTTAAAGGCTGCATGAGGAGTGTGAAGATCACCAAAGCTGGGAAGACTCTGGAGGTTCAGATGAACAAAGTCCTGGAGCTCAGAGGAGTCCAACCGCTCACCTGCCCTGCTAGTTAAACACACACACACACACCTCTAACCAAACACAGTCTTGTCTGATGCATTTGGGTGAATAGCCAAATAACACAAGGAATATTCTAGAAAACCAGTTCAAACCCGTCTGATGTCATTGGGGAACAATTTATAAAGCATTTTACTTGATAGTAAGGTCCCATTAGTTAACTTAAGTTCATGCATTTACATGACCTAACAACGAGCAATACATTTGTATTACACCATGTATTAATCTTTGTTCATGTTAGTTAATAAAAATAAAATTATTCAGTGTTAGTTCATTTTAGCTCAAGTCCATTAAAAAAACATTAATAGATGCAGCTATTTAATAACAAAATTAATGAGTTGAAATGAATTCTAACAAAGGGAACCTCATTGTTAAGAGTTACCAACTTTTATGCTGTAGTTTGTAATAAAACTATCCTTGTGTATGTGCGTTAAAGACCCGAAACCAAAACAGTGATGTGAAAAACCTGTGGTAAAACATCAAGAAGCCTTCGCAAAGCTTTTGAAGAGCGAGTGACTTGAGGAATCAGGACACAATCATAGTTCAGTAACTTAATCATCTACACTCCTACACTGAAGCGTATGAACAAAACACTCAACAACCTTCATAAACTTGTAACTAGTTACATTGACACAACATTTTACTGATTTGAAACCTGTTCACAATGAGTTCTGCTCTGAAATATCAAAATGACCCGGACAGAAACATAGTGATCTGGGCCGACACTAGGGTGCTGTCTGGGGAAAAGTCAGACATAAGAAAGTTGGCCAGATCAAACTGAACATCAGATTTCAGTGTGACCTCGGTGTGAATGTAGCCCAAAATATCAAACTGCACTTGAGGAATCGCCAATGGACAGATGAACCACACACTCATGGGAAGGGATGGCATTCAGCTCAGACATTCTTCTCTGTGAGGTTTCTGAGTGTGTGTGTGTTTTTGCATGGAGTGATCACATGTACTGTGTAATGATCAGTATTTCAAAATAAAGAAATATCCCCTCTGACTGCACTGCTGTGTGTGTGTTTCCATCCATTGTGTCGAAATCATTATATTGAGCAATAGATGTTTTTCATTTTTGCCTGACCGAGAACCTTGACTGCAGAAGAGACGTCAGGAACGTGCTGGCAAACAAAAGTGATCCAGCCTGACCAGTCTCTCCCCTTTTTTAAATGAAGCCAGACGTGGGTTTATTAGATCTCTTGGACATCTTCACTCAGACTCGGTTTGCACTATTCCTCCCTGGGATCTGAAAAGGCCAAATGTTTTAATAACCCTGAAAAAACACACCCTCATGAATATCGGCAGAAATTTTGATAGATGCGTTTTTTCTCTCCATAGACTCCATATCCAAAGCAGATGAGTGTGTATCGGCAGCAGCAATGACTGGAGGTCAGTGTCACGGCTTGCTAATCCCAGGACCAGGTATCAAAAATACAGAAAATATTGGACAATAATGAAATTTATTAATCTTCACTAACTTAAAATCCTGCCTTCAGGCAATTTAATCTGTAAAGATTGATCATCACATAATTATAGGGATATTTTCTGTATCTTTTACGCAAGAATAACATATTTTGGAAACACTACATGAAGGTGCATAAGACTGACATGACACATGACATGAATTTGAAGGAGGGTTTTATGCATGTTTATGACAACTGTCATTAAGTGTCATTCACTCCGTTATGACATTTATAATGCAAATATGACATTGTTTGAGATGTCTTTATGACACCTTGACATAAACCAATACATCATAACCTGTCAGTGTCTTTGTCATGACAACTTGACATTACTAAGACAACACAACCTGTCATAAACATGACATAGCAGATTAATGATCAAACTTAAGAAATCACCTAGCTCTATGGGTTAACATTACATTAAACTGCCATGTGGTTGGTTTCGACATTGGCTGTCATGAGGCCATTATAACTGTGTCAGGAATATTTTTCATTAAAATATTGTCATTAAAATGTTATAATGGCTTCATGACAGCCAATGTCAAAACCATCCAGCTGACAGTTTAATGTAATGTTAACCTGTGAAGATAGCCTTGCCGCTGACATGACGTTAAATATAAATACATAAACAGTTTTTCAGGTGACTGTATGGGGTACGTCCATGATATATCACACGGTGTTCCACAAGGGTTGGTTCTCGGTCTGCTTTAGTTCTCCTGCAACATAAAATGGATGATACAGCAGCACAGTCTGATGAACCTAAAGATACTGACAAAAACATCTGTCCATCATTTTACTCTGGATAATAGAGGAATTCATAAACTGAGGATTAGAATGTGCCCATAGACGTTCAAACATGGCAAGTACTCAGTATATGCAGCACATAGGGGCACGGTTGTGGCTAAATGATTATTTGAAAATCTCCTTTAATAAAACTATAAATAACCAAAAACTATTTGTTAAAAAATTCAGAAAGAAAAGTTTTTATTTAACTTTTGTTTGGCATTTCAAATGATTCTTTTATTAAAGGGTTAGTTCACCCAAAAATGAAAATTAAGTCATTAATTACGCACCCCCATGCTGTACCAACCTCGTAAGACCTTCGTTCATCTCCGGAACACAAATGAAGTAGTTACTCACAGTAGTACATCCAGAGCAGGCTTTGGTGATGGAACAAGAAGTGGAAGCACTCTTAGCAAAAGAAGCTATACAACTGGTTCCTCCGGGCCAACACAGACTCAGGGTTTTACAGCCGGTATTTCTAAAACAGAATGGGGGGTTGCATCCCATATTAGATCTCTGCCTTCCGAATCGTTCGGTCAAGAAACTCAAGTTCAAGATGCTAACGTTGAAGCAGATCGTGACTTAAATTAGATCTAAGGACTGGTTTGTCACGATAGATCTGAAAGATGCATACTTCCATGTTTCCATCCTTCCACAACAGAGAAAGTTCCTTAGGTTCACTTTCGGGAGCAGAAGAATACCAGTGTCGGGTTCTTATCAGGGCTCCTGACTAACTTTTCTACTGGTTGCACTGGTGCTACCAACTTTTTCAGTTGGTTCGCACAAGCATATGATTTGGTCGCACCTTTTTTTTTTTTTTTTTTGCTACATGCCATGGGATTAATCAATGCATGCTGATGAATAGTGGTTTTAATGGACCAAAGCTAGCAAAGGCTTTTTGGGTTGCAGCATAAACACCTGTAATATATTAAAGGTGGGGTTTACTGCTTTTTTTTTTTGCATGATTGTGTTTATAGGGTGCAATATAGCATGTATCCGTGGTTTTCTTTTTTTAAAAGTGTTATTTTTCATAAATTTCACCTTTATTGTCAGCCGCGCTCTCCTCTGTCCCCTGAACGAGCGGTTCACTTCCTGATTCTATGAAAACACTCCCTCAGAATGACGTTGTGGGCTCAGATTGGTTTGTTTGGGCCGGTGTGTTGTGATTGGCTAAACTGTCGCTCACGTTGTCTGGAAGGTTAACGCCCATTAGCTTTACGGGAGACGCGAGCTCCGGTCCAGAAGTAAATATATGTCGAGACTGCAGTATCAGTTTGAGGCAGAATCAGACAGAGAAAGCCGCGATGAAGAGAGTCAAACAGAACCTCACCACACACGGCTCTTAATAAAGGTTTCTGAATGACAATTTGCTATATTTTTTAACTTTATGCACGTTTGTTTGTTACATAATAGCATCTGACTGGCAACAATAGCAACTGGCTGGCTACTAATGTTATACTCAAACAGCGTTGGCATGTTTACGTTCTTGATCAAATCGAAAATAACGTCATAAAACATATTTAACATGAAAAATACGTTTACAACATTAGTACTTATACAAAATTCAGGTCCATAATGTTTGTACACGTTTGTCGTTGACACAAAATAGCATAACTGCTAGCCCATAAAGCCTATAAAGCCAGCGCTGGCATTTTAAAAATAATAAAACACAAGGCTACGTCTGGAATTATACATGCAAATACATTTAAAATGATTAAGTCTTAGCCTACTTACAGATTGTGTCCGGTTGTGTCTGCCTCTTGTTTTAAAGTTGGATCTGCTTCATGTTTAGTAACAGTTTCTTGTTGAATTTTGAACTCGTGGAGATTCTGGAAGCTGTCTCCCGTAAAATGCGCAGCACAGAGAGCTAGATTACGATCGTCACTTTCAGGAACATAATCAAACATAAATTGTATCCATTGTTGTTGAAGTACAGCGTCCGTGGGATGTTCGAACACAGAAGACCTGACATCTGCGTAAACAACAACACACTCGACGAGGAGCTGCTGAAATATGATCATGGCCTTTCCTGCATATTCCGGAGGGAGTGGTTGATGCAAATGTGTGGGTTAGTGACATACCATAACCCAGCTGTAGTCCAAATCGAGTCGTTTTTGTAGGCAATTATACTTCCTGATTTTTAAAAGACAATATCTCTGCTTACACTAAACTTTCAGCGCTGCAACTTTGCAGATACTGTTCATGCACCAACAGCAACATTACACACTATTTAAAATAAAAAAGTGAAATCGCAGTAAACCCGCCCTTTAATTATCATTGCCAAATTTCAGGATTTTCATGGATTTTGGACAGTAATTTTAATATGTAATTTTAAGCATTTTATAGTTCAATTGTATGCAATCTATTTACATTTGAATCACATTCTATCTATCTGTTTATCTATCTATCTGTCTGTCCGTCTGTCTTTTATCATTTTTCTATCAGCATCATCTTTCTAGCTTTTTAAAATCATTAAACATTCAAATGTATTCATTACATTTTAATAGATTAGAGTATTATAATAAGCTAATACAGATTTTTCCTTGTCAAAGTTTATAGTTGTAATAAAATCAGAAATCTCACACGATCCTGACCTTCTGCATTTTATAATAATTTCCTTTCCTCAGTTGAGCGATTACTCTCATCTAATCGCTGAAAAGACGTAGTAAGAAGGGGCTTAATTCGTATTTGCGTGTTCCACCATCAGTGTGCAATGCGCGTGACGTCTACGTTCGTCAAATAAATAAACTGCACGTGTGTTGCGGAAGAACACTGTTGCCGGAGCTACTTCTCTCCATTAATGTCTATGGCGAGTCACGCAGGCACTTGGCAACTCCGCATCCAAGTCAGCCTCGGGATAAAATAGTCTGAATATAAACACTTATTATAGGTGTATTGTAGTGATTCAGGATAAGTCAAAAACACGGTTTGGAAAATGGATTCATGATGTAGCCTACTCGTTCATTTTGAACATAATGTAGCGACTGTCAATGGTTGTGTGGCTGTCAATCAGCTATGTGGAACCCCAGGGCGCGCACTGTTGGCAGCCTGGGAAGAGGGGGGCGGGTTGAGGATCGAAGTTCGTCTGTTGTTTTTGGTTGCTCTATTCTGAAGCTGTGTTTCTGAATGCCTGCACGTGCTCTGGCGAATAAACAAGTTAACTGAACTCTGGCCTGGTGTAAGATGCTACAATAAGTTACGGACTGCAGCAGCTGATACAACAGCGTTTTGTTGCGCGAGCGTCCACTCGCACATATGTGACCACATAAAATTTTAACTCGCACATTCTCAAAAAATTGTCGCATATGCGACTAATTTAGTCGCAGTCTGGAACCCTGCTTCTGTTAAGTCGAGCTCTATCACACTGCACGTTCAATGAATGCATAGATGCAGCTCTGGCGCCACTCAGGCTGACATCATGACCTTTGCGTAAACATACACGCCACTTTCGAGTCAAGTGGCGTGTTATCTCTACGCATTTTGTGCTATTCGCGTGTATCCGCGTGTATGCGTGTATGTCTACACCATTAACGTTCGCGTCATTCCGCATGTCTGTTCATGGCGTCAAATGTCCGAAGCGAAACGAAGCAAAATGTACATCTACATCTGGGGAGCTATCTTTTTCTTTCCTAGGATGGTAAGGGAACAGTCATAAATGCTATTACCCCCAGTGACGTGTAGGTTTAGGGACGGGTTTGAGGTAAGTCATATATTTATATATACAGTAATAAGCGTTAAGTCAACAGCATTCATAAACACACTGAAAAGCGATAATGCGTGTTGATAGCACGCGCCGTGTCATAAACACGCTACTTCATGAAATCAGTCTGACTACATAGACAACTGGCTTATCCTAGCAAAGTCAGAACAGTTGGCGGTTTGGCATTGAGCATTCTTACTCATATGAAAAAGGTGGGTTTGAGAATGAATGCCAAGAAAGTGTGATTTCTCCAGCACAGGGGTAGTGCTTGGCGGTTTATACAAAAATTTATATCACGTTTTTTTCAAAATCATAACGGTTTTTCGGTTTATGACGTTTTTTTTTTTTGTTCATGCATAGTCAGGTGTTCAATGCATTTTCTACTGGTTAAGAGAGGAATTACTGCAATAGATTGACTTAGGATGGTCTATTTTACTGTCATTGGTGAATATTGTAGAATAATTCCACACTAGTAATACAGGTTTGCATGGCCTCAGAAAATTATGCTGTTGTTTACAAATAAGAGCCATTCATGATTCTAATGAAGTGAGGAATCAAAATGACAAAAGACAACTGCAGTCAAAATACAGAACTTTTATTTTAAACAACACAATTAGAACAACTTGGAATACTTTTGCTAGTTCGAGTACAAGATCCAGGAACATTACGTGCATTCAAGTAAATATAAAAGGAAATCTTGTCTTGCATTGCTTTTGAGGTTATTAAACAATTAAAACAAAATTATGCAACTTGCATTAGTTATTCCTTTCAAAAGTATTGCTTCGAAACCAGAAACAAACATAAAATAAATATAAAGTGCTAACTTACTTGGCACACAGGATTATCCTGTATAATGGGAAACAATATTTGGTCTCTGACTTTCTTTTAGCTTTCCCCGTGTTACATGCTCACTGTGAGGCGGTGAATCCGGCGGCTGACTTTAATTTAATACATTCTTGATATTCCAAGACATGTTTGCGGCTAAGGCGCTGGATCAAATTGCTTGTGTTGCCGCCTTTGGCACGAATATTATCCCGACAGCACTTACATAAAATGGTTGTTTGGTTGACGTAGATTTTTGGAAAACAAAAAACCTCCAAACAACAGACCCGGCTCCTCTTTTGGCACAAGTTCTTCTTTGGTGTCATCACTATCATGTTGTACTAATTCTTCAGCATCCATCGTCCATGTTAACGTAACAGAGCGCTGCTGTTTGTTTAGCATCGTCAGTGCTCAGTAGTGCAACGTGTGAAGGGTCCGTCTGAAACAGTGTGCGCGCACTCTATGGTCGCGCAGCATAACGGTTGTTCCGAACGTTGTGTAATTAAATACACGGTATGGCGGCTTTATTCAAAATCAAAATTGATACGAAAATATGAGACCGGTCTTCGGTTTGAACCGATTTACCGCCAGGCACTACACAGGGGACCACGTTTTTTGGTGTTATATGGGATTCAGTGACAATGAGGGCTGTGCTTTCGCCTGCTCATGTCGCCATGATCCTCTCAGTAGCAAAAGAGATAAATCTAGGCCTGTCACTCACTGTAGAACAGTTTCACAGAGACTGTTGGGCCTGATGCCAGCCGCTGTCCAACATTATACCGTTTTGGCCTGCTGTACATGAGGGCCCTGCAATGGTGCTTCAAGACCAAGGGGTTTTCCCCACTACTTACCCAGCTCTGGGTCTCTGGAGGCAGTCATCATCTTTTGTGGCACATCAACTACCTGGAAATGATGGCTGTCTTCACAACGTTGAAGCATTTGTTCCCAGACCTGAGGCCATCATATGCTTGTTCTCACAGACAACACATTGTTGGTCTCTTGTGAAAAGCATCAGGAGGTCTATGTCCATCAAGGGTACAAAAACTTAGGGGCAGACATCCTGTTGAGGCAGGGGCTGAGGCTGGGGAATGGAAACTTCACCTGGAGGTGCTGAATCATATATGGGAGGTATTTTCGGCCAAGCAGAAGTGGATCTTTTTGGTCTCAGGATAAACGCACTGTCCACTTTGGTTCTCCCTCATGCACCAGCTCCCTTGGGGCTGGACATTGTGGTACAGACATGGCCGTGGCTCAACTGTACTTTTTTCCCTGATCACTCCTGATCCCAGTAGGTCTGGAGGACGTCTGCTGGGACAGAATAAATCTGACTACTAGTAGAACCATACTGGCCAAGCTGACTGGTTCTTGGACCCTGGTGTCCCTCCTTACCGGCTTTCCCTCTGAGATTCCAACCAGGAGGACTTTCATTCTCCAGTGAGAGGGGTGACCCTTCACCCCAGCCCAGAGATGTGGAACCAGTGGGTTTGGCCTCGGAGGGCCCCAATTCATAAACTTTGGTCTCTCAACTGAGGCAGTGGAGACCATACTTCCCTCCAGAGCTACCTCTACCAGTAAACTGTATGTATTGAAGTGATGGGTTTTCACTTCACAGTGCTGATCTTGACAGTGGGGTCCAGTTAACTGCCCAATTACTGTACTGGAGTTACTGTATGTTTGTTTTTCTGCAGGGTTATCCCTTTCCACACTGAAGGTGTACGTGGTGGCATAAGGTGCCTACCATGTTCCTTTGGGTGGTTTCCTCCATGGTGCTTTTAGGCCAGAATGAAGTATGGCAGCTTGAAAGTATTCATCATCATTATTATTATTATTATTAGTCTCCCTGCAGGGTGTGGTATGCGCCAGGCTGGACCTCTCTGCTCACATTTGGTATGGTTTTACAACTTTTACCAGGGCTCTGCCCCAGTTTCACAGGTGCTCTTGTCTCAGTTGTCCTCTCAGTAGTCACACGGACAGGCTTTTGTTTATATGGAGTTTGGGCATTCTCCTTCCCAAAGTGTTCCCATTGACGCAGAGCAAGTTCCTCAAAAGGGGACATCTTAGATGTAACCCTAGTTCCCTGAGAAGGGAACGCCACACTGCGTCACTTTGGCATACTCCCTGCATCCCTGTGATCGACTTGCTTCGGCTAAATCAAAATCCTGTCCGAATTTAATCCTTCTGGTCGGACATCACCTGCCCGTGACGTTCACTCTCGCCTTCGAACCAGTTGACTCTTCAGAGGTTGGGTAATGAAACTCGGCGCTAATACTGGTTTACTGACGTAAACGGTAGTAACCAGACTGAAAAAGAATAAAAATTTCAGTGCCTGACTTCGGTGCCTGAATCTCTGTGTCATGAGGTGCACACACGCTCTCTCCCTCTCTGACGTGCACGCAACTATACGGTTTGAAGCATGTTTGAAGCACAGTCTATTCTGTCTCGCATGTGCGCTCTTGCTCGCTCACCTCATCTAGATTCTGGGAGATTTTAACTAATTTGCGGGCATAATTAACTATGCGTGAGACTGCCGTCTGATAGCGAGGGGATTAATGAAGATGTCGGAGACAAAACGGAAGCCCATGTAGAATATCACGACTCGCACCGCCGTTGACGCTCACATCATCATATTATTGAGTGCGCATATCACCTGCTCCTCAGATTTATCTGCAGAAAAAGGAAGCTTGTCTGCAGCGCAAGGAGTTTGGCAACGCGAACTAGGGTTTCTTCCCTATTCAGGAAACATGGATTACACCAGTAACCAGAGATGTTCTTTCATAAGTTTACTCAAAGCTGAGTAGCTAAGAGGAAACGAAATACCAAACTCACCAAGCAAAGAGCTGCATAACTAGTACAATGACCAGATAACTTACATGACTGGTTCAAGCAGAAAAAACACGGGACCCTGCAGCCATGCCAATATTAGATTACCCTGGAAGTAATCTCTATTCAGGGTGTACTCACACTAGGCATGGTTGCCATGAACTGGGCCCAGATCGAATTGTCCCCCTCCCCACTCCCCTCTAGCCTGCACTCACATAGGGTTTCACCATTTGTGCCGGAACACGCTTACGTCATTATGGTGCGACGGTTTCAGGATAAACAAGAAGAGCGGCGCTCTCTGAACACAATAGAGTCCATCGCTTTCTTTGTGGATAATTTTGTGTTCGTTTGGTCCACGGTGGTCCACAGCCTGTTGTTAAACAGATGTGTCGCCTTAGTGGCGCGAACATTTTAACGAAATCGTGCTGCTCGTATGAGGAGGTTTGCACGTCACGCGTCCTGTTCCGGTGCTCCAGCACGGTTAGCGCTCACACTGCATGCGAACGCGCGCCGAGTCTCACTGTGGGCCGTGCTCTGGCCCACCTCTTCCAAGCGGGCCAGGCCGGCCAATCGAGCCGCGCCCGGGCACGGTTCGGAGCACTCACACTAGTCAAACGAACCGCGCTTTGGTGGTCGAAATCGCACTCGGGCACGGTTCAAACTGGCTGAGTGTGAGTACACCCTTAATCTCCAGTATTATTAAATTTTTTGACTCAATATTGTTTTATTTGATATTAACTGTGATTTTTTTCTTATATTGGTTTATTTATTATTACTGTTGTAAAGGCTCCTTTAAGAGAGCCTTTCATTCTGACATCGCAAACAGTTCTCGGACTGAGCGCTTGTGAGTGAAACAGCTGCTGCCTGCTGAACAGTTATGTTGCGCCGATCGCTGAGGGGACATTGTTACCTGTGATGTTTGCTGCTTACGTTTCATTGAGGTGTTAGTCATTGACCTACAAGTAAGCATGTTTGCCTTATGTTTGAGTTTAAAGAGTTTATATAGTTTAGAGATCGAAATGTTTAGTTATTTATCACTGCCTCACAGACGCATGTCCAGACATGCCCTCAGCTATTGTTTCTCTTAGTTTAGCTCAGTGACTGTGGTTCTATATGTGATTATTCTTCTCTATTCAGATGTATATGCACTGTTTTGGGTTTCTTGATGGGAATTTATCATTCCTTTGGAATAATAATTCAAGATTCTGAGCTGTTTCTATCAGATGAGTAATGTAAATTGGACGTGTGCTCTTATTCATATAGAGTTATGTTTATGGTCTATAATTCACAATGTGATGCCTTATTTTCCTTCATTGGATTGTATTTTATGGAGAAGTGTTACTGATGAAGATTTAGTCTGCTTTGGCTGCCTTTATGTACAACTGGATGTGTAATATTGTATATGCCCAGTTTAAACTTGTTATTCATTATCCTTTTATGGTATTTCTTGTTTTCCAGACTAATTCCTCTACTGCTTGTAACACCTCCTGTAACACACCTGTACCTCTGTGGACTTATATTAATATATCATCTAAACCTGCTCAACTGTCTCCTCATCCTTATATTAAACTGTGCTCTGACAGGCACCCAGAGGGGTTCACTCATCTAATTAAAATCAGACGCAGACAGTCAAATCCTTCTAAACATTGTAGTCCTTCGAGCCGGATGAGTGTTCCTTTCTGATATGATGGATTCTGATGAGGAGATTATCATTGGAGCACGCCCTAAGCGACTTACTCGTCCTCCAGCCTACCTAGAGCAATATGAGGTGCAGTTTCCCAGAGGTGGACCCAGACATACAAAGGTCCCAGTCTCCCCTTGGTCCCTGTCCTTTCAGCCAGGTGTTACCCCTCCTAATGATGGCCGTGTACATCCAGGTAGCTTGCAGAGCCAGTCATACAGACATCAGTCTACCCAGCCTGCTGTGTGCCCTCAGTCACCTCATTCCTCTTCTTCAACAGCTAATTCAGTTGTTTCCTCCCACGTCAGCGAGCTACAGCACCTGCACCAAGAGCGTGCCGCCTTCCGAGAGGACCTGAGAGAGTTGAGAGCGGTTCAGGCCGAAGTTTGCAAGTTAGTCCTAGCAGCGCAGTCCTTTAGATCAGACCTTGGCCAAGCCAGAGGCCAACCGCCATCCTCAGGGCACCCATGGCAGTCTAATCCTTCAGTGCAACCCTGTGTGTCAACTCCTGGAGTCGATGGTGGTCCTTTCCCTGATATTCCTCCGCCACCTTGGCCTGAGGTAGCCTTAACTAGACAGTTTGGTAATCTGGATTTGTACGACGCAGCTACTTCTTATCGGCCTGTGGTATCAGAGTCTCAGCAGTATCCCTTTGAGCAAACCACAACTCGTTTACGCCCATCTCGGCCTAGTGTTCCAGAGGCTGGTGAGTTCCCTCCGCCTCAGGACTTTAGAGAGATGCTCACCCCTAGCGCCATGCCCTTGACAAGTCCAGTCGCTTGTCGGCTTGTTGAAAACTTTAGGACATGAAGGGGAGTTGGAGTTGAGCTGTGGTTCCCACGTCGCACACCTTCTGAGTAAGCTTCCCCCAGAGCAGAGAGCGGACTTCCGTCGCCATATGTTTCGTGAACCTGGTGCTAATCCTAACCTCATTGACCTCTCTAATTGGCTTCGTTATGAGACCTGGTGTCATAGTTTCGATGTAGAGGGTATATCTAAGAGCTCACATGCTGGCAAGAGGATCCGTTGCTATCCTGCATGGAGTTGGAACCTCCTCATCTCTGTCACCTTCCTCAGTTGAGCCTCCCCCAACTCGCTAGGGTTCCGTTCAGCCAGTTAAGCCTGTTAAAGCGAAGTGCTATTGCCCTTTCTGTGACACATCTGAGCATTACTTGAGTCAGTGTCCTTCCTTTACCCAGCTCACCCCTGATCAAGTTAAGACCTGGATCCATAAGCACAATCGTTGTTGGCATTGTGCCAGATCACACCATGCTGCTCGATGTGACCTGAAGAAGCCCTGTAGTCTTTGCCGTGGCTTACATCTTTGCCCCCTACATGATGTAAATGTCGGCCCTTCCTCTACAGAGGATCTTACCATTGTGGAGAAGAGTTGCCTTATGAGTTTCTCCCCAGACAGGTTCTTCTGTGATAAGCCTTCCATTAGCTGCCGTGTTATGCTCAAGGTGGTCCCAGTGCGTCTGCATTATGAAGAACGTACCTTAGATACCTTTGCCCTTCTGGATGATGGATCAGAGCGAACAATCCTCCTTTCCAGTGCTGTTAAAGCCCTGGGCATTCAGGGTGTTCCTGAAGATCTGCCGTTACGGACTGTCAGGGATGAACTTCAGGTCATTCGAGGTTGTTCCATATCCTTCCAGCTTTCTCCTGTCTACCGAACGCAGGTTAGTTATCAGATTAGTCATGCCTTTACTGCTGATTGCCTCCATGAGAGTAATGAAGTAACACGTTCCAAGCAAGACCAGGAAGCCTTGCAGCTGCTTGACCTCAAGACCATTACTCAAGAGATTGAAGGTGTTCGTCGCCTCGCCACTCCCCTTCTTCGTCGTCAAGACATGCCAGTGTTGAAGGCTCCAAGAGATTCAGTCTTGCCTACCCTCCGCAGTGGGGAGCGACGCCTGTTGAAGGATCCTGGGAAAGCCGAGATTATCTGGAACAGAGATACATAAACTCCAAGAGAGCGGAGCTGTCCAGGTAGTTCCTGATCCTGTTCCTGATACCCCTAAATGTTGGTAAATTCCTCACCACCTTGTGAGCCACAATGGAAAGTCACGGCTTGTCTTTAATTGTTCACATCAGTACAGAGGTCAGAGTCTTAACCAGTACTTGTTGCCCGGACCTACCCTTGGAGCCTCGTTGTTAGGTGTCCTCCTTAGTTTCCGAGTACATTCTGTTGCTGTAAGCGGAGATATTAAGGCGATGTTCCACCAGGTTCGTCTCCTGCCGGAAGATCATTCTTTACTACGTTTTTTATGGTGAGACCTGCAGATGGAGGAGGCTCCTCAGACCTTTGAGTGGTTAGTCCTACCTTTTGGTACCACCTCCAGTCCCTGTTGTGCTATTTATGCACTTCAGCGCCACACCCGTCAGCACCCCTCTGACCGATGAGGAAATTCGTTCTCTCTGGAAGGAAGGTCTTCCTCCTCTCAGTGCCCCAAAGGAAGCGGTCCTGAGTCACCTACGAGGCACAGAGATCAATAAACTGGTGGATAAACAGCCAAGAGATCAATAAACTGGTGGATTCAGGTTACATCAAGAAGGTCACATCACCTAAAGATCAGAGTAGACCATCGTGGCATATCCCACACCACATGGTCCATCACAATGACAAAGACCGCATCGTCTTCAACTGCTCATTCACCTTCCAAAACACCAGCCTGAATGAACATTTATTTCCAGGGCCATCCCTAGGTTCCAGTCTCATCGGTGTCCTGCTCCGTTTCAGGCAATATCCCACTGCATTGAGCAGCGACATTAAGGGCATGTTCCATCAGGTTCGCCTCCTGCCTGAAGATCAGCCCTTCCTCCGCTTCCTCTGGAGAGATATGAACCGTAGCAACAAGCCTGACATCTACCAGTGGCAGGTACTCCCTTTCAGCACCACCTGCAGTCCCTGCTGCGCGACTTTTGCCCTCCAAAAGCACATCATTGAGCACAGCAGTCTTGATGAAGATACCCGACTTTCAGTGGAGAACTGTTTTTATGTAGATAATCTTCTTCAAAGTTTCCCATCCATCTCAGAAGCAAAGCAGCTGGTCTGCAAACTTCAGTCTCTGCTCCAATCAGGTTGCTTTGAGCTGCGTCAATGGGCCACTAACGTTCCAGAAATCATCAGTCATCTGCCACCTGAACTCAAATCCGAGAACAGAGATCTGTGGCTATCAATGGAGGGTGCAGATCCCACAGAACAGACCCTTGGACTGCACTGGCACTGCAGAACAGATACTCTCACCTATCGCCTTCGGCCACACAAAGCAATCTGAGGCTGAGCCCATGATGCACAATATTTACCGAGTCCTAGCTCAACAATATGACCCCCTCAGGGCTGCTCATTCCTTACACCACTCAGGCCAAAATCCTTGTGCAGAGCCTCTGGGGAAAGATAGCGGGACTGGGACGATCCTCATCTTCCCGAGGATCTGCTCCAGCTGTGGAGGGCGTGGGTGAACTTCCATTACTTCCTAACATTACTGTTAAACGTTGTTATGTCCATTTAGACACTGACCTCGCAGTGGCATCCCAGAGCATCCATGTTTTCTCAGATGCCTCAGAGAGAGGGCTTATGAGATCGTTCGCTTACCTGCGTACTGTCAGTTCCAATGATAATGTCCAGGTAGCGTTCTTCAGCGGCCCGTTCCCGGGTTGCTCCAGTCCGCCAGCAATCCATCCCGAGGCTGGAACTCTGCACTGCCCACCTCGGAGCCCAGCTTGGTGCAGTCCTGAAACGGGAGCTCACAATCCCCATCTCCTCTGTCACCTGACTGGACCGACTCCACCACATATTGGCTTGGTTGTTGTCTCCTTCCTGCCGCTACAAGGTGTTCGTTAGTGCTAGAGTTGCGGATCTTCCGGCTTTTTCTTTTTTTCAAAATGGCAGCGGGTGTGGTTCGCGTAGTTGCAAGCTCCTTGAATCTCATTTCCCACGTCCTTTTTGCTGTTTGATTCGACTGACTGACTTCACTATGGCTGCCAAAGGTACTAGACTAAATCAGAAGAATCAAAATGCAGGTTTGGCCATTGCGGAAGAAGCTACAAGTGAGTTAAATGTGGCGACTCTTTCCAGTCTCCTGGACAATCTCAGGAAATCAATCGCTGCTGATTTTAAAATCTCTCTCTCTTCGCTTGAACTGAAGTTTGATTGTATGCAAGAGACTCTGACTGATCATGCTTTGAAAATCTCTGAACTTGAGAATAACGCTAATCTCCAAGACAAGCGTATTTTGAACTTGGAAAAGTCTAGTGCTTCAGTGTCGGCAAGTAATGCTAAACTGTTGGCTAAAGTGGCTGACTTGGAGTCACGCAGCCGGAGCAATAATATTAGGCTTCTCGGTTTACCGGAGTCAATTGAAGGCGGTCAGCCCACTTCCTTCTTCTCAGTGCTTTGGATGGAGGTATTCGGCGAAGGTGTTCTTGGCTCCCTGCCAGATTGTGATATGGCTCATCGTGTTTTCTCTGCTAAACCAAGTTCTGGTCAACGTCCCAGGCCAGTTATCATACGTCTTTTACGGCACCAGCAGAAAGTGACCAGAGCCAGAAGAGGAAAGCTTCAGTATCGGAGGGACACCGATCGCGATCTATGAGGACTTTACTCCTGAGGTAATGGAACAGCGAGCAAAGTACCGCGAAGTTATGTCCGATTTTTATAAACTTGGACTTAAGCCCGCATTACTGTTTCCTGCAAGACTTTTCATCACTGCCAAGGAAGGAGGAAGAAAATTGTTTGTCTCAGCTGATGAGGCCAGAGACTATGCTGCACGTCTTTCTGCTAAGTAGAGTTTTTGGGTGATTTTTGCTATTGTGGTTTGCTGCTTTGTGCTTCTCGGTTTCGATTTAATTTGGCTACTGTATTGGCATAAACATGCTATACTGGTTCTTTTTATGATGGCTTGATTGGGGTTGTTCTAATCTGATTTCATGATCTGGTTTGTTTTTGTGCTCTACTTAGCTTGTGAGTTTCTATGCATCAGGCCATAAGTATATTCGAATCAACTAAGGCCTTTAATATAGTCTTGGCTTATTATGAATTGATTAAAAATTAAATAAAGTAAAAAGTATATCCATTTCTAGTTGTGTGTATTGAGATTCTTTGAGTTATCTTTTAAGCTAACTTAATGGTCACTGAGCAATTGTGCTCAGTCGTAATTTTGTTGGCTTGTTGTATGTTAATTGATTTTTTTTGTTTGTTTGTTCTTCTCTTTATATGCATCTTACCATGGCACCTTGACATGCTCTTCTCTTCTTCCTTTCAATGGAATCAGTTAAAAGTCTAAAGGTTGTCCACATCAATATCAGGAGCCCTACTTCAAAAATAGATTTTATTAGAACTTGGGTTGTTCAGAATAAGCCTAATATAATTACCATCTCTGAAACCTGGCTGAATAATTATACTTCTGATAGTGATATTGAAATCAACGATTATGTATTGTACAGAGCTGATAGGTTGTCCAGAGGAGGTGGGGTGGCCACATATGTTGATGCAAATCTTAGCTCTGAACGTATCACCCCCGAAGTTGACCCAGTTAACTTTGAAAGTATTTTTATAAATATTATTTTTCATGCTAACAAACACTTAATTATAGGCAATATATAGCCCTCCGTCTGCCCCATCTGATTCCACAAAGTGCATCTTATCTACTATTAACTCATTAGGGAGGCATAAAGAATTGATTATTCAGGTGTAATTGGCTGAATAGTTCCTCCGCTGGCGAAAAAGTTTTATTTAGTAGTATTAATTTATCACAGCTTATTAAGGAACCTACTCGAGTTGACAGTCGGTCCTCCTCTTTGCTTGATCTGATATTGGTTTCTAATCCAGAAAGGATCGTTAAATCTGGTGTTTTATAGTTAAATCAGATTGCTTTAGTGATCACTCTGTTTGGAAGATTAAACTGCCTCACTTCCCTCCGAAATATATTAAAATACGTCATAGAAAATCAAACAATGTTGATTGCTTTATACAGGACCTGACATTTATTAATTGGGATAGATTTCAGCTAATTCCCTATGTGGAAGATGCATGGACCTTTTTACACTCTGAAATAACTCATGTAATTGATAATCACTTTCCGTTTAGAACTATCAGAGTTAAAGGGAATCATTTACCCTGGATTAACTCTCATCTAATTCATCTTTTCAAGCAAAGAGATAAGGCATGGGCCAAATATCGCTTAACTAAATCTTCTTCTGACTGGGATTGTTATAGATCTCTTAGGAATCAGTGCAAGACTCACACTCGAAATGCTAAATCCAGCTACTATAGAGACTGTTTTCTTAAAGATTTTAAAAACCCTAGACAGTTTTGGGATCATCTGAATCGAGTTCTCAATAGGGATACTAAAACTCCTGTTAACCAATTGAAAGGGAATAATGTTACAATTACTCATCCAACCCTTATTGCTAATGCTTTTAATCAGAATTTTACTTAAATTGGTGATTCTAATCATGTATATTCTCTAACTAATAATTTGGTTTCGACCTCTTCTTCTGCATCTGGTTCATTTAAATTTGACAAAATCATGCCTATCGATGTTTATAATGCTATAGCTGATCTGAAGGAATGTAGCAGTGCTGGTCCGGATGGGCTTGAGGCTAGGTATATTAAACTTGCTGCTCATGTATTGATGTTTCCACTCGCTGATCTATTCAATCTGTCTCTGAATACATGTACTATCCCCGCTGACATGGAAATGTGCGAAAGTTACCCCTTTATTAAAAACTGGGGATGCTGCTATTCTGAATAACTATCGCCCTATTTCTATTATATGTTCCATTGCCAAATTATTTGAAAAAAATATTTTTGACCAATTATCTAAATTTATTTTTCAGAATAATATATTATCAGTATTTCAATCTGGCTTTAGGCCTAATTTTTCTACTACCACAGCTTTATTGAAGTTCACCAATGATATTTTCTCAGCCTGTGACTTGGGACAGCTAACTGGTGCTATTTTTATTGATCTTTCAAAGGCCTTTGATATGGTTGATCACTACATTCTTCTTGACAAACTTTATGCAATAGGTCTTGATCAAAGTGCTCTATTATGGTTTATATCTTCACAATAGAAGACAGTGCGTTTCTTTTAAAGGTTCAATGTCCGATTACTTATTGGTTGATAAGGGTGTTCCTCAAGGTTCTACTCTAGGACCCCTTTTGTTCTCGATATTTATCAATGATTTATCATGCACTTGCTCCTTGTCTAAGATTCATCTCTATGCTGATGATACAGTGATTTATACTGCTGACTCTGATATTCACCTGATCCAGAATAGGTTACAAGATGACTTTAGTAAGATTCAAAAATGGCTTCACAGGAACAATCTAGTGTTGAATATGGACAAGTCATGTTGTATGCTGTTTGGGACGAGGCATAGAAGTCCTGGTGCTCTCAACTTAAAATTGTATTTTGTTAATGGGTCTTCTATGGTAAAATCTGAAATTTTTAAGTATCTTGGGTTGTGGATAGATTCCAAATTTACCTTTAAATTCGTAAATACCTCACATTGACCATATCACAAAGAGAGTATATGGTTGTCTCAGTACACTTTATAAATCTGTTAATTGCTTTACATTTGAAGTTAGGAAAAGGTTAATTTCCCAGTTGATTTTGCCCATTGTTGACTATGCTGATATTGTCTACATGAACACTAGTGAAGCTACTCTTAGGCCACTCAATGTTGTATTTAATTCTTTATGTAGATTTGTTTTGAGATGTCCTTTTAAAACACATCATTGTGTAATGTATGCATCCTTGAATTGGCTTCAGCTGAAATCAAGAAGAGACTTTCTTTGGTTTCTTTTTATCTTCAAATGTGCCTATTTCGAATGTCCTCCTTACTTGAGTGAACTCTTGGTTCCACGTAGTTCTTTGTATCCTGTTCGTGATATGCAATCTCTTGTTTTTACTGTACCAGGAATTTTTTCAGCCACTGGTAGAAAATCTTAAAGCTACTCATGATTGGAACAATCTTCCTCTTTCTTGAGGTCTATCTTATCTTTTCGTACATTTAAGTTAACTCTATTCCAATATCTAAACACTGTATGTGCATGCTACTGATTTTGGCCTGAGTTGTATTGTTGCTACTGTCTATTGTTTAATGGATTTGTGTTTAACTGATTTATCTCCTGTTGATTCATCCTCGGTCTTTCTTTTGTGGCACCTTTTTGTTTACTGAATTTCCTGTATTATGATTCCAATTGAATGAGTAATTGTTATGTGCTTTTTTGTGATAGTTATGGTGGAGCTAAGGTGTATTTTAGGTTTATGGTAACGGTGTAAGACTCAGTTTAATTAATTTTTATTTTTATCTTTATTTTTTTTTAATTTTTTTTGTGTTTTATGTTTTATGTATTGGACCCCTTGAAAATGAGATGTTGCATCTCAAGGGGCTATCCATCAATAAATTGAAATTGAAATATTCAGGAATTAACTGAGGGTCGTTCATGGCGCTATGTCCACTCCAGCGAGAATCCTGCTGATGATATAACTTCGCGGACTGACCCTCTCACAGATCCAGAGTTATATCCGCTGGAGATCTGAGGGTTGTTCCATAAAACAAGATTAGAAAATAAGCCAGGCTTATTTTGGTTAGTCAAACTTATTGTCGGTCAATTCTGTTTCATAAAGCAAACTTAAAATAGTTCAAACTCAGTTACCCTAACTGTCAGGCTAAGTCTGAGTTCAGGCTTAATGAGCATACCATTTATACTCACCGGCTGGTATTTCGATGTCATTTTATTTTACTTAACCACTATTAATACATTTTTTTAAAATAAATAAGGAAATGTACTTTATTAATAAATGTAAGAAATTATAAGGTATAAATACACTTAAAAATGTTCAAAACTTCTGTATTTAATTGGTGAGTTTGTTTAATGAGTTTGGTAATTATGAAGTATATAAATAGGGAGCTGAACTCGTTTCCAAACTTAACCATGGCGTGTCCTTTCATAGATGAGGTGGTGGATGAGGGAGCTATAGTTCTTGCGGAGGGCATTTCAGAGAGAGAGAATTTTCACAGGTCAGACCCATTGGCATTAAATGACAGCTACCTGTATAAACAATATAGGTTCTCAAGAGATGAGATTGCATAATGCATATATTTGTAGATTACCAAGCCAACACATATGCAAATCATTATTTAGTTTAATATGGTCTAAACCATGACTGTGTAGCCTTTAAAATTTTCCACTGGCCCCTCAACTTTCTCCTTAGTTGAACAAACACACATAAGTCAAAGTATTTAATGTGATTTGTCTTTATTCAGAGTGAATCTGCCTGTTAGGGGTGAAACACACAAATAAATGTTGTTAATGATCAAAAAGGTAATAAAAAAATCCTTTAAAAAAATGGTAGTTCTACTTCCATTTTTCTGTAGCTGTTGAATTTCCAGCTCCAACTTCCTCGTCTTCAGTTTTTTACACTGGATGTCGATAGCAATTGCTTCCATTCGTTTATACTCTCCTTTTATGTTTTCTGGGTTATGTAGCAACATTTAAGTTATTTCATTGAATACTCTTGTCACATTGTTTTCATTTCTTAATACTCACTTTGTCACATGTGGTCCCAGACTGAGAGGGCTCTAGAACAGTGTCAGCATCCTGAAAACACATTATGATAATTTTATCACACAAGTACACTTTTTAATATTCAAAACAGTATAGCATGGATAGAACCTGTGAGTACCCCCTCCTTGAACATACAGACACAGTCTCCTCATCCTCCTCAACTGATGGGCCTTCTCCCTGTGACCACTGATTAAACTCAGTTAAACTCATTAGCTTACACTGATTTAAAAGGTCTCATACTCACAGGCAACATGATGTCTAGTGGATCCATAAAGCATACAGAATCTTGATAAAAAAATAACAATTTTTTTCTTTACCAAAATGCACCATTACAATAGCACAAGTACCTCTACATGACATTACTGCTATGATGTACTTAGGCTTACAATGCCTAAGGAAGGAGGAAATCACTTAGTCATGAAGGAATAATGATAATAAAACACACACACCTTTTATATACTCACTCCTTATACTACATGATATAATTTTTGATGATGTCCCCCCCTCTATTTCCTTCAAGGACGGGCCACCCTTTATTAATTTCCAAAGCCAGCTCCTCTGCAGGAGTGAAGCTGGCTGGTGGTGGCCTTCCCCCAGTGCCAGAAACCTCAGTCTTCTTTTTGGTCGCTTCAATAAAGAAAATAATAATAATAATAAAAAAACCTGAATAGTTGTAACTTCAAGCTGGCATTGATTACATATCTACATACCATTAGATTTACTTACCATTCTGAACTATATTTTTATATTTTATTTTCATCTGCTGCCAGGGTCTTTTTCCTTCACTTAAGTTGCTGCTGCGTGAAAGCAATTAACATTACTGTTATTCACACACAAATTTTGCAATGTATTGTGACACACATAAAATGTTGATGTATTTTAAATAGTTTACACCGCTACGTACGCATTGAGACGATCAGCAATTTCCTGCCAAACTTTCTCACTTGCTTTATTTATTGCCGCTGTATTGCCTTTTTTTGGTGATGACATCTTTAAATTCTTCATTATTAACATCGCTGCTCTATCTTTTCCTTTTGTTGCCATGGTAGCCCACAGTAAATCGATTGACCCATGCTCGACTTTTCAGGACTTTTAAAGAATGGCGTGCACGCGCAATTATCTAGACTATTTAAACCTGACTCAAATTAGTAAGATCATATGAGCCTCAACTTACTGTTATGGAACCAATTTAAGCACGGATGTTTAGCTCGGCTCATTCAAGTCAGGATTTGGACTTTAATCCCCGATTTTCTAAGCGGCTTTTATGAAACAGCCCCCTGGACCTGCCTTCCTTCATGAAAGTAAGTCAACCTGGTCTTCCGGTCCAGACATTGCATGCCCTGATGATTGCCACTGATGAAGTTCTGTGGTGTCATCTCTACTTCCCTTCATCCTCCTATACCCTGATGCTAGCCAGTTTAACAGCTTCCAAGAGCTACTGGAAGCTACAGTCCGATCATGCCACGGGGCGGCCACAGACTCTAAAACCACTATTGAGTCTTTCAAACAAGCTGAACTCTCTCTCTCTTCAGACAAGTGCAAAGTGACTGTTTCCCAGAGGAGTTTGCTCTCATCTCCTCACAAAAACCCATTCCATCCAGCAGTAGGCTTATCACTTTGGCCCCAGAATACGACCCAGAGACTCAGTTAATCCGGGTCGGGGGTCGACTAAGACACTGTGAATCCCTCAGTTCAGACACTTTGCATCCCTTTGTTCTAGACCCACATCATTCCATCACAAAGTTGATCATTGCTGATTATGACAACAAGCTTGCACATCCTGGCCCTGAGAGAGTCTTCGCTGAGCTACGAAGAAGGTTTTGGATCTTGCGAGGCAGAGAGGCCATCCGCAAGTATCAACACCACTGTCCAGAGTGCCGCAAGTGGCGCAGCCAACCCATTATCCCCAAAATGGCCGACCTCCCGCCTTCCAGTCTAAGGTTACACCATCCAGCCTTTTACTCAACTGGTATGGACTGTTTTGGTCCTTTAATCATTAAAATAGGGAGACGCAATGAAAAGTGATGGGGGGTAATATTAAAATGCCTCACCACACATGCAGTGTACTTAGATCTGCTGGTCAGCATGGACACTGACTCATTCCTCATGAGTCTACGCCACTTCATCTCTAGACGGGGAAAGCCTTACGAATTGCTGTCTGATCAGGGTACAAACTTTAAAGGTGGCAGCTCAGAACTTCAAGAGGCCTTCAACTCTCTTGCCCCTGCTCTGCAGTCACAACTAGCTAGCCAGCAAATCCATTTCCACTTTAACCCAACTAGTGCCCCTCATTTTGGGGGTTCCTGGGAGCAAGAAATCCGCACCATCAAGTCAGCGCTGAATACCATACTGGGATCATAAACAGTCACAGAGGAGATCCTCAGAACCATCCTTACTGAAGTGGAGAGCATTATCAACTCCAAACCGCTTGGATACACCTCTTCTGATGTGGCAGACCCGGATCCAATCACTCCAAATGTGCTGCTGATGGGGCGGCTGGACCCATCTACTCCGCAAGTTGTTTACTCAGGTGCAGAGCTCCTCAGTCGCCGCAGATGGCGACACTGCCAGGTCTTAGCGGATCAGTTCTGGACCCATTTTATCAGAAACTACCTACCATCTCTCCAGACCCGCTCTAACTGGCAACAAGACCAAGAGGACATCCGTATTGACGACATTGTTCTTGTTGTCGACCAGCAGCTTCCGCATGCCTTGTGGCTTGTTGGCAAAGTCACAGATATTTTCCCTGGAGCTAATGACAGGATTCATATTGCTCAGATCCAGATCAAAGACAAATCCTACACCTGACCTGTCGCCTAGCTTATCAAGCTTCCTGCACTTCCTCGAGACATTCCTGACTGATTAATGTTCAGACTTTACTGCCTAAAGTTGGGGGTGGCTGTTATTATCTAGTTTACTTTAGTGTCACTTTAACTTTGTACGAGCCCAGCAACAGTTGGACCAATCAGCAATCCCCTTTTGTTTTCTCCACCAATCAGACAGTCTAGCGCAACCGCTGACTGTTGTCATTGTGTACGCAACATTCATCGGAGACACTCGCTCCATCTCCGATCCAGTATCTGAGGGAAATATCTTACTCTTCGGTCTGCTTCATGTGTCCATGAGAATGTGAGTTTATGTAAATATGGTTGTCTGTTCATTGCTTAGATTAACGTAGTATGTGTAATATTCCTTGCACTTTACTTTGCCTAATGATATATGCATTCCTGAAGCTATATAACCAAAACAAATTTAGACTATATTATAGTTTCACTTGTTTTGATTGTGATTTAGAGCGATTTCACCGTGTTTGGGCTGTGTGCATCGTGAGGCTTTACGCTCTGAATGTTTCGAATGCGGCGCGATTTAACCCTTCATTCGTCCAAATGTTATAGCGCTGAGTTGTTGGTGGTTCACAGATATTCCGGCAGTTTAATCATTTATGTCTGTGCATTCAAGACAGTATATGTCAAGTCAAGTCAAGTCACATTTATTTATATAGTGCTTTTTACAATACAGATTGTGTCAAAGCAGCTTCACAGTGATAACATGAAAGTAGTACATCACAGATCAATAATATTGTTAAATATTAAATAATAAATAACCCCAACTAAGCAAGCCAAAAGCAAGGCAACAGTGGCAAGGAACCAAAACTCCATCAGATTGGATGGAGAAAAAACCTTGGGAGAACCCAGGCTCAGTCGGGGCCAGTTCTCCTCTGGCTCACATTCATATTGTTTATATATAAATATTAGATATAAATATATATAATACGGAGCCATAACATATCGCCAATGTTGAGTCGTCTCTTCCCAGGCATTGGTCTTCTCATCACAGGCATTGGGGCATCTGAAATCCCTGTGAGAGGCTGGATACAAACTGGACTTGACGAACGCCATTTCTCGGGACAAACGTCCCAGATAACAGCAGAAAGGCAGATGGGAAATAATTAGCATAGCTGATGTTCATAATGATTTCCATTATACAGGAGTCGGTGTTAGAAAAACACTATCTCACAAACTCTCCGCAACCCAAACTCTCCGCAAAACAACCGCAACCCAACCATACAGCACCGACCCGTTTGTCTAAAAGGCTGTCGAGCCCCACTGGTGCGTTAAGCAGTTTCAGCGGCAAACGGTTCTGTATGGCATAACAGAGGACTAAAGAGTAAGCATTATGTGAATGCTTGACTAATGAGATGCATCTTTAGTCTAGTTTTAAACTGTGTCAGCGAGTCAGAGCCTCTGACCGTATCGGGAAGGCTATTCCAGAGTTTTGGAGCTAAATGTGAGAACGCCCTCCCTCCTTTAGTGGACTTAGATATCCTAGGAATGACCAGAAGCCTTGAATTTAGTGATCTTAAGGAACACGGTGGATTGTAGGCGAAATAAGGTCCGTTAAGTACATTGGAAGCTAAACCATTTAGGGCTTTATAGGTCATTAGTAGTATTTTGTAGTTGATACAGAACTTAATAGGTAACCAGTGTAGAGATGATAAAATCGGTGTAATATGATCATATTTTCTTGACCTAGTAAGAACTCTAGCGGCTGCATTTTGCACTAACTGTAGCTTGTTTATTGAGGATGCAGGACAACCGGCTAATAAAGCATTACAGTAATCTAGTCTCGAGGTCATAAATGCATGAACTGACTTTTCTGCATCAGAAACAGATAGCATGTTACGTAGCTTAGCAATGTTTCTAAGGTGGAAAAAGGCTGTTCTTGTAACATATGAAATATGATTTTCGAAAGACAAGTTGCGGTCTAGTATAACACCCAGGTATTTTACTGTAGAGGATAAAGTAACGGGACGTCCATCTATATTAAAGTTGTGTTGTAAGAGGTTTTGTGAGTAGTTTTTTGGACCAATAAGTAATACCTCCGTTTTATCTGAATTTAATAGCAGGAAATTATGTGTCATCCAGCATTTTATATCTTTGAGACACTCTGTCAATTTAGATGAGTTAGTGTTTTCGTCTGGTCGTGATGAAATATACAGTTGAGTGTCGTCAGCATAACATTGGAAATTAATTCCATGTTTTCTTATAATATTACCCAGTGGCAGCATATATATTGAGAATAGCAGAAGGCCTAAAACCGATCCTTGCAGTACTCCATAGTCTACTGGCGTTATGTTTGATTTTTCCCCAGTTAAACAAACAAAATGAGAGCGGTCCGATAAGTACGATCTAAACCAGCTTAATGCCTGTCCCTGAACACCAGTGTAGTTTTGTAGTCGATCCAAGAGTATTTTATGATCTATAGTGTCGAACGCAGCGCTAAGATCAAGTAGGACTAGTATTGAGATACAGCCTTGGTCAGTAGCTAAAAGTAAGTGCCATTTGTATTTTATTTTGCACTTTTGAGACATAATGTTTATTTCTGTTATATTCATTGTATTGATTTAGAATCTTCTGTCATACCTTAATTGCATTTATTTTTACAATTGTGTATGAATAATTATTATTCATGAGTTAATTTGTTTCTGTTTGTTTTAGAAACCATGAACAAAACTCTGTCTCATTAAAGAGTGGCATGAGAGTGTAAAATTTGTCTTTGTTATTTGTTCTAACCGGACAACCTGGTGAGATTGAGGATTTTGTATCAACACTAAGTACAGTCCTTCTCAGAGGTCACACGTTTGGGTCTTCTTCCTGACACCTCTTTTAAATAGCTAGTCATTTAACATAACACAAAAGAAAACAGTTTTGCTGAATATGATCATGATTGCAAATGTTAAATTTATTGTATAGTTCAATAAACAAGTAGCCTATTTAATATTAAGTTACTTACATTATAGACACATTATTGACCGATGAAAATAGTTCCAAAGGAAAACAACAATCAGTGCTATCTTATTACGGAAGATTTAGATTCAGCATTTTGAACGAATCGTTTGAATAAATGAAACAATGACTCACTCATTAAGATGGTCAGTTGTGGAAACGTATTGATGGTTTAGTTTCATGTGTAAAAAAAATCATTGCATTTTTTTTCTTGTATTTTCAAACATTTATTTAAAGGAGCATTTCACCCATTGCAACATTAATCTTTATTGAAAGTGGATCATATATGTAGTCGAAATGTAAAATATTTTTTTAATTTGGTGCCCTCTTGACCGAAAAAACACAGAAAATAACCAAGGGGCGCCTAAGTATTAATATACTCAATTTCCCAGAATGCACCACATTGCACAGCTCCGCAAGCCACACCCACTAATCCGGCACAGCACAAACAGAGAATTCACTCTTTCCGTCTACAAGGCTAACATTGAACCCAAGAAGCAGAAGGCGGCTAACATTAGCTGTCACCAGAGTTTGAAACTCATTTCACACAAAATGTCTAGTTGGCTTTGGCGAGCAGGACGATCGAGGGCGAGGGATGTAACTTAAAAGGACGGCGGCATGAGTTATAACAGAGACTGATAATGAAAGACACCTGTGAGGCGCGCGTCGATCTCGCGTCTCTCACGGAGAAGCGAAAGCATAAAACGGGGAGCGGCGACGGCAGATCGAGAGAGAAACAGGCCTGATTTTATGTTGTGTTTTGTTTCTGTTATGTGTAACGTTAGAGTAGTCGTCAATGAGGGGCTACTGGCTTATTTTCTTTTTGTATTTGTTCATTTTACTATTAAAATGTTTAAAATGTTCACCGGTTCATGCCTCCTTCTTCCCACAACAACAAATCCTGTTCACGTTATTTAGTGAATAACTCCTTGTTTGTATTTCTTTCTATATTGTGAATTTCTGCATGTTACCTGGATGTTTAGTCAGGCGAAACTATCACAACACAAACGTCCGTGTGCTCGTCTGATTCAGAGCTTTCCTCCAGGAGAAATTGCCATCGTTGAAATTATCTGCAGCAGACGCACTCTGTGTCCATAGGCCGTAGCACGCAGCGAGAGCACGGGCACTAGCAAGCCGCCTAGCGTCAAAGTCAATGGGGGTCCTCGACCGCGACAAGCCGACGCCTCGGCGTCTCCTGCTCCTCCATCAGCCTCACCTGCTCTTCGCTATATTGTGGCTTGTATAAATAGCCACGAACATCAGTTTCGAGCAAAAGATTTTCAAAATCCTCGTCTTCCATATCGTGTGTCGTAAATTCAGCCATTATGGTAAAATCTAACTCCTTGAGCGCTTGTTAGCTTAGCTTGCTATCTTCCAAGCAAGATGGCGGATTAATAGTTTAGTTTCTTCAGGTTTAGTCCCACCCACTGATCTGTAATAGGCCGGTGGGGTGAGTGGGTCCCACGCCCTTGAATAATAATGAGGTAAAGGCTGTAGTTTTCTTAATATGCAATGAAATTTACCTCTTGCGTCCTATCGTGACGCAAAATGACAATATTTACGTCACGATAGGACGGAAGTAAAACACTTAAATCCTTTTTTCTCCCATCTCAGAAAAAAACAAGCAAAATTCCACCATCATTAAAATATGTGACTGGGTTTCTAACAATACAAACCTTAATGCAAATGGGTGAAGTTACCCTTTAAATATTAATCTCATAACATTAGGCTGTTTATTGCAGTTGTAATTTTGCAGTGTAAATTATTTAATTTGATTGGTAACAGCGCCCGTTTTCCCTTAACAAAACATCTGCAGGATCCCACAGCCACAGGATTTTCGTGATCATTTTCCGTATTTTTTTTTTTCTTTGAAAAGGGACAATGTACACTGATCAACATTCAAAACAAATGTAACGTGCATCCGAGTTAGCCACAGGCTAGTTCCCTATCGAGGGAACTCACACCTGCGTCGATAAATCGACTCTTTGGGACGCGCTCTGAGCGTGCGCCTCTGAAGTATGAATGAAACTAATCCAATCCTGATTGGTGTTGCGTCGTGACGTAACATGTGACGGCATACCCGGAAGTATAAAAGTGACGCTGTCACAACACACACTAGCTTTCGCTCTTCAGCAAGCGCTATATGTCAAAACTGTCTGTCTTATTTGGTGTTGTTTGTCTATATATATATTATATCTAGATTAACAATGGCCCAGAAGCAGTTCAGAGGTGTGTACACCCTGCCCCCGCACATCACGGGGTGGGGATACACACTCTTTATGTGTGAACTGTTTGGGAGCCGCAGCACGCACGGGCAGCTCTCGAGAAAGAGAGTGCCTGTGATCACTGTGAAGCTCTCCCCATAAGAGTGCTGCGCTCCCGACTGGGCGTGCTTTGATGAGCACGGTCAGGCTCGCGCTCCCCAGGGGCTCTGGTCCCGCTTTCGCTGAGGCGATGCGGCAGATGAGATCCTGGGGTTCGCAGCGGGATTTAGCTGAGGAGGGCGAGATGCCTGAGGCATTTTCTCGTTCTCCCATCAGCTGATCCCTGTGGCCTCTGAGAGCGGTGCGGGAGCCTCGAGAGGTTTCTCCTGCCCGTGATCCCAGGTCCCGATGCTTCAGCTGTCTCTGCTTCCTGAGGGAGGGACGTGCTCAGCATCGAATGCGGGACAGATCGTGAGTTCGGCACCGCCAGAGTACGGTCTTAATTATGAGGAGCTGGTGGAGGTTGTGACTTGCGCTGTGGCCAAATTAAATATCAGTTGGCCACAAAATGATCAGGAAACGCAAGTCACGAGCAAACTGGACGAAGCGCTTCCCTGAAGCGCAGGTCACAGCCTCAACGCCGGGGTCTGCCGTTTTCCCGGATCTCCAGTAAAGAGATCACGAGATCGATGGAAAGACCGCATTCGCCCGTGTCTTGAGCCCTAGTATAATTGATTATAGCAACGTTTTGGG
Source organism: Hybognathus amarus (assembly GCA_030378365.1). Taxonomy (NCBI): domain Eukaryota; kingdom Metazoa; phylum Chordata; class Actinopteri; order Cypriniformes; family Leuciscidae; genus Hybognathus; species Hybognathus amarus. The sequence continues at coordinate 647,550 of JAQIUQ010004891.1, forward strand.
GCTCGAGACATGGGATACGGGAGGATGCCGAGGGTGGAGGAGGCTTTAGCGAGCTGATCTTCTCTCCTGAATCGGCGTCTTCTCTTAAGACCCCGGTGTTGCCTAGTGAGCCCTGCAGGGAAACATCTACACTGGTTGGCAGGGCTTATATGGCGGCAGGTCGGGGCTGGTGCATGCTTGCATTCCATGGCACTCTTGCAGGCGCAGCCAGGCCGACCTCCTGGAAGATTTGGACGAGGGAGAGGGGCCTACTCCGGAAGCATATATCCAGTAGGCAAGGCCAGGAGACAGATTTGTCTCTCGGGCTACGAGAGAAACAGCCCGCCGCCATTGGCCGCTGACGGCGGCCATGGTGGCCCACGGAGAGACATCTGTGGCTGAATCTCATCGGGTATTAAAGATAAGGATAGAGTCCTTCCTGCTGGCACGCGCGCGCCGCCTCGCCTTCTGGCCTGTTCGGCGACAGCGCGTCAATCCGCGTCGTCGAACAGGTTCCCAGGAGACGAAGAAACATTCTGCGGCGTTCCAGGCAGTTCCTCCTTCGTAAAGCTAAGTTCAAATCAAGTAGGGTGGGGCAAAGCCGATCAGCCCCAGCCGTCAGCCAGCTCCTCACACAGGGCAGAGCAAAAGGAGAGCGTTTCCTCTAGGGCCCCTCCTCCGGGGAGCTTGGCAACAGAGGAAGCGTTCTCAAATCTCAAGCCCTCCAGCCAGAAGGGCGACTGAGGGACGTCATTCAGGGCTAGGAGGACTTCGGGAAAGAGGTCCTAGCCGTGGTGGGACACTCGGAGGGCTGCCCCTCCGCTGTGAGGCAACCGAGGTTGTTCTCGCAGCGGGGCCTCTCAGGAAAAGATGCATGCCCGCCGTTAGCAGCGCTTCGGGCCGCATCACTTTCCAGCGAAAACACGATTGTGAAGCATCGGTTATGGTCGCAAGGGCCATATCGACTACAACCTGCCGGTATTCCGCTTCAGGAAGTCAAAAAAGATGCTCAAAAGACACCAGAGGCCAGTCTCGAGAGGCTGGTACCCTTAGTGGATTTTGTAGAGGGTGGAGACACCTTCCCAACATATCTGCGTGGGTCCTGCAGATAATACAATCAGGGTACAGACTGCAGTTCGCGCATCCGCCCCCCAAATTTTCTGGGGTGGTGCGAGCTACGGTGGTCCCAGGGCAGGCTCAGGTGCTGGAACAAGAAGTGCAGACTCTGCTGTCTGAAGGGAGCCATAGAGCATGTTCTCCCGTCAGACAGGGAGTCCGGGTTTTACAGCCGGTACTTTCACAGTTCCAAAAAGGATGGGGGCTAAGGCCGAATTTTGGATTCTCAGGATTTTGAATCGATCTCTGAGGAGGTTCAGGTTCAAAATGTTGACCATTCCAGCAATCGTGAGTCAGATCAGGTCCAGGACTGGTTTGTCACGATGAGATTGTAAAGAAGACGCGCTATTTTCACATCTCCATCCTTCCATGTCACAGGACAATACCTGAGGTTCGCTTTCGGGGGCGAAGCTCACCAATATCGAGTTCTTCCGCTCGGCCTAGCACTCTCTCCCGCACATTCACCAAATGTATGGATGCAGCCCTTGCTCACTGAGACTTCAAGGATTCGATATTGAATTATCTTGACGATGGCTCATTCTGGCCCAGTCTCGGGAGATGCAGTTCTGGCATCGCAGATGTTGCCTTGGTGACATTCAACAATTGGGGTCTAGACTCAATATAAAGAAGAGTGTGCTAGAACCATCCCAGTCCACGAGCTTTTTTGCAGCCCGTGTGGGACCTCAATTACCGATGCAGGCACGATTGTCTCCCGCGTATCGAGTCAATTCTGGCGATGGTATCCAGGGTGAAGCTGGGCCAGGCCATCACTGTAAAACACTTCCAAGGGATGCTGGGCCTCATGGCAGCGCATTCCAATATTATCCCTTTGGGGCCTCCTTCACATGAGGCCCCTACAGTGGTGGTTGAAAACTCAAGGGGACTTCTCCCCGAGGGGAAATCCCGTCTGCAATAATCAGAGCAACGCGGCAGGTGCCTCTCCATCTCACAAATATGGAAGAAACCTTGGTTCCGATCCCAAGGGCCAGATTGGGGGTGTCATGTCGCCGGGAAACCGTTTCCACACGCCTCCCCTGACTGGCTGGGGCGCTGGTCATGGACGGCCGCTTTGCCAGGGGTCTGTGGCAGGACCATCATCGCGGACTTGGCATATAAATTGCCTAGACGATGTTGGCTGTGTTCAGAGCTTTGAGGAGCTTCCTCCCAGACATCAAGGGTCACCACGCCTTAGCACGGACAGACAGACGTCGAGTGGTGGCCTATCTGAACCGACAAGGGGACTTAGATCGCGCCCTCTGCCAGACTGGCGCATCAAATTATCCTTTGGTCCCAGGGAAGATACTGTCAATAAGAGCAACGTATATCCCGGGGTTCAGAATCAGGGAGCAGACATCTGTCGAGGCAGGGGCTGAGGCCGCGGGGAGTGGAGACTTCACCCGGAGGTGGGTGGAGTCGACATGGGAGAGGTTTGGACCAATGGAAGTGGGATCTGTTTGCGTCTCGAGAGACGTCCCACTGTCCACTCTGGTTCTCCCTCTGCATCCAGCCCCACTGGGGTTGGATGTGCCATGGTACAGGCTTGGCCGAGGTTCGCCTGACGCCTTTCCCTCACCACTCTGCTCCCGGGAGTCCTGGAGAGAGTCCGCCAGGAGGGCATCAGTCTTCTTCGTGGTTGCCCCGAATTTGGCTCGACACGAGTATGGTTTTCAGACATAATATCACTCCTCATAGCTCTCGCCATGGCAGATTCCTCTGAGGAGGGATCCTGTTGTCTCAGGTGGAGGGCACCATCCTTCACCCTCGCCCAGAGCTGTGGAAGTTGTGGGTCTGGCCTCTGAGGGGTTCAGTACCTGAAGTGCTGGGTTATCAGCGGAAGTGGTGGAAACCATACTGGAGCCCTCAGGGTCGTTCGTCCTCACCAGGAGGACACCATATGGCCGTCCCAAGTGGAAATGTGTTTGCCACTTGGTGTATAGAGAACATGGTGTAGATCCAAGTAACCTGCCCGGTGGCTTCAAAGTTTCTGGGAATTTCTACAAAGTCGGTTCTCCGCTGGGCTCTCCCGTCCACTCTCAAAGGTGTATGTGGCTGCCATTCTCGAGCTTCCTTCCACGCACCAGTAAGGAGGTGGGCCTCTGGGGTAGGCACCAGTTGGCTCATTCGTGTTTCTCCGTGGCACTCTGGAGGAGGATAGGCCCGGCGAACCAGGTCCAGGGTTCCCGCCTGGGACCTGGCAGTAGTTCCTGGAGGGGTTATCCCTGGCCCCCTTCGAACCTTTAGAGTCGTGCTTCCGCCTAAGGACTGAACTCTAAAATGGGTCTTGGCTCTCAGCTATCACCTCGCGTAAGAGGGTGGGAGATCTCCAGGCCCTGGGCGCGGTACGGCCAGCGTGCTTGGAGTCCGCCCTGGCAAAGCAAAGGCCCTTTCCCGCACCTGGAGCCGGGCTACGGGAACTGAAGCTCCTCCAAACACGGCTCCGTTCGCGGAGCTCCTTCAGGCTTTCCACCTCTCCACCTCATGTGTCGGCGGAAGAAAGGGAGTACTTCACTCTGCTCTGCCCCCGTCAAGGAGCATTTAAGCATTCACCTGGCAGTAGGCTCTCTGCTTCCTGGAGAAGGGCGGGCACCAACCATTACACGTTTTGGTTCGTGGAAGAGGGGCTCCCGGCACTGAAAACAGACAGACAAGTAACTGGATTTGTCCAGGCGTCATCACTGAAGCTTACAGGTGCTGGGTCCTCCTTCACCTTTGGCCTTAAGGGCCCATTCAACTAAGGGCATGGCTTCCTCTCAGGGCCCCTTCTTTCGGGAGTAATCCTCTGCAGGCAGACCCGTGAGGTGGCCGGCTGGGCGACCCCACATACTTTCACACCGTCAGGTTCCACAGCGTCTCCACCTTCCCAGTACGCCGGCCGCACACCGCACTTCAACTCCTCTGCCGGAGTGCCTGACAGCTTCACTCCGGGGGCCGGGGTCTGTTCCGGTGTTGTGTGCCCAGTGGCACCGTTCCTCCAACAGCGTCGATTATATCGACGCAGTGTCAGAGTTCCCTTGATAGGGAACGTCTTGTGGCTATGACTATAATCCTTGTTCCCCTGAAGAAGGGAACGAGACACTGCGCTCGTGTCTGCGACGCCCCGCAGAGCCCTTGAGCGCCTTGCTTCATCGCGAGGCTAGTGTGTGTTGTGACAGCGTCACTTTTCATACTTCCGGGCACGGCCGTCACATGTTAACGTCAGTGACGCAAACAGGCTCTGATCAGGATTGGATTAAGTTTCATTCATACTTCAGAGGCGCACGCTTAGGGAGCTGCCCCCAAAGAGTCCATTTATCGACGCAGTGTCTCGTCTCCCTTTCTCTCAGGGACAAGGGTTATA